>OY723291.1:1206400-1582060 GCA_963210315.1 Rhynchopus euleeides
AATAGAATCCTCATCGGAGTCAGCCGCTCTCTTTGCCATATTGCGGCTGCTTGTGTGTGCCAGGTGTGGAAGTGAGGAACGCGCATACATACAAGCATGCAAAAAAGCGAATGTTATTTGGACCGTGCAGGCTTTTGCAGGATTGGGGGTGGGATGAGAGATTCCTGGGCTGATACCATCCTAGTCCGTCGAGCCGAGGTCAGTTTCTGAGCAAAGATGTTCTGTAACCCCTTCCCAATAGGGAAACCCCTGCAGAAAAACTAAGGTCTTAGAATTAAGAGGTTAAAACGCGGAATCTCTTAATAAGGTCTGAATATATCCATGTAAAATACATGTATATCAAGTAAAAATACAAGTATAATAGTTGACATGCAAGTATTATACTTGTATTTTTACTTGATATACATGTATTTTACATGTATATTTCAGGCATATACATGTATTATACATGTATAATAGTTGACATGCAAGTATTATACATGTATAATACATGTATATACTTGTAGTTATACATGTAAAATTTACAAGATCCCACCGTGCTCCCTCCCGGCCGGGGGCCGGTACGGTCGGTCGTCGGCTGCGGCCAAAGGGCGTGCGGTAGCCGACGCCCTTTTGTGCTCGCCTCCTCCCTCCCACACCTCTTTGTCCTCTTTCATGACGCGTCACCCTGCCTCCACGCTCTGACTTCTGTGACCCGCATGCCGCGTTGAGAGCAAGTCTTCCGTGTGCTGTCACCGAGACCAGGCCACTATCTGCTCTCAGGTTGGTAGCAATGGCCTTTTACCTGATGTCAAGCCCACGTGACAAAGACTCGTGCAGCTGAGGTCCTGGCTGGTCTGTCCTGTTGTCTGGGATCCTGTTCCCCCCCGCACCCCCCCTTCCCACACATGTCTGGTGCGTCGGTCGCGGGTTTGTGGCGCATCGGTCCTTTGGCCTGCCGGGCCTCCCCCCCGCACCCCCCCTCCACACGCGAACCGGTCCCCCTTTTTCAATTGCGACCCGGTTCCCGTGTTGTGTCGCGGCCCTCCCCGCCTCGCCTCCGACAGACTCTCCCCACAGTTGACGACGTGGGCAAACGGCGCCGACATCCTCTCATCACTTACCGTATTCTCATCAGGACGGTCGGTTTCCCTGACGCCACGACCACCAATGTGCTCCGATGCTTTTTGAAGGAGGTAGTTCATCCCCGACTCAGGCGTTTGCGGGAATGAGCTCGCCCACTTCTCCTGGAGGAGTACGCACCACCCGGTCGTGGCGCACCCGCACCCGCTGCACACCGCACATGACGAGTTGCGGTAGCAGCCGTACCCCACACAGGTTCGAGTGGTTTGCCATGGTCCTGCTCACGACGACCTGCAGGTCACCCGTTCCTGTCGTGCACGGGCAGGCAGTGCCAGGAGGTGGTGGCCTCGTCAATCTGGCAGGGTTTGAGTTTACCGGGGCGAGGCACTCCACTCTGGGTCTGCTGTTTGTGATGTAACAAGCAGGTCTGGCGGGGTGTTCAGGGTTCGGAGTGGCCCTCCTCGTTGGCATCCGTGCAGCAGCGCTATCGCGTCCCGGAATGCCCCGTGTCACACCGGTGGGAACAGGGGCCAGCACCGCCATCTCGAGGAGGACCCGGGCCGTTCTTTGGATTCTTCACAGTCGCAGCCTCCGGCTTGTCGTTGTCCGTCAGCGTAGCGCCCACCCAGCCTGCAGAGATCTTGCACCGTCTTCAACAGCAACTTTTGACCCGACAATTTTTGGGGCATTTTTTCACCAAAAAAAAATCACTCTGCGCGCCAAGTCGAAGACTTGTTTGGGGGCTTTTGGTGTCCCCAATTTTTCAATTTTCGAAAAATAAGCTCACTTTGCTAAACTGGACCCAACTCCCCACACTCTTTTTTAAGCGAAAAACAGCAAATTTCGGCCGATTTTTTCTCATTTTTTCTCATTTTTTTTCACCGACTTTTCCATACCCCCACAAGGTGGAATTTTCGGTGGTTTGGCCCTTGAAACCGCCTCCTGAACCTGCGTGGGAGGTATCGAGCTTTCCCAGGCATCTTTTTGCCCGATTCCTTCGATAAAGGAAAGGTTTCTGACAGATGTCATCTGGGAAATCAGTTTTCAGACCTCTGCATCTCGAATATCCGCCCCAACGGGCTGTGCCGATGCACCACCCCATTTCGGCCTCCAGCCACCCGTCAGTGAAATATGGTGGAATTCTCTGATGGATATTTGATGCCGTCAGTCATCGGGCGGACATCCTCCATGGCCCCAGAGGGGCAGGGAAGGGTGTTCTACCTCGATCCAGGTGCCCAACGGGCTAACGGGGTCGCTGGGGTGACTCACAGTCAGGTCCCTCAGAACAGGTGTTTTTGCACCTGTTGATTTATTTGCCTTGTGCAAACCACTGCCTTCCCAAGTAAATTGTCTTCCGCTCCACCTTTTTCAACATTTTTTTTATCGGGAACTGCGCTGGAGCAGAACGGTTCGAGAACGCCATAGAACCCGGATTTTTTGGGCGGTCACACACCGCCCTGAATTTTTTTCTGGATTTTTTGCACCTCGATTTTTGGTTTCTCGGGCGAGGCCCACATGTGAAATTTTTTTTTCGGGGAAAAAACCGGAACAATGCAACGTTCTGCGCAAACGCAGTTCCCGATAAAAAAAAATGTTGAAAAGGGTGGAGTGGAAGACAATTTACTTGGGAAGGCGAATTTTCCCAAAAAATCGAAAAAATACCCCCCGGACAGAAAGGGTTAATGGCTGAAATCTACACCTCGTCCAGCCGAACCAGCACCGCCATCTTGCCTGTCAAGTGGGCTGCTGCATTGGATTGCAACAGCAGCCAGCGACAGCCCGTCGCTTGCCGTGCACCTCACTGTGGGGTCAGGGCTAGCCTCGTTGGTGCCCAACCCTGATCGAAGACTGAGGTCATGGAACACGCTCCAACCCACCCTGCTTGCCTGAACGCCGCGGTGCCCTTTTTCGTTTCCTACTGGCAGCTTTTCCGAATGCTTGCGATATCGCGCAGCGCCCCAACAAGGCTCGGGCAGCGCTTTGATTGCAAAGCCACATTTCTCATCGTTTTTTGCCATGCCTTGCTGCGGGGGCCAATGGAAAGTGGGGGTCGGTGGCGGTAGTGTGGGGCGTGGGGAGGCCACGTGTCGGATTCCTCACAAGCACGTATTCACAGGAGTTGTGTGCACGGTGCTCACCCTGCCCGGCAGGCGACACCTTTGTTTTGGGGGGGGGGGGTTTTTCCCCGACTTCCGGGGATTTCTGACGAAGGTCGGGGTTTAGGCCCTCCGCTCCAACTGCCACTCCCAGATCTCCCCCACTTTCGGTCGGGGGAGTCCACTGTGTGTGCATTGCATTGCCTGGCTTAGCATCACCCTTCGCCTCCCATCCGAACGCGAAGCTGCCGCCTTCCTCCTGCTATGTTGACACAATTCCCTCGTGGATGCAGTGGGCGTGGCAGAGGGGCATAACGCAAAGCACTCTGTCAGCCATGCACGGTGTTGCTCGAACTGCCGGACAGGACATGTTCATGTCGGGGTGAGCTATTCTGGTTCCTTTTTTTCCCCCCAGCACATCCGTTGATGCGTAAAAGTGTAGGAGTGCTTTTCCGACGAGCCCTGCTCCCTTTCTGTGTGGCGTCAACGCGTCAAATAAGGAAGAACGAAGCCAGCGGTTGCCACGCATTTCTTTCTTGTTTCGAGAAGAATAAATGAAAAAAAATATTAAAAAATACACGCCACTGCCTCATCCCGCCAGGCCCGGCTGCTGGGTCGGCTCGTCGAGAGGAAGGGAGAAATAGACCCATCTCGACCCATGAGGGAAAATAACTCTGGGCGGTAGGGCGGATGTGGGGTGTGGTGGTGTATGGCCTTTCACACGGCGACACACCTCATTTGTCTGAGCACTGCACACTTCTTCTGCACTTCTTCTGAGCGAAGGGACTCACCCCCAATCCCGATAACAACCAACATACCCGCCCCCCCCGCCCCCGCGCATGCGCATTATGGCAGGAAGCCAGGAAGTCTGTAACGTTGGAGAGGTTCCCCACCCAACCCCCCCCTCAATTCCCCAACCCCACCCGCACCCCACCCCGCTCTTCTTCTTGATTCATGTCTCTGCACCTCCACCACCATCTGAGGTTGCGTTGGGAATTTGTAGCGGAGAGAGTGGCAGATCACACTCACACAACACCACCTTCAGCAGGTTTCACCGTGGGTGGTTGTTGCGTTTCTTATTTTCACCTCCACCTCCACCACCACCCAGACAGCTCTGCCTCTCTGGCAGTGGGCACAATGTGCGCCGCTGTGAGGCCCCCTCCAAATGCCGGGGGCACAACCCACACCGCGTCCGACACCCAACCCGTGGATGTGGACTGGCGCCAGCTCGCCATCACCATCGCAGCGGGCACAGCACCCTCCTGCCTGAGGGTCGCGTCCTGGCAGGGCCAGCTGCCGCCACCCGCCGACTTCCTATCTGAAGTCCTCAAACCCACGGCACCAACCTTTCTCTTCTTTCCCCTGCCGCACCGCGCTGACGGCACCATCACGCCTGGCGGCCTGACTGTGATGCGCGAGCTCTGCACCTCCAAGCAGGGGCCCATCGTAGGCCTTGGTCTCACCGTCCCTCCACATCGCGACCGTGACTCCGTTGTGGAGGAGTGTGTCAGCAGCCCGACCTGTCCAGATCTGCTCACCCTCACCCTCTCCGTCACACCGGCGCGCGTCGCGCTCCTCGCGAAGCTGCTGTCGAGTGGGCAGCACCCTGAAACCTTTGATCTCCACATCACCAAGGCTAACCTCCGCAACCCACGCCAGGCGATCCACGCCCTGGCCACCGCAGTCGCCTCGGGGCACTGCAAACCCTTCCTGGTGCTGGACATCTCCTCCGCCTTCGACCCCTCCGCAGTCTCCGCCTTCGCTGTAGCCCTCCCCTCAGGCGAATGCCCTCCATACTTCCAGCTCCACCTCGCCTCCGATCCCCCGGGGGTGGACCGCCTCGCCGCTGCTCTGTGCGCAGGGGGGTGTCCTGACCATCTCGCCTTGCATATCCACTCCAGCGTGGTGCCGGGAGGGGGTTGGGCCCGGCTTGGGCTCAGCTCTTTCGTTGCTTTATGCGGGTCGCTCTCCTCGGGGAAATGCCCGGCGAACCTCACCCTCGGTTTCCCCGGGTGGGATCTCAGCATGCCGGAGTGCTACACGCCTCTAGCGGATGCGCTCCGGGGGGGCAACTCCCCCAGCCACCTCTCCCTCTCCTTCAAAGGGCACCGCATCCCCACGGCAGGCCTCAGGGCGCTCTGCGCCGCGATTGCCTCCGGCAATGCCCCGACCCACCTCGACCTCAACCTCCACGCCACACAGCTCCGCTCCGAATCACTCACCTTCCTGGGGCACGCCCTGGATTCGGGGAAATCACCGGGGCATCTCACGCTGCGCCTCGGGGGGGATTCTCTGCAGTGCCTCCCTTCAATCTGCGCCGCGATGCGTCAGGGGAAGGCGCCGCAGCACCTCACATTGGATCTCCTCGGGAATTGCTTCTCTGAGCTGGAGGGGGCTGCCTCTGATATGCTCTGTGAGGCCCTCCGCTCGGGGCGTTGCCCCCGAAACCTGACCCTCCGCGCCCGGGTCGGGGTTGCGAAGCTCCCCGGTTTTGCGGATGCACTCCGGAGCGGGAGATGCCCAATCTCGCTCAACCTGCAGCTCCGCACCTCCACCCCAATCTCCCAAAAGGAGATCTCACCCATATCAGATGCCCTGGGTTCCGGAACCTGCCCCTCGGGCCTTACCCTCGACCTCTCTTGGAACCGTCTCTCCGAATGCGCCGTGGCGTCTCTCTCCGAAGCCCTGTCCTCAGGGGGCTGTGCCTCGCTCAGCCTCACCCTGGTGTTGGATGGGAACCGCCTCGGCGTCGCCCACCTCCGCCACATCTCCTCAGCCCTCGCCTCCGGGAGGTGCCCCCCCAACCTCACCCTCTCCCTCCAAGCCTGCACCATCGGGCGTGCCGGGTGCGAGGTGTTGGGCAGGGCCCTCTCCCTCCCTGGCTGCCCGCAGTGCCTCACCCTAGCCCTCCCCGCGAACCCCCTCCGCGGCTCCCCGCTCCGCGACACCCTCCTGGAGCTGCTGCGGCAGGGCGCTGTGCCTGAGGGGCTCACCCTCTGCGCCCCGCTCTGCGCTGCGCAGGACGCCCCCCCGGGTTGGCGCGCCGAGGTGAGGGTCGAGCGAACCAGCCTGTTCCGCCAGGAGTGGGGTGCTGTGGCCGTGATAACGCGCGAATCCAGCAGGGCCTCCACCCCGACCCCGACCCATGCCAGGGGTGGGGGTGCGGCTGCCGAGCAGGCTGGCGGGGTGTCATCTCTGGGGCGCGCCGCAGCCGCTGCGACCGATGTGGTGTCGAAGAGGCGCGCAGCAAAGGCTCTGCTGGGAACGCTCTCCGCGATATCAGACGCGGAGTGGCGCCGGGTGGGCAGCGTTCCCCTCCTGGGAGTCGACTCCGCTTGCGCTGACCTCGAAAGGGCGATGGATGCTGTGAGGGCGGACCCCACGCCCGATGCCATCTCGCGCCGCGATGCGGCGCGGGCTGCATACATCGCGGCGGTGTCAAACGCCTGCAAATTCCCTGCCTCCGAGGTGCTGCAGTGGGGTGCGCCCCTCCTGGGTGCGGTGCTGCGTCTCGCAGGCGGTACCCTCCCCCCACCTGCAGGAGGATGCGACGTCGACATGGAGGTGACAGAGGCGGAGGGCCTCGCCCTGGCTGCCAGAGATGCGGCTCCTGCGCTGCAGCGCCTCGGCGACTCGCTAGAGGCGGATGCCGGGGCGGGGAAGGCAGCGGCTGACTTTGCTGCCCAGCTCCGCGCTGCGGCGGACTGTGTGGAGGATGGGTGCGCCGAAGGCGCAGCTGCCGTGTGGGAGAAGCTGGAGGGGATGGGGCAAATCATGACGACGGTACGCTGCGGTGCGGATGACAACCTCGCGGAGCTGTGGGGTTTTGCGAGGCGGCTCGACAAATGGCACGCTGCGCTGGAGGCCCTCGTGGGGCAGATGCCCTCGCTGCACGCCGTGCTGGAGAGGGAGAGGGGGCGTGTCGCGAAGGCTGCGGTGGTGGAGAGGCTGGATCACGACGAGCGCATGCTGAAGGACGCAACCCATGCTGTCGACGATGCGGAGTATGAGCTGCGCAAGGCGCAGCGCAAGGGGGCCAGCGGCGCAGAGGAGGAGGCGGTGCTGCGGCAGGCCAGGTTTGCGCTGCGCGCCGCGCGGTGCTGCACGGATCGTGGGCTTGCGGATGCATCGCGGGTTGCCTTGGTGTACTACCCCGAGCTTGCGGTGCAGAACCTCTCGGTGCGGTGGGGCGGGCTGGAGGTGAAGAGGCAGCTTGCGGACTACAGCGATGTGCAGAGCCTGGCGCAGGGGCGCCACGGGGTCTACCTCGCCACCCGCGACGACGGGGTGCGGTGTGTCCTGAAACTGTTCGCCATCGAGGGAAATGGCACCGAATGCTTCTTCCGCGAGGCCCAGATGTTGCAGCGCCTCCAGCACCCCTGCGTGGCAGAGGTGACATGCGTGTTTGTCGACAAGCTCGGGTGCTATATGGAGATGCCGTATTACGCACGCGGCACCCTTGCGGACCACATGGCGCTGCCTGATAGGAATGCGGCGCAGACCCACCAGCTCCTCCTCGATACCGCAAGGGGGTTGGAGCACGTCCACCGCAGTGGGATTGTGCACTGCGATGTCAAGCCTGAGAATGTGTTCGTTGCGGAGGACGGCACGGCGAAGCTGGGTGACTTCGACATCAGCAAAGACATGGCATCGCGAGCGGTGTCCACCATGGACACACGGCAGACCGCGATGCGGGGCACACGGGGGTTCATGGCACCGGAGGTGGAGAACGGCCGCACCGCTGCGAGCTTTGCCTCCGACATCTACTCCCTGGGGCTCATCCTCTACGATGCGCTGTCGCATGCTCCGCGCGGGCTGGCTGCACCGCCCAGCCTCGCCGCCACCCCCGGCCTGCCTCCCGACGCTCTGGATTTGGTGCGGTGCATGCTGAACCCCAAGCCCTCTGCGCGCCCCACTGCAGAGCAGGTCACCCGCCACGCCTTCTTCAGGTGTGCCTCCGACCAGCGGGGTCGGGCGCCCGCCCTCAGCAGCCCCGCGTCGTGGCGCAACCCGCAGGCGCTGGGCGAGATGGTAGATGTGACGGCGTCGCTGGGCCCTGCCCTGCAGGACATGGTGTCGCGGACGTCGGGCGGCGTGAAACTCACTGTGGAGCATGCGTTCCGCATCGAGCACCACCTCCTGTGGGAGGCGTATCAGCTGCAGCGCCACCAGATGATCAGCAGGCTGCAGGCCTCCCCACCAGATGCATTCTTCTCCTCTGCCTGCGAGTCGCAGGTTCTCTCCAAGCAGGCGCTGTATGGGGGTGTCAACGAGCTGCATCTGTTCCATGGGACATCACCGCAGGTGGCGCCCGTGGTAGTGCAGCAGGGGATGGACGAGCGTGTGGCGGTGCGGGGCTTGTATGGGGCTGGGATATACTTCGCGGAGGATTCTGCCAAGTCTGCGCAGTATGTCACGTCCGATGGGAGGGGGCTGTGCCCGATGTTCGTCTGCAGGGTGCTCGTGGGGAGCGCGTATGTCACCAAGGCGCATCTCACCAACACGTTGCGCAAGCCGCCCTGTCACAAGGGCCATCAGAAGTGCATGAACCATGAGGCTGCAGACAGCGTTGTTGCCGATGTTCGAACCCGGGAGTTTGTTGTCTACGACAAGGCGCGCGTGTACCCCGAGTTTCTGATGTGGTTGCGTCGCAGAAAATAGAAGAAAGTGTTTACATTGCTTTCGCACTGCACCCCCCCCTCTGGCTTGGGGCGATTCCTTGAGCCGATTATGCAAGCTTCCTTTTTGTGGTTTGCCCTTTCTTTGTCACTCGTGTGTACGAGATGTTTCTGTTTCTGCTCCGCCTTGCTTTTTTTTTGCGGACACGACCCTTCGCGCGTCAGCACGAATACCGTGTCTGCAAAACAAGCCGAATCGGAGATGGGCCGTGCCCAGGCATTCCCCAACATATTCACCGACATTGTTGGGATGTGATATTTTGCACTCCACACTTCTAACCGACGTGCGCCTGACCCCTGAGATACATACCGTGCCACGTGTGTTGCAGCGTAAAATATCACCCACACATCACCTGGTTCCCCCCTCCCCTGCACGCCTCTGAAGGGCTTCCTATTGATGACACCCCCTCCCCTGTTCCAATGTGCCGTCAAAGTATTCTCCCTCTCCCCCCCTCCCCACGGCACAAGAGATACACGAACAAATCTTAACACCGGCATCATTTTGTTGACGCTGTGCAAAAGCTGTTTTCAGTACAACACCTCGTTTTCGTTCGGCCAGCTCTCTTTTGGCTGAACTTCAGAGCGAAATGCCTTCAGCCAATACATCGATTCTGTCCTCCCACCCGGCTTTCTGTCCGCTACTGCTGTCCACCTCTTTCCCTGACCTGAACACGAGCACCAACGTTATGTGTGGGTGTGTCCTGCATCACCCCAACATCTCTACTCCTCCAAACGCTGGAGCCTGGGGTCAACCCCCGTAAAACTTGATGTTTCGCTTAGACCCCGGGCCCCCAGAGGTCCGCCCCGGCAGGACACATCTGCAACCGTGCCTTCCTTCCCCCCCCCCTCCCCATAGCTTCCGATAAGCGGGGGTCGGGGGTCGGAGGGGGTCGCCTTACTATTTCCAAAGGAATGTGGCCTGGATGGGGACCACCAATAAGAGGTGTTGCGGCACCCCATGTCAAAAATGACCCCACTGCAATCCGCACAAACTCCAAATAGTCCAAAGAACGGGGTTTTGAAAACCCCGTGTGGGGGGTCGGGAGGGGGGCCGACCACCCCATACACGGTGGACTCCAGCACGTCGGGGTGGACCCTTTTGGGATATCGGAATGGCGGGGGTCTGGCGAGGTCCGACCCCCGCTCGCGGGGGCCGTCTGGGCACTAAAAATAGCAGGGCAGACTCCCGCTAGCGGGGGTCCAGACCCCCGCTCCAGGGGGTGGGAGTCCACCGTGTATTCCAACCCCTAGTTTCCGACACCCATTCTACGATCCCCGAGAAAAAACGCGAAAATTCCGACCCGAGTTTGACCACAGTTTCAGACCCCCCATCTTCCGGATCCTGACCCCCCCAAGAATGGGGGGTCGGGATGTAGCCCCGACCCCCTCCGACCCCCGAAAAATGGGGGGTCGGGGGGTCGGGGGTCGGGTTCCGACCCCCCTTTTCTCAAGGAACCACATCCGCATTTCAGAGGTGTTCTGTGGCATCTACACCAACAAAGTGACCCCACTACGATCCGCACGGAGCCCAAACAACGCAGGAGAGGGGGGAACCGCGTTTCCTCGGGAAACCCCTGAGATTTTTTGGGAGGGGGGTAGTTTTGCTATGGGGGGGGTCGGGGGTCGGAGGGGTCCGGGGGTCGGATTCTTATCGGAAGCTATGCCCCTCCCCTCCGCCCCGTCAACACCTTGGAACAAGCATTCTCCTGCATTTTCGACTACCCCGTCCCCCCGCAGATCGCAGGGTGGGGGAGAAAGCTTGGCCAACGCTACAACGGCGTAGCGCACAACGTGGGGGGACGGGCACAAAGTTTTTTTTACAACTGCTGCCACCCCCCGCCTCCCCCATCCAGCAGGCGAAGCACACCCCAACACCCAGACGCAGCCGCCCCCACCCCCCACCCCCCTTCTGATGCCGGGTTAGATCTCCCCCCCGTGCACCTCTCTTTGACGCTCTGTCCCACCCCCTCGGCCCATACACCCGCAACCCGCCGACCGCTGCCATGGCGCAGGACACGGACCCTCGGGGTGCTTCGTATCTCACGCGGCTGCAGCAGGCGCGGGATGCGAAGCGCGACTCGAGCAGCCGGGTGCCGGAGATGAACCGATCCATTGAGGATGCGTTGCGGGATGTCAACCTGCAGCTGGGGCCGCGCACGGCACGGACTGGGTCTTTGTCTGGGAGGGCAGGGGCGTCCACTGCTGCGCTGCAGAGTGCGACGTTGCAGGCGGAAAATTCGCGTCGCGTGTCGAGCATCAGCAAGAAGATGATCCAGGACTCCCTGGCGTGGGTGAACAACCCGGTCTCCACTCTGAGCGCTTCCTCGGCTGCTTCCACACCTGCGTCGTACACGCGTGCCCCCTACGGCGGGGCGCATGTCCCCACCGCTGCTGCCGAGGGTGACACCCCGGAGTTCAACATGCGCTCGGCGACTGCGAGCGGGGCGCATGTCGCAAGCGCGGCTGAGACTGGCTGGGCCCCGCCGCAGCCGGGTGCGGCAAAACAGCCTGATGCTGCGCATATATCGTCTGCGATACACAGGTCGTTGGGGTTGTTGGGGGTGGACCCGCAGCAGCAGCAGCAGCAGCCTGCAGGGGGTGATAGGGATGGTGTGTCTGCGGCCCTCCGCAGAACAGAGCTGCTGCAGAGGCGTATGCAGGAGAAGGCGGCAGAGATACAACGCAACCGCGAGGCTGCGCTGTCGGGGCTGCCCTACGGCCGGCACCAGCAGCAGCAGCAGCAACAGCAGGTCCCTCCGATGCAGCAGCCTCCAGCAGTTGCCCCTGCCGCTGCGACGCCACCTGCGACACGGCGCCTGGTGTTCAGCGACACCCCAGAGGTTGGGCGGCGCCAGCATGTTGATCCCCAGCAGCAGCAGCAGCAGCAGCAGGTTGTATCCGCCACCCCGCCGCACGATGCAGCGGATGAGCCTGTGGTGATGCTGGGCGTGCCGGGGTTCAGCAGCGACCCGCGGCGTGATGTGAGCGGGAGCCCCATCTCCATCAACACGACTGACATCTGCCTGCGGCAGGCCCGGGCAGAGGAGGATGCGAAGTGGGAGCGCCTCCGTGCCAGCATCGATGATGCGCAGGCCGCAGCCCCGCTGCAGCCGCAGCAGCGCGACATGCAGCGCCTGCTGCAGCTGCACGACGAGCACCTGGCTGACGTGCAGCGGATACAGATGTGCGAGGTGGGGCTTCTCCTGGAAAGGCGTGTCTTCTCAGAGAAGCTGCGGCGCATCCGTGAGTACGCCCAGCGCAGGGCGCAAGAGCTCCGCATGTCGAAGTTCCCCCTCCACGACGAGGGCATCTTTATCGACGCCGTCATCAGCGTGATCCAGCTCAGGAAGGACAAGTAAACCCATGGCCTGAGTGCTTCCATACTGTGTGGCGGAACTGTCGTTCCTCGCAGCATTGGATGCATGCGTATGATCTGCCAGCATAGCGTGCTCATTAGCGGCTGCCTGACAACGTGGGGCTTCATTCGTGGAGGCGGGTCTCGTGTTGTACTTTGGATAGTTCAATAGTGCAATAGTTCAGCAGTGTTCGTTTATGTTTTGTCGGGGGTGGGGGGGTGAGGATGACAGCCCCAATGCCCACCGCCCACAGCCCCTTTAGACAAGGCTGGGAGGAGGGCAGGCCTGGGCGGGGAACGAGCCCTTTTTCCAGGTTTTTTGGGTCGGGGAACCAGGTTTTTTCTAAGAATTTTTACAAGGGATTTTTTGCTCGCCCCCCCACAGTTTCCAGGCGCGTGCCCGTCAGGCGGGACTTTTTCTCTGATTCCTCTCCGCGTCATCATTGACAGCTCTCGAGTGATGCCCAGAGATGCTTGCGGCAGAGAGTGCCCCTCATGCGCGTTACAGCTGAAAATGAATGAGGATCATCTGGCACTCATTCTCATCGGGGGTTGTGCTCCGCAGGGACTCAATACACCTTGGCACTCTCGCACTGGACATGCCAGCAGCTGGAGGACAGGTACAAAGCTGCCACTCCCCGACGCCACCCACGTGCTGGCCCCTTCAGGTCTGAAAGCCCAAAAGCTCCCGGGGATTGTTGCAGTGGTGCGCACCATATTCAGCGCAGTAGGGTGATCTCTCCGATTTTCCAAAACTGCTGGTTTACTGGTTTGGGGAACGGTCGTCGGCAGACCGTTGAAATGCCCGTGTTAGCAAGGCACACTCACGTTTCAGGTAGCGTGTCGCGTGTCACGCATGGCGCGAACGCGGCAAGTGTACCTCCCAGGTAGGGAAGCCCGACCTCCTGTCCGATGTCAGTCAGGCTTCGAAGAAGCGCTTCATGGATGCGGCGCTGACCTCCTACGCTGCACTGTACCCGGGGAAGTGAGATAGATGGACGGGCACACGCTACATTGGGGGTCTGGGGGGCGGTGCCCCCCAGCCGCCGGAGGCCACGGTAGCGAACATCTGTTCGTGTGGGCGTACAGATTCTGTGCGAGTTGGCTGCGTCCTCAGAGGCGACTGGAGTGGTTGGACCCCGACCTGGTGGGATTCGAAGGACTTGAGTACGAGACGTACGCCACAGGGGGGTCTGGGGGGCGGAGCCCCCCAGCCGCCGGAGGCCACGGTAGTGAACGTCTGGCTCTCCAGTTGGCCAGCAAGGCGAACTGTACGGGGGACAGACTTCCCTTCCATCCTTGTCCGCGCCCTGTCGACTGGGGAAAACTTAGAAAAAAAATTTCCTCTGCGAAACCTTAGAAAAAAATTCCCCTAACAAAATTCTTAGAAAAAAACTTTTTTTCCCCTTACAAAAATTCTTAGAAAAAAAGTTCAGAATCCTGAAAGTGGGGAACAAGCCCCCCAGTTAGGAACAGCCCTGGAGGAGGGGGGGGTTTTTTTTTGTCCCGTGTGTGCCAGCAGTTCCCTGTGCCCAGCGCGCGGAACGAAACCAGGCATATCAATGATAAGTTATTCTAGATGCTCGACAGACACACCGAAAACCCACCCACCCATGCTTGCTGCTAAATGATATTGACATTGGGACTTTCGGGGTCCTCGCAGTTTTTTTGGTGGCGAGATATGTGCATTTTTTTTGGGGGCGAGATTGGGTGGGTGGGGGTGGGTGGGCGCAGCCCCCCCACCCACCCACCCGGTGGCAGGCATGTCGCTAAGCGTCGGCCGTCGACCCGGTGATTTTGGGTTTCCACCCCCCATAAAAAAGCGTCAACCCGGCTACACTGGTTCGACGGTCGACGTCGAAGGTTTTGCAGGAACATGTGCTCACTACCGTGGCCTCCGGCGGCTGGGGGGCTCCGCCCCCCAGACCCCCTGGAGCCCTTCGATACCCATCAAGTCAGGGAATCCAACCACTCCAGTAGCCTCAGGCCTCAGGAGGACGCAGCCAACTCACACAGAATCTACGCCCACAATGAACAGATGTTCACTACCGTGGCCTCCGGCGGCTGGGGGGCACTGCCCCCCAGACCCCCCTTGTAGCGTGTGCCCATGGCCACCCACCAGCCACGGCACCAAAAAGGTGGCCAATCGTCGACACTTCGACGCACAGTAAATGGCCCCCAATAACTCAAAAAAATTTGAGTAGAGTCACCGTGAAGAGAGTTTGAACCGTTGATGTCAAAAACGACCCTCTTGTGTGGAAGAAGGACGCTGTGCCACCCCCATTTTCCTAACAAACTCGCCCCCAAAAAAAATGTATTGGGATTCCGAAATTTGGCCCAAAAATCTCACATTTAGCAGCATGCATGCACCCACCCCACGGGAAGCGTCGGTTCGCCTTGAATAGCAAATTGCTGCTGCGTCGTGAAGGAGGGGGGCAGGGGGGCGTGTGTCCCCAGGACATGCATATGTGTCTTGTGTCCTGGTCTAGAGGTATATTTTGCAGCGGTCCTCTTTCTCTCAGATGGAAGATTCATGCGGTCCTCACCCCCTCACCCCCGCCCCCCTCTTCCCTCGCCATTGTCGATGGTTCTATTGTTGTCGCTCCAACGGGGGGTTCACAACAAAAACAACGGGTTGCACCTCCCTGGCCCAGCTATATTGTGTGATGCCTTTTTCCAGCATTTCGGGTGAAGAAACACAGGCAACGCCTCTTTGGGTGTGTGGGGTTTCACCCAGGTTCCTACCAAAAAAACCCCCCCCCCCATCACTTCCACAACCACCACCCCCACACCCTTTTTCCACACAGGGCACACCCACACAAAACACACCCTTTTCAGCTCCCCCCCCTCCCCCTCCCGCAGCGGCGGAGGCGGGGGAGGACGAGGGTTGTTTCGACTCTTGCGACTCCACCCACCCACCCACCCCTCCTATCTACCTTGTTGCTGTCTGCCTCCACCCGGGACAGCCCCCCTTGCAGGGGGCAAGGGGGCCTGGGAGGCGTTAGGGGGCCTTTTGGCGAGTTCCTCCGTGTGTGTGTCTGCACCGAGCCAAATGGGGTGCGGCGCGGCGAAACCGCACAAAACAGCCGCTGGCGATGACAGTGCCAATGCGCAGGGCGACCCCGCCGCTGCCGCCGCTGCGGCAGACACAGGGAAGAAACAGGAGAGGCAGGACACAGGAGGGGGTTTTCAGACCACAAAAGGGAAGCGCGCCACGGATAACGACGACGCTGCGAACCAACCGCCAGCAGACGACATGATTGTGGAGGAGTTTTCCGGGGAGATCGGGGACGAGTTGTCTGCGGGAGAGGCGGGGATCCCCTGTGACAACGACGGAGCCCCGCTCCCTCCACCCTCGGTGCAGGTCGACAGCCCTCCGGAGGGGGCGACACCTCCGCCTGCGCAGAAGACTCCATCGCCCGAGCCTGCCGACAGCAATAGCCTCCCCCCTGCACCCATCTGCGGGTTTGCAGACCCAGACGAGCCGAACGGATCTCCATCGCCTGTCTCCCAGAAGACCCCCACCGCCGCCAACGCCAGCGCCAGCAGCACCGCCAAGGTGGCGAACCCGCTGAGCCAGCAGGCACTGGGGTCTCCGGAACCACAGCCCGGGTGGGACCCGAGCTCCTTTGGAGAGGGCTTCACCCCCTACCAAGATGGGGTTTACAAAGGGATGCTCGGGGCAGACGGAAAGCCCCACGGCTACGGCATCTGCCACATGCCCTGCGGCGACACCTACCGGGGGGAGTACTCCAACGGGGAGATGCACGGCTGGGGACACTACACCTACTCCAATGGGGATGTCTACATCGGGCAGTGGGCTGACGGGCACAGCGAGGGTCTCGGGAAGTATATTTTCAGAGGCTTCGCTGTGTACGTCGGGCACTTCAAGATGGGGCAAGTGGATGGGTTTGGGGTGATGACCCTGCAGAACACCGCAGACGGGGTCTACACCGGGTGGTGGAGCGCGGGGCTCCGTGAAGGGGAGGGTCACTCCATCACCAACAACTCACACTACGAGGGGCAGTGGCGTGACGGGAAGGAGGACGGGCATGGCCTCTCCCTGGACAAGCGCAGCGCATTCTTCGGAAACTGGGCCAACGGGTCGCGCCATGGGAAGGGGTTTGCGGACCACCTCCTGAAGGAGGGGGTCACACGGCGATACCTCACAACCTATAATGCGGGTGTGCGCAACTTGGTGACCCCGGCGGATTCCGAGGAGGGGCTGACCCTTCTGCGTGACCCGGAGTGGGAGAGTCTCCACCGCTTGGCGAGCGATCGCCTCCGTGACGTGCGGGCTTTGTCCTTCCCCACAGCAGAGCTGCAGGCGCAGGGCGACAAGGTGCAGCAGAGCTACCGTGACGAGGAGGCTGCTGCGCAAAGGCGGATCCCCCCCGAGTCGCACCTGCATTCAGGGCGGCTGCCGGATCAGGTGGAGGAGTTTGACGAGGACAGCAGCGTGGGTGCAGCGCCGCTGCCTCGGCGGAAGAGCCTCGAGCCGCTGGCGAGGGGCAGCCTGGGCAGCCAGCGTGAGATGGAGGAGCTGTATCGGAATCTGTCGGAGCTGAAGGCTCAGAATGAGCGTTTGAAGCAGGAGAATTCTGTGCTGCAGGGCAGGCGGAAGCAGGGTGCCCGGTCGCGTGGGTCGATTGTGATGGCGGAGAAGTGGCACACCACGGCGGCGAAGCTGAAGTCGGAGAAGATGCAGCATACCCTTGCGGAGGCGCGCGAGCAGACCGAGCTGAGGACGAAGAAGATCAAGGATCTGGAGATGCAGATGTCGCTGCTGACCTCGTCTGAGAATGCGTTTATCCGCCCCGATGACTGCAATCTGCAGGAGTTTCTGTCGTCCGGCGAGCTCGAGTCGTCCGGGATCCAGAAGGCGCTGGAGCTGCGGCAGAAGCTGGAGATTGCGGAGGCGCAGGCCTCCGCCTTTGAGGACGACGATGAGGCGACGGAGGAGCTGGGGACTGTCCGCGGTGCCCTCGGGACAACGGTGACGGACCTGGAGGGGCAGATCGAAGCGGAGAAGAACCAGATCTCCAGCCTGCAGGCGCACATGACTGAGATGGCAGCTGCGGTATGGCCAGCGATGAGCGAGGGGGGGGGGGGGGGCTGTAGGAGATGGCGGGGTCGTCGTTGCTCTGTTGTTTCCTCCGCAGCGGGCTGGGGTGGGTTGATTTTTGGTTGCCAGGTTTGGCGCGCACAATGCCTTATCTTTTTGCCGGCTTGTCGCGAACAACTCACTCCACACGCTCCACCAAACCACCACCACCACCACAGCACGAGAAGGAGCTGCAAGAGGAGCGCGAAGAGCTGATGCGGCAAATCGAGGAGCGCAGCAACGAGGCGAAGCGGGTGCGTGAGCAGCTGGAGCACGTGAAGGAGCGCGAGTCCAAGGAGATCCGCGAGAGGGAAACTGAGAGGTCGGAGCTGCGCGAAGCCCAGGAGCGCCTTGCCACGCAGGTAGAGGAGATCGAGGCGCAGAAGCGCTCCATGCAGGCGTCCTTCCTGCAGGAGAAGGCCGAGGCACGCCGCCTCCGCAACGAGCTTGAGGACATGAAGGGCCAGATCCGCGTGTACGTCCGCACGCGCCCCCTCAACAAGGTGGAGGTGCAGGAGAACGGCAAGACTGCGTGCCTCTCCTTTGAAGACGAAACCACTGTGACCGTCATCCCACCATCCGAGAAGTTTGAGAAGCGGGTCTACTCCTATAACCGCGCCTTCAGCGAGAAGGACGACCAGGAAGCTGTGTTCGAAGACACATGCAATCTCATCTCATCCGCCGTCGACGGCTACAACGTGTGTGTGTTTGCCTACGGGCAGACCGGGTCTGGGAAGACCTTCACCCTCACCGGGAGCCCGACAAACCCAGGGGTGGCGCCACGCGCGGTGCGGGAGATCTTCAAAGTGTGCGGGCAATGCTCGCGTGGCCCCTCGACGATATCGTGCTACATGGTGGAGCTGTACAACGAGCAGGTTCTCGATCTGCTGCGCTCTGACACCGAATCCGATCCGCGGGCTCCCGCCCTGGTGATCAAAAAGGACAAGAAGGGCCTTGTGCACGTGCAGGGTGCTATTGAGAAGGAGGCCGCAGATCCAGATTCGCTGTACGCTATCTTTGAGGATGGCGTATCACGCAGAAGGGTGCGTGCGACACGGATGAACGAGGCGTCGTCAAGGTATGCCCTGCTGTGCCACTGGCCCTGCATTGGTGGTTTGCCACCCCCGCCTCTGTGCTGTCGGGGGGAGACATCACACACACTCCCGTGGCAGGTCGCATCTCATCTTCAGCGTCAAGATCTGTGTGACGAACAGTGTCGACAACAGCCAGACCCTCGGGAAGTTTACCATCTGTGACCTCGCTGGGAGCGAGCGGCTGTCAAAGACCCAGGTGTCTGACAAGGAGGTATGTGGGCAGCGCAGCAGGTGGTGGGATGGGGTGGTGGGTCGGGCAGAGGACGTGGCTGCCACTCCTGCACTTTATTGTCAACACCGCACACGCCACAGGGCCTGGCCGAGGCGAAGGCGATCAACAGCTCTCTCACTGTGCTCGGGAATGTCATTGCCGCCCTGGCGAAGAAAGAAAAGCACGTTCCGTACCGTGAGAGCAAGTTGACTCAGATCATGAGCGACAGCCTGGGCGGCAACGCGAAGACCCTCATGTTCGTCAATATCTCGCCCAGCTTCTACAACTATGAGGAAACCATCAGCTCGCTGAACTACGCCAACAGGGTGAAGATGATTGTGAACACAGCATCCAAGACTGTCGAAACTGACGAGATCCGCAGGCTGCGGGCAAAGATCAAGCAGCTACAGTCCGGCAAGCCGGTGGAGGCTGACGATGAGTTCGAAGACATCTGAGGGATCAGCAAACAGACTCGGGCAACACCTCTTTCAGTAGTGGTGTGGGGGGTAATTGGATGCAGTCCGGGCGGAAAGTATCCGGATGGGTTTGTGGGACTGCTGGTGGTCACCCCCGTCCCCGCCCCCCTCCCAGCAGTTCCGACGGCTACGCTGTGTATGTCCTTTTGTTGCGAAACAGGGATATACACCGGTTGCTGTGTCGCAAAATTGTTCGATGAACCTGCTGAGATGGACAGTCTATGTCAATCCTCTGTGAGTGCAAACGCCTCTAAGGCAACAACGTATACCGCTGCCTCGCCGCTCTGCACAGCAGACGCATTAGCTGTCGGTTCCAAATAAGGTTACGGACATTACACATGCACTGAGGTGTTTGCATGGTGGACCACTTCTTGTTGTGACTGGCTCCACATTGCTGAGGAAGAGGGGCCGCAAAGCATCGGAGCTCCATGTTCCCATGTAGCTCTGCTGCACAGGGTGGTGGTGGGCGTCCGATATCTGCGGGTGGTTTTCACGCAGCGTTGATACAGATGTGCCCACCAGCATCCAAGGCCCTCCCAGACAGCCGATCCGGCTCCGTGCTCTTTCTTTTGGGTATTGTGCATCGTTATGGAGTAACTTCCGTTGTTCTCCGACACCTGCAAAGCCTGACCCTCGTTGTGCCCAGCTATTGGGGGGGGTCTTGGCGTGCCTGTTTGGCCCAGAACCCCATCACACGCACATACACCGAACGAGAAGTGGGCAATGGGGGCCGCGCGAGAGACACTCACTCTAACAGCGGTTCCAAAACCTGGCGTTGCCACGCAAGGTTGCTCCCCTGTGCCCACGGCCCCTCACCCCCCCACTTTGGCCGTCATTCATTTGAAAATTATATGATTGCTCGTCACGTGTGGAAGATGAAGGAATGGGATGATTCTGTCATTCGGGGGTGAGTCCCCATCGTTTTTATGCTGGCATGTTGTTGTTCCTTCTGACTCGGCTTTTATTCTTTTCGGTTTTCAAAAAAAACCCACCTGATTTGACCTGAGTTTGGCGGAATTGGGTGGAGTTTGGGCGGTCTCATTGGCCAAAAACCACGATTTGCCAAACCAGCTGGAAAAAGAAAAATAGCGGCAAATAAGAAGGCAGCAGCAGCAATAACGAACATGCCACACCAAAAAGTCTCTTGAATTCCTTTCTCTTTCCTTCTGGGTAACTTACGAAGGGAAAGATAGAAGGTCAAGACTTTGTGAGTCACCCTCCCCCCCCCTCCTATCCAAGTACGTTCGGAGGATAGCGTGGGGCGTACCAAGCAGGCTCGATCGGTGCATCTACCCTACAAAACGATTCATGCGTGCCTCTCTCCCTCCCCTCCCTCACTCTCTTTGCGGCTTTCTGAGGCATCTCTTGCATTTGCTGGTTGGCGTGGCAGCAATTTTTGGCAGGGCCTACCAAAAAAAACCAGAACGAAACCAGAACGAAATGTATAGTTGTCTCAATGGGTCTGAGGGCGGTTCTCGCCTATACCACTGAAGATGCTGAACACTGCCCCCTACCCTACTTTGTGGGGAAATGGGCGACAATGGGACAGAACGGGTCTGTGTAGTAGCCTAGCTCTCGCAGTGCCTGTGATTGTCGACACCAAAAAAAAAACCATGTCTGACTTTTTTTCCTTCTTCTCATCACCCTGCCTGTTCCTGGCCCACCCCCTTCCCCCACCCCTCCCAGCACCGGAGGGCGTTCGCGATGCAGAACTGCCACACGCCACACTGGGAGGGGGGGGGGTCGAGAGGGATGTGCAAAAAAGAACTTGGGACAGAGAGGAGCGCCAAGAGGATGAGGACGGCATGCGAAATCAAACTGGTGCCTTCTTTGGAGGCGGCCCTCCCTCCCTCCCTCCCCCACCCCCTTCCCCTTGCCAAGTCCTTGTTGCGCGGTAGACGGGATGCCCGGGGGGCGCAGCTTCCCTGAGTTCTGAGCATGTCTCCCAAAACAATACAACAGCAGCCCTCATCGGGATGACAGCCGCCACTCCCCCCCCCCCCCCTCTCCCCCTCCTCCTCACCACACCACTCGCAGGGCAGAGAACCCACCTCCTCTTCCTCTCTCACCACCCCATCGTTGGATGCGGGGCGCCGGGGGCAAGGATGCAATCCAGCTCGCAGCGATCCCCGTGTCCGATGTGGACGGCGCCCCAAACCTCACCTCCGGGCTCACCGACTGCGGAGTAAACATCTGCAGCCTGTCGGGGTCCGCCAAGGCGACACACCTCACCCTCCGACGCGCCGCCGAGTCTGGCGTCCGGGCCATGATTCTCGTCGGAAGCAACATCAAATCCAGCACAGCCTGCCTGAAGGTGGCGGAAGATCCGGAGTTCCAACGCTACGGCATCAGGCTGTACACCACAGCTGGGGTCCACCCCTGCGAGGCATCCAGTTGGACCGGAGCTGCGTATCAGGATCTGAAGGCGTTGCTCGCGCACCCCCTTTGCGTGGCAGTGGGTGAGACAGGCCTGGACTACCACGTCAAGGCGTACTCCAAACCCCCTGCGAAGCATTTGCAGAAATGGGTGTTTGGGATGCAGGCCGACCTGGCGGTGGAGACGGGAAAGCCACTCTACCTCCACGAGAGAGGGCAGGGTGCGGCGGAGGATGTCCTCGCGGCGCTCCGCTCGCATGGGGTGAGCCCCAAGCGTTGCCTGCTGCACTGCTTCAACAACGGGGGGGGTGTCCTGCAGGAGGTGCTGTGTGGAGGGATGCGTATATCCCTTTCGGGGCATATCACGATGCGCACCCACGACAGAGGCATCGTGCTCCGCCACGCGGTGAGCTCCGCGGCGAGGGGTGGCCCCGCCTCCCTCCACCGCTTCCTCTCGTCGGTGCTCCTGGAGACCGACTCGCCCCACCTCCTCCCCGACCCTATCAAGCGGAAGGCGAGATCCCTCCACACCGACACACTCCCCCAAGACACCGAGGTGGCCATGCCCCCCAATGAGCCCGCCTACCTCCCATGCGTCGCCATGGCCCTGGCGAGCCTCCTCATCGATGCCGCAGGCTGCCCCGCCGTCTCCAGCGCGGTGATGGAGCTGATTGAACACCTCGAACAGGAGGGGGATACTGTGGCAGAGACAGCTGAGGGTGTCATCCCCAGGCATAATGCGGGGTGGGGTCCCGACGGGTTGGCTCGGCAGGAGAGGGTGTCAGGGAGTGAGGAGGGCGGTGGTGAGGTTGTGCGGATTGCCTCTCTTCTGGCGCGGATGTCCTCCAGATCTGCGGCGGAGTTCTTCGGGTTTGATGTGGCGGATGCGGGGTACACCCGGTATTATAAAATGTCCAACATACGATATGACAAGGCGAAGAAGCAGGCACCCTCTCCTGCGAAGCCCAAACAGACCCTCCCGGTGGAGGGGGTGTCGGGAACCCAGCAGATCACACCAAATGGGGGATGTGACGCAACTGCAACCGAAGCTGCAACTGCGCAGGGCGCCACCACCACCCCTTCATCCCCCCCACCTCCCGGGAGATCGCCTGCATCTGTTGCGCCGTCCTCCTCTTCGTCATCATCTTCGTCTTCTTCCTCGGGTTCCTCACCCGCTGTCGCTGGAGCCACCCCTCCGCCCTTCGACCTGGATGCACAGCCTGCTGGGGTGCTTCCTTCTCCCCCGACAGCACAGCAGCAGCAGCAGCAGCAGCAGCAGCTCCCCCCTCTACCAGGCTGCCCCGTGGTGCTCGCCGTTGCACCCCAGGGTGCAGGGGGTGTCATTCCACAGGGTGGCAAGATGGCCTACTACACCCTGGTGGAGACTGATGCAGGGGCTGAGGAGGAGGGGGGGGGCGCCCCCACGCCACGCCGCACCTTCGTGCCGCTCCCCGGCGGGTTCCCCACCGCGGGGAGCGCCCCGGCGTCTGTTATGACGAACGTCGTGGAGGCAGCACGACACCTTGTTGGGGGCGGCCCCCTCGGCCTAGAGGATGCCAACAGCACTCACCCTGCAGCTCCGCCTGGGCTGAGGGAGTCCACTCCCCCTGGGGAGGTGGGGGTGGGGGAGAATGTTGGGATGTCTAATGTGGCCCCCGGTGGTGGTGGTGGCGGGGCGCGGCACCGCTTTGTGGTGCCCCACGACCTCAGCAAGCTCTGTAAGCAGCTCAGGGGGATGGGGATCGACACGGTTATCACGCCGAACAGCCGGCTGCAGTCGATGGCTCAGCAGGCGGAGGCGGAGGGGCGTGTCCTTTTGATGCGGAATTCAAAGCATTTCCAGAAGAAGCTGGATGACGGGCTTCTCTCTGGGGTGCAGTGGGCACGCCTTGGGAGCGACATCGCAGCAGTCCAGGCGAAGCAGGCTCTCATGCTGTTTGGTATCCGCCCCTCGAGGAAGGACCTCCAGAAGAGGTGCTCCGTCTGCAACTCCAACAAGTGGATCCGCGAGCTCTCCGAGAATGTGAAGAACGAGGTGGAGGAGTCGGTGTGGCGCGCCCACAAAAAGCTCTGGCGCTGCGGCGGATGCCACAAGCTCTACTGGGAGGGGGGGATCTACAAAAGAGCTAAGGCGCACTTCACCGCGATGTACCTCAACGGGGGGGACGGCGCCCCACAGGGGGCAGGCCCTGACGCCCAACCCGGCAGCAGCAGCAGCAGCAACCAACGCGCAAAACACCGGGGGCCGCGCGCAAAGGAGGAGAAGGAGGGACGCGCAGCCCACCCACAACTCCCTTCACCCCCGCAGGCGCCGGGGTGTGATAGGTCAAGGGTGGCGGTGGGGCGGGCCTTCAGCAAGAGGGAGGTCCACCTTGTCCTCATCCACCAGAGGTACGGCGTGTGCCTTTTCGAGGGGACAGACCAGGTGGCGAACCTTGTGGAGACAGGCAGGCTGCGGGACCAGCAGCAGCAGCAGCCGAAGGCTGCGGCTTCTGGTGGTGGTGGTGCCACAGCTGCCGCTGCGGTGCAACCCCTCTCCCTGTCGTACACCCAGGGTGTCTGGGGCCTACCCTACAGCAAAATCCTGCTCGACCAGGGCGACGTGAGTGCCTTCACACAGTCCTACCAAACCCTCCGCGAGTCGAGGGTCCGGGCGGGGGATACGCCAAGCCAGGTGGAGTCGGCGCTGTCCAGGCTGTGGGATGGCATTGTGGATAAGGCTATCAAGAGGCTTCTTGCGGAGACGTGCCAGAATCTCGCAGGCATGGGGGAGGGGTGTTACGCAGAGGCGGCGGACCGTGGGGTTCCGGTGGAGATCGGGCGGAAGAAGTTCTTCATCGTGTTCCTGGGGGACCACCATGCGGCGGGGAGGGGGAGCCGGGGCTCGCGGCTCCCGGAGACGGGGGAGCCGTTCCCGATGCAGAGCTTTGCAAACTTCAAGTTCTTCCAGGATATGAGCAGGGCCGCGCAGATTGTGAGGGTGTCCAGCTCCAAAGCGGGGAGGGGCGGCGATGTGATATGCTGCGAGGCTCTGAAGCGGATCCGCCTGGCGACACACCTCCGGCACGACCCCACGCAACCCCGCCCGCCCCACCTCACACACTTCGTGCGCAGCACGGCACCCGCAGCCCACGCCCTCCTCGCCGGGCTCCAGTCGGGGCAGCTGCACGCCACTGCCTTCCATAAGCTCCACTCCCGCGGCATCACCTCAGGCCTCTCGAGACAGCGCGTCGCCTGGGAATACGCCGCAGCCGACCTGGCCGACCTCCTCGCTGCTGCGCAGCACCCCAGCGAGATTGCACCGGATGTCACCCCCGCAGTGCAGGCGTGGCTGGCCTGGGTCGGGCGGTCCGACCCCGCGGTGCTCCGCACGGTGCAGTCGGTGCGGCAGGGCATCCTCGCCGGGCTCCAGGAGAGGTTCGCCTCCGCGCTGCCCGGGTATTTCGACGGGCCCCACTGTGTGTCTGATGTCCTCACCTTCGGGAGTGCCGCGGTGGGCCTCGCTGACCCCTCCCGATTCGACGTGGATGTCTGCGTCAGGCTGGAGCTGCGGGAGGGCGTGGGTGGCACACACAGCAACCCCGTGGAGAACATCTCGCTGCTGGGGCACGTCACGCCGACACGCCAGGAATACGCAGAGTGCAAAGAGATGGAGGGGAGGTATCTCCTGAGCATGGCAGATGTGCTGCGCCAGGCAGGCGCCATCGGGGATGTCGACCCGGTTATTGCGGCGCGGGTCCCCGTGGTGCGTGGGACTGTGGGGGGTGTGCCGATCGACATCACGGTGCGGACCCTCGGGTGCATCAACACACGCCTCTTCGGGGAGTACCTGCAGCGGTTCCCCCTGCTGAGGCCTCTCATCCTCCTCATCAAGAAGTGGGGTGCCTGGTCTGGGGTCCGCTCTGCGGACATCGGGAAGTTCACCCCCTACATCCTGCAGCTGATGGCGGTGTACTACCTGGTGCAGAAGGGGCACCTCCCCCCTATCGACCTCGGCGACAGCGGGGCTGGCTACATCCAAGGGGAAGGGCGGAACCCTTTGCCCCAGCCTGCGGCCTATCCCTCGGTGTGTTCGGGGGAGACGAAGAAGGTGATGGGTCTGTTCGCGGGCTTCCTGCGGTACTTCGGCACGGAGTTCGACTGGGAGGCCGACGTGGTGTGCATCCGGAGGTGCGGTGCGGGCGCCGCGGCGGTGCGGAAGGCAGAGCTCGACGGCTGGGGGGAGTCGCCCTGCTGCATCCGGGACCCCTTCGAGGACAACCTGAACCTGGGGAAGCGGACCACCATGAAGATCGTCCTCGAGACGCGGAGGAGGTGCCTTCTCACCCTCGTGTCGCTGCGGGAGGGTGACTTTGCCAAGGTGTTCGAAGGCCCGGAGGTGGTGTAGGCAGTCAACACGCCTGTGGGATGCCAGCAGCGTGCAGTGCGCTGTGGTGGTGTGGTGTGGTGCACGGTTGGTTGAGGGGGAAAGCAGAGGGTGTGTGTGTGTGGGGGGGTGGTGGGGGGGGGAAGGGGGGTTGAGGGGGGTGGGTGAGGTGAGGCGATCACGTTTTGAGTTGTGATGTGTAGGCCTGCGCTGGGGATCACGGGCTGCATGTGTGTGTGTTGTGGTGTATGCCACGGAGGCCTGTTCGCAGCGCAGCGTCATGTGGTGTGTGTGGTGTTGCCTTCAGGGGAACATGCCGTGTGTGTCAGTGGAGGTGGCATCAGCGTTCGCTCGGTGTGTCCTGCATTCAACAACAAAGGTTAACGTGTGTGTGCCAGAGTCAGTCGCCCTCGTTCGATTAATGGCTAGCTTCTGTTGGCCGGCAAACAAAATGTCGGCAAACTAGATTCCCAGCGCCAGAGTCTCTTTTTAGCCCTCCCCTTTCCCACGGCCCGATTTGCCCCGTCGGTTGGACAGGCTTTGGCGTCTATCCACACAGCCAGAGCAGTTGCCGATGGTCGTAAATCAGGGTGACCTGCGTGACGCACCTTCAGTGTTCTATGGGTGTTCATAGTTTTGTCCGGCACCCTCCCACCCTGCCTCGCCCTCAAAGGGGTTGTTTTGTGGGAGGGCTGTGCGTTGCGCGTTGCAGCGTTGGTTTGATCGATCTCATAAAGCCCACACCGACCACACGCCTGTGCAATGCCCCTCAATGCGGCAACGCACCCACTTCAGATAACTGCTGGCAACGCACAGCTGGCTATATAATGGGTGCGCGCAAAACCAGACCACCAGACCCGACACAGCCGGAGGTGCGGAAACCCAACCCACCGGGGGTTCCCCCACCCGCCTCACCCCATTCCACCCCGATCATCATGGGTGCAGATTGCCGCACTATGTGTTTTGTGTCTCTGCAGCTCACACCGCACCGTACGATCCCCAGACACCCCCACCCACAGGCTGTGCCGGGGTGTTCCAAGGAAACATGTCCCGCCAGACCATCACGGACACACGTGGGCTCTACGTGCCCCCACAGGAGGAGGTGTGCGCTTCCTTCCGCGAGGCGTTGGAGCGGAATTACAAAGAGTTCGATGTGCGTGTGGGGCCATGCCCTGACCTGCGCCAGTTCGGGCTCGCCGCCCCTGGGCTGGGCGGCAGGTGCGACTACGCAGAGTGCGGGTCTGTCCACAAGTCGATGTTCAACCCCGACAGGCAGCACGATGTTTACACCCTTGGCGAGGTCTCCTCAGTCATGAAACGCCCCGACGCGTTTGTCATCGGCGCCGGTGCTGGGAGCACCTCCGAGTTTGGCCTGAACTGCGAATGGACTGGCAACGCCACGCTGAAGGACGGGAAGGTCGAGGAGAACCTGTCGCGCGTTGCCTACGTCACCGACATGTCGAAGCTGCCGAAGCCCTACGCGGTGCGCATGGCGGACCACCGGGGTCAGGTGGGGTGCATCGGCAACCTGCTGTTCTCCGAGGGGCTCGCCTCGGGCGAGGTCATCCAGATCCGCGCAAAGCACAGGCGGGCAGAGCGCAACTGGTCTGACGACCCGCACGACCAGGAGTTCATCCGCATCCTCCGCACGGCGCTTGCAGAGAAGTACCCCCAGATGACGAAGCACGTCGTGCTGGGTGGCGTGGTGTTGGTGCAGCAGGGCCGCACAGTTACTCACGTTATGCCCCCGTATTTCCCGCCGGCAGGTGCGACTCCGGGCAAGTCGTTCCCCGACATGGGGGGGTGGGCGGAGTGCTTCTACTACTCGGACAACAAGCTGGTGGGGGCGACGACTATCATGAACCACCAAGGGCGTGGGCTCCCCGCAGAGCACGGGCAGTACCGCCTCGACCACACCCACTTCTTCACCCAGGACAACAAGGAGGCGGGGCACTACCACTACGATGTGTCTCCCAAGGAGATTGAGTACCTCGCATTCCTTGTGCCGGCGCAGACCGTGACGAAAATTGACAAGATTGTGGCACCCAGCAAGCTGTGAAGCTGGGTGAGTGGAACAAACAAAACAGCTGATGTTTGAGCACGGCCCGCAGCTCTGCCTTTTTTTTAAAAGCTGTGAGGGTGAGTCCCACCTTCTGGCAGTGATGCCAGCCATACCACTGCCCCGGGGGTGGGGTTTGGCCAGTGTTGACGATAAGTGCCAAAAATCCTAACGAAAAAAATACAGCGTCCCAGGGGGCAGGGTTGGGGGGGTCAGCCCTTGGGAAGCTTGGGCAAGAGGGTATTGGACCTGGGCGCCGCACCCCCCTGTCCCCCTGGGAACCCCTCAGACACCCCAAACAGGATGCATGCCTTATTCAAGCGAACCCACCCCCACCACCCACCCCGCCTCGCTGGCGGAGGTGGATGTGTGAGATCCGCCGCTGCCCCCCTCCCCCCCCGGTGGATCGAACACACGCTACTCCCACCCCCCCCACCCCTCGGCTCGCTTGTCTTCTTCCCCTCCTGCCTTGTCTCCTAGTCTGAGAAGGTGCTAAGTTCGTACGGAGGTGCCTCAATCTCTTCCGGCCACGGGAATGCTTAGTTGCTTCTCTCTGTGGTGCTCAAAACTATGGTGTGATGGATGCCTTCGGTTCAGAGAGGCAGGAATGTGCCTACACCTAAGTCCGTCTGTCAGTCTGTCACCCCGCCTTGCATCTTGGAGGGTTACTCTTCTGAGCGGGTGTTCTTCAGGTCCATTGGAGGTCGCGCTCACTCTGAGCTGAGAACTCTAAAAAAATGCATAAAAAAGGTGAGAGTGCCCTGAGTGAAAGGCTGAACAGCGAAGGGGGTAAACGGAATGATGCCCCCCCCCCCCCGTCCGATCTCGCCCTGTGGTGTTCCCCTCGTCTTCTCACAGCCCCTCCTTCTCTGCAGCAAGGGCTTTGGCCCTGTGGGAGTGTGTGCATCTGGGGTTGCCTCTGCGCATATTTGCCCCAGCTCCGGCACCGATTCAGCGATGATATTATTCCGCGTGTGTGCGTGTGCCCCCACCCCCACACGGTGGCCTGGTCGGGGTTTTGACCAGGTGGTTGACCAGGCCAGAATTGAGCAGGCGGGTTGCAGCCATTTTCCCCTGTACCCCCTGGTCATGACCAGGTCACAGAGGATAGGCCTGGTCAAAGCATTGGCTAGGCCACCGTGCTCCCCATTGCGTTGCCTCCTCCGGACAGTGGAGGTAGCACCAGAGTACGCTCGGTGCAACTTACACCAAAGCAAAAAATAGGTCAACATACGTGTGTGCTTGTGCCCCTCCTCCACCCCACCCCGTTGCGTTGCCTCACAGAGGGGTCAGGTTCGAGTGAGTGAATCGCCCTGAGCTGCGGAGCTGCGGAGCTGGCCTGTCAGTAGTCCAACTGCCACTCTCCCCCCGCCCCACCCGCCCTACCCCTATTGAGCCCCATCAACACCACGGCAATCGGTGTGTTCTGCACTGCTGCAACCAGCCCCACTTATGCAGGTGTACTCCCCATTTCCCCCGCCAAAGCCTGATCGCCCCCCGCAGAGAGCTGTGGAGCACCACAAGGAACAGCTGCACTGTTGTGGCCAGTTCGGGGTCCACAGTGGCACAGCACACCAGTCTCAGGAACATAGCCCAGTTCGCCTTGATGTGAGAGTGCAGGCGAGACGGCGCGATGGTGAGCATTTGCTCCAAGCCATAGGCCTCTGACTGAGGCTCGAGGGCCTTCAGTGCCACAAAATCTGTCACCACACGCACAGCCCCAAGGTACCCAGTGTTGTAGATCTCCACAAAGGTACGCAAGGCAGCAATGACATTCGTAATTGTGGTCCGAACAGACGTGCGCAAAGTTTCTTTCTGAGAGAAAGACACCAAGTACTCAATGCATGTGAAGGTGTTCCGCACAACACCCGCGACGTTCATGTTCTGGTCCTGTGTGTAGCGCGACAGTCTCCCCAGAAGGGCAACCACCTCGTACACCTGAGAAAAGTTAGCTTTCTGTTGCCTGGAGGAAAGTTTCTGGAGAAAATGAACACGCTTGTCGCTCAAGGGATCATTCTGGTCAGTGGCATCGGCACGCGACCAAACCTGTTCCCGCGTCTCCATGTGCTGAAGCCACGCAGGCCACATCTTCTCAGCCCTCTCGAACAGATCCACATATTTCGGCAACCACCGAAGCGAATGGTGGGTGCCGGGGGCCACGTAATGTGCCCCCGCCAGGTGAAATCCAATCAACAACATGACCCCCACACCACACCACACCACCACCACCACACCACCACCCACCCCAGGGCCGAGGAGGCAGGCCCCCTTCCCCATGATGCCATAGGACTGACACCGGCGGGGAGTGGGGTCTCTCCGAATGCCTGGCTCACCCACACGGGCACAGCCCCTGCTGTCCACATCCCAGGAGGGCTCTGCCGGGGCACTCCCCGCTGCGGCGGGCGATGCCTCCGCCTCACAGCTCGCCCCAGACCGCACGGGCGGGCCACGCACACACGACGACCCCCCAGCGCCACCCCACCTCCGCGGCGGGACAGCGGCACCCGCTGCACCACCGGGCGGGAAGGGGGGCACCGCCGCTGCAGATGAGAGCAGCAACACCAACAGCACCTCGACATCGGGGCTTCTGTCGGGGCTGAACGCGGTGCTGCTGCGGGGGAGGGGCGGCGCTGCGGGGCAGAGCGGGGGCTCCGCCCCCACGCTGCCAGACGCCGCTGCGCTCAGCGCCTCCGGCGAAGCCGGCGGGGATGCCGCGCCGAAGGACACGGATAAGCGCCGCCTGCAGCAAATGCTGCATCTCCTGCAGAAGCCCCGCGATAAACGCGGCGACGACAGAGCCTTCCTCTCCCCACAGCCCCCGGTGTCCCCCTCCGGGGGTGTCGGGGCGCAGGGCATCCTGGGTGGCGGGAGCGGGGGTGCCGGTTCCTCTGCCGCGCCGGGAGTGAAACCCGAAGGTGTTGGGCAGGGGTTGGAGCAGACGCCATCCGGTGCGTCTTCCGGCGGAACGCAGCAGCAGCAGCAGCAGCACCACCACCACTCATCCCTGGGTGATTTCCTGCATACGTTTCTCCACAAGAGCCAGCAGAACCCGCAGCAGGGTGGCGAGTCGGGGCAGGAGGTGGCGGAGGATCAGCAGCAGCAGCAGCATGCCCAGCCTGCGGCAGGGGTGGCCCAGCAGGAGGGGGGCGGTGTCGAAGGGGGCGACATCGAGGAGGGCCCCAGCATGGTGCGGGAGATGGCGGAGCAGCTGCGGGGCTGGCAGGTGTCCCGTGGGAGGGAGGAGGATTTCAAGGCGAAGGTGAGGGCGAAGCAGGCGTCGCTGTCGAATAGGACGGAGGTGGAGATCCCGGTGCTGTCGGTGCTGCAGTATCTCGTGAGGGAGATCAAGAAGATGCGGCTCTACCGCACCATGCCTCTCTACGTCGCCTACCTCATCTCGCTCGTGATAGTTAGCGCTCTGACGCGGTTCGAAGGGTTTGACGGGATGGTGTACCACCATAATTTGGGTGTGCGGCAGCTTCTGCTGGCGGACATTACCACGACGCACAACGGGAATGACATATTCTTCGACATCGACAGCCCCGAACGATATTACGAATGGCTCGGGAAGGCCGTGGAGAGCGTGTGGGATGACCTGACACCCCCCGCAGGCTCGACCCTGCAGGACAACAACATCCCCCTGGGCTACCTCCTCGTTAGGCAGTGGCGCGTCACCCCCGCAGGGGACTGTGGGAGAGGGCACAGCTTCAAGGCCCTGTCGCCCCGGGCGAAGTCAATGGCAGGTGCGCTTTGCGCCCCCGCCTACACATCATCCGGGCTGTCGGATGAGAGCTTTGGGCCAGGAGGTGCGTTCACCTCCAACAGGAATACGCCCCTTCCGGTTGCAGGCGTTGCGGTGGACGGGATGCTCCATTCGTTTGACAACCTCGATGCGGCGTTCACCGTGCTGATCGACTATTCGCTGCCGAAGGTCACGGTGCAGGGCATGCTGCTCGCTCTGCAGCAGAACAGGTTCATAGACTACCAGACGAGGGCAATCAGCGTCGGGATGATAACCTTCAACCAGGCTGCATCAACTTTTGTCTACTGCGAATGCTGCGTGGAGGTGACGGAGAGCGGCGTGTGGCTGCAGGTCGTGCGCTCCACCGCCTTCTCCCTGTTTGGCCTCGACACAGCTGTCGACTACTTCGTGCTGGTGCTGGACGCCATGGTCCTGCTGTTCCTCCTGGCAGACGTGGTTTTCCTCGCCGTATCCATCAAACGGGAGCAGGACCTGAGCCTGCAGGGCTACTTCACGCTGGGGAACTGGAACATCTTCAACTTTGTCCTCCTCCTCATTGCTGGCTATTACTACTACTACAGGGTCAACATGTGGATAGAGTCGCTCTCCATCACCGACGACTACTACGAGACAACGGGTGGCCCTGCATACGGCGGGGACAGCGACAAGGCAATGCTGCAGCTCCTCAGCGACTACTCGGTGCTGAGCCACCGCTGCTTCACCTTCCTCAGCGTGCTGATGATCATGTCGTGGCTGCGCCTCTTCTCCTTCGTGCAGTACAACGAGCGGGTCACCAGCTTCACCGACTCCGTCAAGCTTGCCCTCACGCCGCTGGTCTCCCTGGGGCTTATCTTCCTCATCGTGCTGTTCGGCTTCAGCCTCGGGGGGCACATCCTCTACGGGCATGACATCGACGGGTTCCGGGATGTCCTCAAGACATCCGGAACCCTCTCGCGTGCGCTCGTCAACGGGTATGTTGACGAATACCCCAAGATGGCCCAGGTGCATGAGTTCTTCTCGGCGGTGTTCTTCACAAGCTTCTTCATCTTCACATGGCTGCTGCTCCTCAACATGGTGCTGGCGGTGCTGGTCGTGACCTACTCCGCAATCCACGAGCAGCGCACCGAAGAAAACCGCTGGGACCTGATGGTGCTGATCGGCGAGCTCAAGCGGTGGTGGCTGAAGATCCGCTCCAAACACCTCTCCTACCTCTGCGAGGAGGGCGACCCTGACTACGGGCGTGAGGAGAACTACCTCACCAGCAGGGTGCAGGCTGTCGCCGCACTCAAGGAATGGTTCTTCTCCGACGAAACCGCCCCAGAGTACATCAGCAAGGAGATGCTCCGCGAGCGCATCGGCGGCGAGGCTGGGTTCCTCTGCGACGCATCGCTGGAGCAGGTGTTCCGAAAGGCGGGGCGCAAGCAGGCTGTGCGCAGCCATGCGATCCGTGTCGGGGAGAGGTGGGCATCGCAGGTGGTGTCGAGGCAGCGTGCCATGGAGGGCCAGCTGGGCAAGATCCAAGCGCAGCCTCTGGAGAAGATTGAGAACATCGCACGCACAGTCGACGCGCTGCAGCAGAGGGTGGAGACAAACGCAGAGAGCTTGTCTGACGTGGGGAAGCGGGTGACAACCATGTCGAAGGATCTGAAGGGTCTTGCCGCCGCCTCCCAGGACACCTCCCTCGCCCTGAGGTCGCAGTACACCGCCCAGGTCTCCCGCCTCCAGTCTGAGCTTCACAACCTCGATGCGAAGAACAGGCGCCTCCGGAAGAAGTCCCCCCCACGGCCTTCGCCCTTCTTCCAGCCCTTCGCGACGAGCCCCATGTCGAACCCAGTGTCGAATCCGATGTCGGTGACGCCGTTGGATGCCATGGGTGGTGGTGCGTATGGTGGCGTCTATGCGACGCCTTCGTCAGCGCCCCTCCGGGGGAAGTCCCCGAAGAAGAAGTCGAGGAAGAAGAGCTCCCGGAAAAAGGGCAGCAGCGGGAAGAAGCGGAAGAAGAAGAAGAGGTCCTCCTCCCGCAAGTCGCGCGGGCGATCCGACAGCACGCACAGCGGTGTATCCGCCCTCTACGCACACACGCTCCTCGCGCAGAGCGTCGACCTGGAAGGGTCTGTCTCGCTAGACAGGCAGCTCTCAGGGTCGCTCAACGTGGCGCCGACCTCACAGTATCTCGTGGACCCTGGGCTGGGTTGGGACGACACACCTGAAGTGGCCCCACCGCAGGTGGGTAACCCGTTGGCGGCGTCGGATAGGGTGTCGCTGTGAGGGGGTGGGGAGGTGAGGGGTGATCTCAGCACAGGGGGGGGGTGGGGTGGGGTGGGGTCGTGCTGTGTTCGGGCTGTGCTGCTCCCGACCCGGGGGGGTAGGTAGGTCCGGTGTGCATCAACAGCATCATGCGGGCAAGCGCTTGCTTTGTTCGCTGCTGCTCTAGATTGTGTTATTCGCTGTCTCTCAACAAGGCACCGCCCCATGCGCTTCGTTTCGAGCGTAGGAAATGAAGTGAATATGTTTTGTGCTAGTATAGAATGAACATGAAACACACACGCTCTTTCTTTGGTTTGATAGTTCGGCGGTGCCAACTGGGGGAAGCTTTCTACTGGTCACCCGGGGAATATGTTCGCGAGTTCTTACGAGCGGCAAAAAAATTGCGTGGCGTCGTGAAACAGAAGGATGAAATCACACGGCTGAATCTCTTTGGGGTTACCACCTTGCCTGGGGGCCTTGAGAGGAGGAGGCACGGCGCACCCAACGAAAGGCGGTACGGAGGGGCTGTTTGCCATCCAGTTGCCTCTGGGCTGATTCGACCTGCTATATCGTATGGAGGGTGACAAAAATCTCCCCACTGGGGAACAACACAGTAGAACGCCTCTCTCTTGCCTCAGTCCCACCACCACACACCCGCTCCCTCCCCCTCTCCCTCGACCTCATTGCAGCACGGCAGCACGCCATCTCGACCACCCCACACCCTGCACCCAACCAGGCACAGGGATCATGCAGTGATGTATCCCCTGCCTGCGGCACACAGGGGCAACGCGGTGACGAGGAGTGTGCGAGGGGGGGATCAATGCAGGACCCCGACCTGCTGGGGCCTTCCACGGTGCCAGTAACCGCCAACGCTGGTGCCGCTGCTGCGGGGCTTGCTGCCGCGCCCAACCCTGCGAACCCGCTGGCGGGGATGATAACTGTGGAGAGCAGCATGTGTGTGTCTGCCTCCTCCGAAGAGCACAGCTGCGGGCACAGCACCCCGGCCGACACACCTGTGTCGGTTGTGCCTGCCCCACGCCCGACACGGCGTCTGCCGCGGATAGCATCGCTTCCTGCTCCACAGTATTTCAGCCACGACCGGGCTGTGCGGGTCAACTGCTTGTATGTGAGCCGCAAACAGCTGACCACTGGGCTTAGCGATGCATTTTCCACAAACCATGTGAACAACGCAGCGCCGGTGGTGCTGGCGCCCGGCCTGCAGGCCTCTGCCCAGGTGGTGAAGGCGAGCAAGGCAGTGAAGGCGTATCAGGTGTTCGACTTCCGCCTGGAGAACGGGTCCCCCCGCCTCAGCGACCTGGAGTCGGAGGTGCGGCGCAACCTGGCAATCCCCTTGGGGGTGGAGCTGGATATGAAGGTGATCCCGATGAACGGGGACCATGCCACGCGCATCACGACGGACCAGCAGCTGAGTGCGGCTATCGCAGCGCACCAGGATGAGATCACGGTGCAGGTGATGAAGTCGGGCATCAGGCTGTACCTCCCGTGGGCCTCGATCCTCGTCAGCCTTGCCGACACCTTCACAACGATATACTACGCCACACGGTTGCTGCGGCAGGGGCAGCCGGACAGCGCGCAGGCTGCAGGTATCATCATGCTGTGTGCGACGCTGCTCGCGGTTGCGCTCAACCTGGTGCAGGCGTTCTACCATATCAAGAAGTCTATCCGGCAGCACCCGCCGACACACGAGTGGGTCACCGTGCACGTGTGCGAGACAGCCTTGGGCCTCCTGCTTGCGGGCTTCAACATCCTCAACCTGGAGTGCCTCTGGTCCCACTTCGACATCGGGAGGAGGCTCAACTTCCACTGCCCCATGCCGCCTGGTGTATGTATTGATCTGTTTGTCTAGGGTGGTGATTCTGAGAGGTTCTGCTGTGGTATTTCCCCCGCCTGTGTGTGTGTTTCCCGCCCAGGCCGCCAACACGCCACGCCGCCAACACAGCTGCAACGCATGTCGGGGAAGAACAGCATCCCGTCGCTGTTTCTGGGGGACGGCATCCCCATTGCGGTGTCGATCTTCGAAATGGTATGCATTTGCCGGCTTCCCTCAGGCCTGTTGTGCGACCTGCGGCTGCAGTGCTGCATGCCAGTGCCCCCCTCTCCCCTGCCTCTCCGCCAATGCCCCTTCTGCAGGCGAAGACGCGGAACATCCCGTGGTACACTGCGGCGTCAGTGGGGACGTCGTGCGCATCGCTGGCCCTGAGTGTCATCAAGAAGGTGATTGTGGTGCTCTTCGTCAACAGCGATGCCGACTCAACAGACCCGGAGAACATCGCCACTGCGCCTGGCGGCGACGCACGCCCGCTGCTCCAGAGGAGGCGGCTTGCTGTAGTGCGTGTGTCGCTCGCAGGGCTGGACGACCTGCAGCAGCGCCCCCGCCTCCTCGCGTCGCTGTCCTGCAAATACCATGAGGTGGTGCACATTGCGGTGCGCACCCACGGGGGGAGTGTCTTAGGGTTCACAGAGGGCAGCGTCGACGCGGTGTTCAACGCACCGCGCGAGGTGCCGGATTACTGCGTCAAGGCGGCGAAGTGTGTGCTGCACATCCTCCGCGTGTGGCCCGAGGCGTGTGAGGGGGTGCTGGGCACCAAGAAGGACAGCATGTTCAACATCACTGCAGGCATTGTCTGCGACGAGGCCTTCTTCGGCAGCCTCGGCCCGCTCAGCCGGAAGGAGCTGAAGGTGGTGGGGAGGGTGATGGACCAGGTTGACGACTTCGCATCTCTGGCGCGCCACGAGGGCGCGGTGCTCGCGAACACCGCAGTACAGGTCGAGGCACACCGCGAGGGCATCCTCGTCCGCCAGTGCGACGTCATTCGCAACGTCTCCACCGGAGACCACACCCCCGTCTACCAGGTCATCGACCCGCAGAGCGTCCTGGCTAAACAGTGGGGCGGGGTGGCAGTCAACCTGTGGTCCTCCCTCTGTGCCAGCCTCATGTCCTCCACCATCGCGCAGTGCCTCGACCTGCTTGCGGAGTACCAGAAGGTTGTGGACCCCGCTGTGGACCGCATGGCCGAAGGGCTGCAGCAGCGCCTGCTGCGCCACCACCGGCAGGGCTCTGTGAAATACTGGCGCGACAAGGCCAACCAGGGGCGCAGCCTGTGGAGCGAGCCGCTGGAGAGCCCCACCCCACGCCACAAGTCGATGTCCCCGCAGCAGACACACACGCTGAACGAGCTCCTCCCCGCCCTGCAGGCCATGCAGACCGCGGGGCACGCAGTGCGCGAGTGGTCCGCATCGCCACCCTGCCACGGGCCTGTCATAAAGCAGCTCCCCTCGCAGTCGATGTCACCCTCCCCGAACCGCCCCACCAGGCAGCACGGCGTCACGACGCTGTCGCTCGAGCTGCGCGACGTGCCTGCGGAGGCCGTGGCAGAGACGCTGGGCCTGCCCATGCCAGGCGAGGAGCGCCGTGTTGTGGGGCGGAGCCGCGGCATCGGCAGCTGCATCTCCGTGCACACATCGGGGGGGTCGAGCGAGTGCGGGCTGACGTGGACCGGCGGGGCGCGCACAGGCGCATCCGTCGCAGCCGGGTCGTCGTTCTGCCTGACACAGACAGCCTTGTCGCGCGTGTCCTCGCATGGGGGGGGTCTGATGGCACCCTCGGCAGGTGTCCCTGTGACACCTACACTGCTGACCTCGCCCTTGGGGACCCCCTCTGATGTGGGGCTCGACACGACTGTGTCTTCTCTGCATCGGATCAGCGCACGGCCCCGCAGCACCCGAGGAGAGAGCCTGAGCAGCTGCCCACAAGTCTCCCTCTAGAGAGATCGAGGAGAGGCGTTGTGGTGCCGTTGTTTGTTCGGGCATTGTATGTTCGAGCATCAGAGGAGGCGATCTAAATGGAAGGTGGGGTGGGGGGGGTGGCGCAGTCTCGTGTGCCGGCAGTACAGTCATATATATTCCTGTGATGCGCCGCAGTTTTGTTCTCCCACCCTCCCTCCCCCTGGTGCTGCACTTGCAGGGGGGATGGGGGGGGGGTTTGCATGGGCAAGCCTGAGAGCACACACATCCCCTCCCCGGTTGTATTCTTGATATTTTTAGACAGACCCATCCCAACAGACGTATGATAATTTCTTTTTTCGAGCCGCTGCTGCGGCGGCTGCAGTTCTTCTTCTTCTTCTGCAACAAAAAAAACACACAAACGAACGAACTCACGAGCCAATCAAGAAAAAGAAACTGGAGCGGGTGCATCTCCACAGCCTTTTAGGTTGGGCTGTGGGTGAACTGCTCCAAAGCAAGAATACAAAACCAAAGGCAAAGAAAAGCCCAAAACATAATGGGGAGGTGCCTCGGTGTCGACTGCAGGAAGAAGCGGCACGACACTGGGCTCTACCGTGGCCTGTCCCTGGAAATGAATCACATGAGAGCCGACGCTACAGGAGCGGAGCGCACAACGAGGGGGGGACGGGTGCGAAGTTAAAAAATACAGTAACCACCCCTCCCCACCCCATTCTGCCACCTGAAGGAAAATCAGGCCAGCCAAACCAGCAGTATCCTTCGCAGTTTGCAATATTTATCAACCCCGGTGCTCTTGTGGCAGAGGTGCCAATTGTTATGTGCTGTGCCTTCGAACCACAGCCCTGCTGCTCATAGGGGCTGTGCCTCACACGCCACACAGCACAGCTGCTCTTTATACTGATCTGTTTGGGATGCGTTTGGCGCTGTTGGCGCTTCCTGCTAAGAAACACGGTTGGAGGAAATAACCTACCCCCCCCCCCCTCCCCAACCCCCAAGCACCCCCACGAAAACCTTGTTGATCAATCCTGCTTGACGTATGAACAAAGCTGTGTCGCTGACAACCCGGCAGGTCGCCTGTTTCTGTGGAGGGCACCTTCAGAGATACCACTCCCTGACGGCGTCTTCGCTCCGGGTGCCGAAAACGGTGTGTTTTTTTGGCGCATTTCCTCCTTATTTGGGGGTGGAAAACTGCCGAATTTTGCCGGAAAATTGCCCTGGGAGGAGGTCTGGCGGGCGGAATATTTCGGAGAGTGGAGCTCCGGATTACGATTGAGAACCATTCTCAACAACCGCTCGGAAAGATCACGGCCAGCATTCCTTCCGCACACACGCACGCGCGCATGCGGTGTAGTCAGTTCCCTGGCAAGAGTATGCACCGCAAAATCTGGTTTCAAAAACACACACACACACGCATGCACCGATCCTTCCAGCCCTGATCCTTGAAACTAACCGAACCCGTTAACACAATCTCCCATCCATGCCCCACCCCACCCCTCCCCCCATCCTTTTTGTAGAATCTCATTGCATTTGTAAACCCGTCTCGCCCTATCATTATTGTCATTTCTAGTACCCCCTTCCTCCCCACCCACCCACCCACCCCCCTACCCCGCATCCCCTCCCCCTCTTCTCCAGGTCTGCAGGAAGGACCTCTCTCCCCACCCTCCCCTCCACCCCCACCCCCCTTCCCCTTTTCGGCTTGCTACCTCTCGCAACAAAAGAAAACACTCCCAGCCCCTTCTTGCGTCAAGGCTTTCCCCACGACCCACTGGTTCTCCCACAACCCTCCAGGGCGCCTCCCAGTGGGAGCAGCGAGGCTGGGGCGCTGTGGCTGTATTGCACCGAAAAAAAATTCAATCCTTCAGCAGAACCGCCGTGGCTTGGGTTGCCGGCTGGGATGCGATATGCTATGGCATCGCATTTCCGATGTCACGACATCATTCGTGGCATGCGGTTCCATTGTTTGGTTGGGCCTCCTTACCTCGGGTCAGGGGGAGACATGCCGAGCTGCAACATGCCGTGACCCGATGTGAACCGACTCCCTGCGGGCACAACGTTTTCTGTGCATGGGATAGCATCTCAGGTTCTCCTGCTGCGGGTCTGTTGGGGCTGCAATACGCCTGCCAGTTTTTGCTAGCACACCTAAAGTAGAAAATGATGGGTTTTCTGGAAAATAAAAAAAAAGTGGTGGTCTGGTGCCCCTGATTTACCCCTTTTTCACTACGCACAAACTACGCAATCTGGGGGGGGGGTCTCGCTTTTTGGTCCCCCCCCAGTTTTTTTTGGTCCCCCTTTCTGTGTGGCTACTGAGACAGGACTGGAGGCACTGCGCTGACCGAGCAAAAAATTATTGCCAGAACTCACTATACACCGTACGAAAGAACGCACGACATGTGGGGCGGGACTCCAGAAACACCTGGGCAAGGTTGCCCCATGCCCAGAAACACCTGAGAAGGAAGTGAGTTCCAGGAGCCGCGTAGAACACCCTCGAGATTGTGAATGATGATACGATCACAGCCTTCAGGGCGCTGCGAGGTGCCACCCTGAAGGTGGCCCTTGGCATCAAGGAGAGCGTCGGCCGAGGGGTCGACGAAAAGCTGAAGAAGGCGCTACTGGCACTGGATCCCGCGGGGTATACGGAGGTCACCGCCACACAGGCAACCTCCGCTGACAACGTCCAGGAGACGTTATCCGAGGGGATCACAACGGCACTAGAGATCTGTGTCACGGGATCCAGGCGCCCACTCTCCCTCGACGGTCTGGGGATTGTTGTTGGGTATGGTGTCGTTTCCTGCAGCTGCAAAAAAGCGTAGCAACTGTGCTTCCTTCTTCCTTAATGATGCGTTGACGCTTCCACCCGGAGGAGCTGAAGCAGGCACCGCTTAATGATGCGTTGATGCTTCCACCCGACGAGCTGAAGCAGGCACCGCGCCAAAGGGCACCCCCAAAGAGACCTGCAAAGACTGCGTCGAAACCCGCACCGAAGGCTGCCAGCGCTGCAGCACCTGAAGAACCTGCAGCACCTGCAGCACCTGAAGCGCCTGCACCCTCACTGACCCCGGAACAGCAAGAACTCCTTGAGTTTGGGGTCCCGGCATAGAGACAGAGAATGGCTGAGTAAATCAAAAAATGAGACCCCCCCCCCCTTTTCACTACGCACAAACTACGCAATATGGGGTCGTCAGGGGCACCAGTGGTTGGCAACCTCACTGCCTGGTTGCATCGCTCAGATTCATCTCAACGAATAAGCCAGGCAGCTGGTCGCCAAACAATCCAACAGAAGCCGTGACTCTATATTCCGCGAGATCGGGGTAGAGAGAAGAAGCACTCCAGAGAGGGGCGGAGGGTGGGTGCTGAGGTGCGCTATATTTGCCGATACGCAGAGCCCACCCACACTTGCCGCCGTTTCCCGGTCATGGCAGAGCGTTTTTGGTTTTCACAAAAGTCATATGTCTGGCTATCTCCCCCAGGCTCCCTCCAGCTCCCTGAATTCCGTCTCCCCTTTTTAGCGCCCTGAAAGCCTCTTGCTCGTTGGGAGGGGGGGGGGGTGCGGTCGTGGTGGCGGTGGTGGGTGGCAGCCGATCTGGGGGGAATCGCCGCGGCGCATAACCCAAAATAGGATCCCCCCCTGGAGTCCCCCAGAGAGTGGGTGGGGTGATTCTTTTTCCAGAGGCTTTCCGGAGGCAAAAAAACAGTCACACGGCCAACCAACCGCACGCCGCCCCCCCTCTCAAAGGCCAATTTAGAACCGGCGCTCCTTTTCACTATTGTACCAATCCCGCCGCTGATCCCCTCCCCTTCCGCCCGCCCTCCGACCCCCCCCCCCCCCCGACCCCGGGCGCGCGATGGGTGTGTGCGGTGCTGCACCTCGCAGTTTCCATCCCCCGCTGGCCGCCCGCCCCCACCCCGCCCCTTGTGTACAACCTACCCCACCCCACCCCCACCCCATCGGCGTAACGCCAGCACCGGGTTGGCGTTTCTTTTTTGACGAATCTCTCCAACTAACTGGGGGGAGGGGGGGGGGCGAAGGGAGGGAAAGGGGGAGGGGGGGGGGGAGGTCACTGTCGAGCGGCCCACATTTTGTGTGGCAGTGCTTCCTACTATCGTCCCCACTGCGGGAGGCTCAGGATCGCAAACCATTATGAGTGTCCCCCCCGCAGAACTGGTGACCCGGTTACACACCGGGTCACAATCTGTGAATGGGGAATGCTCGTGACGATGCTCATCTGCCTCTGCTGAGTCGAGCGGTTGGTTTTGTTGCACCCAAACGCCTGCGCCTGCTCCCCCCCCCTGCCCCGCTCCGCCCCACACCCCCCAACCCCCTCAACCAACTGCTGCAAACTACGTGAGAACACCCCTCACCACCACCCCTCATCCCCCTCCCCGACAGCCTGGCTCGCCTGAGACTAGCATGCATCCATGGCCTTGAGTCCGTCCTAAGGGCAGGGGTGCTGTCTCGCACTGGCCTTGTCCCCCTTACCCCTGCCCCTCTTAATTGCCTTCTTCTTTCCCTGTGACGTTGGGCTGCTGTACACCGCAGGCCAACCTGCCCCCTGCCACAGCTCTTCTCTGTGTGTCAGGCGGAAAGGAATCCGCCTTGGGTGGGCAGATCATGTGAGGTGTAGGAGGGGAGGTGGCAGGGCTGCCCTGCCCTCAACCCACCCTCTTTTTTTTAAGGTGGGGGAGGTAACACGGCTGGGCAAAGACAAGGCACCGGTTGCGTCTTGAGAGCGGTGCAGCAGTGTTGTCTGTTTTCCCCCACCTCTCCCAATGTGTTGGCGCACAGTGGGCAGCACCCCCAATAGTGCCCGACACCACCCACAAAAGGCCTTGATCGCGCTAGAGTGAAACGAGACAGAGGGGGGATGATGTTGGGTGTCTCTGTATTGAGAGGTCTTTTGGCATCAGACTGCCGCGCATTCTTAGGGCACACACAAGTCACACAGTTCGCCGGGGCTTCCCCACAAAACAAAAGGAGAAATCGCGCCATGTGCGAATACTCCCTTGATGTCATCTACCTCGCTGCCTCACCACCGCCACCGCCACCACCACCTCCTCCTCCTCCTCTCCTTGCTGGGCGACCCTCGAGCAGGCGCCACGCACTTCTATCTCTTGCTCTTCTCTTGTCTTTCTCCTCCCTCCCTCTCTGAGGCTGCCACCACTCCCATGTATGCACCCATGTCTGATATATTTGCCTTCACCTCTTCTCCCCACCCCCTCCCCCCTAGAACTCAGAGTGGCTGAGAGTGGAGGCAGTGCCGTGTCAGGCCTGTCGCTACACGGTGGACTCCAGCGGCCCTAGCGGGAGTCTGGGAGCGGGAGTCTGAGCGGGTGTCAAAGACTCCCGCTAGCGGGAGTCTATACTCCCGCTAGGGGGAGTCTGACTCCCCCTAGCGGGAGTCTTTTCACCTATTTTCATCCATTTTTCCCATGATATAGTTACAGTCTACTGGCGTGGGGGGTACAATCATGGTGGAAGAGGGATGGGGAGGGGCTTGTTTTGCTTCTGTCAGTTTCCCCGGACTCTGGACTACCTACCTATCCTCCTGGTAGCGGCTGCACCTGCGGAGGTGAGCGGTTAGAATTTGAGGTGTCAAAGTGCGGCCATCGCCTGTCGTAGTTGTGTTACACCTTGGGCAAGACAAGCCATCCTGCAGGCCTCATCTTCTTCGTCAGAACTGTCATCCCCCTCCTGCTGTGCGCGTTGGTCAAGCGTGCTCAAAGTCGCCTCGGATGACACGAATGGTGTGAAAGTCGCCCCCAGCGGGATTGGCATTTTGCACAAGCAGAGCGATAATTTGCGGTGTCCTTCGGGGAACCGGGACAGGAAGTAGGGCGCGCTGATGGGTTCAACGAAGTCCTGTGTGTTGCAGTGCACAAACCCCTTCTGCAGCTGTGTCAACTGTGTGCAAAGAACATACACAGCCAATCTATGAGCGTGTCGGGTGTGCAGACACGGACACAGAATGACTTCTCTATACCCGAGGATCCCGTCCTGCGACAGGTGCGCAACCTTCCAAGGCATGCCCGATGCGCGCCGCTTCTCTTCTGCCATCGCAAGATCTCTCTCGTAAGTTGCGGAGCTGGCGATTGTAACGGCATCTTTCTTGCGATGTCCGTTCTCTGCTTCTTCAAATTCGTCGTTGTTCTGCAGAGGCACTGCATCTTCTGGAGCCCACCAATGATGGAGACTGTGTACGTAGGCATTGCGCGTTGATCCCTTTTCGGCATGCTCCATCAACCAGTGAAATATATGCCCTGAGATCCGAGCACGCAAGAAGGGAATCCGGGCTGACTCATCCTTGCATCCCCAGAAGCGCCAGGGGATGTCTGCATACCGGAAATGCATGAGGTCTGCAAGGGAGACAAAGAGGTAGCGGAACAAGCCCTTGTAGGTGTGTCCTGTGACAGGCAAGCACGACCTTCCGGAACTGAGCACCTGTCCCATTCTGCGACACATTCAGTGCAAGGTTTGTACAGGTCTTGTCGAATATTTTTTTGTTGTCTCATCCAGTACCCTGATCAGCCGCATGGCGAGCCCCTTGCAGTCATGGAGTGCTGGGGTGACGTAGCGGGCATTGGGAAGCACACCTGCCAAGAGGGAGGGGTAGCCAGCCTCTTTTATCTCAGAGAGAGTCAGGTGCGGGTATCGATGCACCTGTTGATACCAGCGTTCTTCTGGGATGTCGCACAGTGAGCATCGGTGCCCTCGCCCCCCGCATCGCCTCATTGTTGCCCACTGCTGATCTATACTCCCGCTAGCGGGAGTTGGACTCCCCCTAGTTGAGACTCCCGAAAAGGGTTAAACCCGGTAGTGGTACCCTACCCCCGCTGGAGTCCACCGTGCAAGGCCGGATCAGCCCACGGGTGGGTTTGAGGAAGAAATCTGGGGGGGCAAATTTTGCTGCGACTTCCGGTTTCACCCGGCCGAACTCCAGCATCTATCCAGACCCACGGTGCCAAGCCGTTCGCCCGTGTCGCGATCATTCGCGGCTTCAGGCTGCCCCCGACGACACGTTTGTATCCTGCACCTTGCCATACTTCGCCTCCACCTTGTATATGACGGAGAGCGCCCTCCTTCCGCATCGTTGCGACTTCCCTGACAGCGAACTTATCCATGTCAGGGAAGACATGGCGATGATTGCGTTGGCCACCTGGGTGCTGTGCTTGTGGAGCTCCTTGCTCAACACCGTTGCTAGGAGCCTTCTAATGGATCCCAGTGTCAGCACACTGCCCCCTTTTTTAACAGGGAAGGCCGTGCAAAAATCATGCACAATGTTCGTCGCCTCCGCAGCCTCGGGACTCTCTGCGCTCTTCTTCTTCTTAATCGACTTTGCCGCCGGCTTCGCTGCCGGCTTCGTTGTCGTCTTCCCCATTTTTGTGAATCAGGTCTGCGAGCTGGGATGGGTGGAAACGTCCGTTTCGTTTGGTGTGGCTGTACTTCAGTGACGAGTGCCACATTGCATAGGTATCATGGGAAAAATGAGTGAAAATAGGTGAAAAGACTCCCGCTAGGGGGAGTCAGACTCCCGCTAGTTGAGACTCCCGAAAAGGGTTACCCTACCCCCGCTGGAGTCCACCGTGTAACTTTTCGATTTTGGAGATTTGGTGGGTTGACGCTCCTGTTTTGGGGGGGGATCAGGGGGGAAACCACTAGGGGTCAATTTTTCTCGCGCGCGCTTCGCGCGCGCTCGTGTTGTTGCCAAATTTTCCCATCGGTGGACCACTAGGTGGGCACGGTGTGAGGCGCTGGGTTCCTTCCGTGGTTCCTCTCCCGCTCGCGCCGTCGGGTGTCGGAGGAAACCAAAAAATGGCTTTCGGGACCATGATTTCGACGCTGCCCCCTGATATGCCACGGCCGTCAAAGCGCAAGGACTTGGTTACTAGACGGGCACGCGAGATGGGGGGGTCTGGGGGGCAGAGCCCCCCAGCCGCCGGAGGCCACGGTAGTGAACATCTGTTCATTGTGGGCGTACAGATTCTGTGTGAGTTGGCTGCGTCCCCCTGAGGCGACTGGAGTGGTTGGATTCCCTGACCCGGTGGGAATCGAATGACTTGAGTACGAGACATACGCCACAGGGGGGGTCTGGGGGGCGGAGCCCCCCAGCCGCCGGAGGCCACGGTAGTGATCATCTGTTCCTGCAAAACCATACTCTCTTCGACGTCGACCCAGTGAAAGTGGGTTGACGCTTGGTCGACGCTTGGTGAGCGTCGACCCAGTGGAACCGGGTCAACGCTAGGTTAGCGTCGACCTAGTGTAATAAATGGGTTGACGCTTGGTCCAGGCTTGAATGGCAACCCAGTTGGTCCACTGGGTCGACGCTCCAAGCCTCGACCAAGCGTCAACCCAGTCCACTGGGTCGACGCTGGGTCGACGCTTTTTTATGGGGGGGGAAACCCAAAATCACTGGGTCGACGGTCGACGCTTAGCGACATGCCTGGTGCCGTGTATGTGTATGTGTGGGGGGGGGGGTGAGGGAGGGGGTATATGCCAAGCCCAAAAGAAAGCCCCCCCAGAATAGGTGCGGCAGGCAGAAAAAGGAGGGGGTTGTAGTTTTGCCACTTGAAAAACCACCAGAGGTGGGGTTCTTTTTGAGGTTTGCCCACCTCTGCGAGGCTCTGTCGGTCCGATGTGATATACTCTCATACCGGGCGGGCCCAGCCGTTGCTGCAAGGTGCACAAGCCTTCACCGGAATCCCCAAGACACCACTTCATTCAACCGGCCCGTTTATTCAACCCCCTCCCGTTCTTTTTTGGAATTTGATTTCTGATGCCTGCCATCCCCTCCTCCCCCGTGTCTTGCATTGTATTATTCTTTGGCGGCCCTCCCTGCGTGGGTGTATGGAGTGTGCAGTGGGGGCAGGTGGGACCTCGTGAACCGACCAACCCGGACCCCTTTTTAGGTTTGCCAGCAACACACGCACGCGCCCTGTAGAACTGATGGTGGCGGGGTGGGTGGTGGGGAAGGCTCATTCCGATCTCCGCATGCCGTCGCAGCATGCGCAGACACCACTGCACAGCACTCCTGGTGTGATCCGACATCACCGTTGCCCACTCTTGCTGGGTGTGTGTGTGCGCACAGTGGAGGTAGACTGCTCCCCACATCCCCACACCCCCCACCCCCACCTCTGTGACCCCTCCTCGCAGCCTCCCCTTGCGCATTACTTCTCTCCACTGCTTCCGCCACTCATCATCCACCCACCCCCGCCATTCCAGTCAGCACAACACACCTCACACACACACACCCCGCCCGCACCCACCCCCACCCCCACCCAGCGGCTTGCACCTGGCACAGGGCGTAGGGTGGGGGTGTGCGGGGGGGGGGGGGGGGGGGTACAACCCCCGCACGCCGTCGGGTGGCGTTGGGTGGGCGCTGTGCGGCCCGCCTGGCACACACCCCTTCCGGCACCCCGTGCCTCTGGGGTGGTGAGGCCCCGCTGCCAGCATGACGAATGTGTCGGTGGTGCCGAGAGGGCGGGTGTTGATGCAGTGGTATGTTGTAGCTCTGCAGCAGTATAAGGCTCTGATATGGATCATTCTCCTGATCACCACGGGGGTGCTGGCGGTTCTGGCGCCCAGGTTTGTCAGCGCCACGACCCAGAATGTGGAGCCCCCGAGCGACTCGGATGCTGCGCAGGATCGCGAGGAGATGAACAGCTTGTTCCCTCGCATGGAGCACAGCTCCGACCTCGTTCTCTACATACAGCGGCACAAGCCAGGCGGTGTGCTCTCTCCGAATCTCGAGAACTTCTCCTACGCCTTCTGCGACCGCGCCCTTGACCTGGCGCCCACACGCCTGATCAACTGCGGGGGTTACTACACCTATGAGGAGGTGCAGAGGGGGCAGGGGTCGCAGTTTCTGTCAGACAATGGCGAGGCGACGTTCATCACGCTCACAGTGGACGGGGACTGCACGTCGAAGAGTGCGACGGATTATGCGAATTCGCTCGTGGACCATGTGGTGCCGGAGGTGCAGAAACAGTTCGGCTGTGATGATTACCAGATGACGCTGATGGGGTGTTCCGTGTTCCTCCGTGTGATGATCGATAACGCGGCAGACGACCTGGAGCACATGGATGCCATCGTGCTCCCCCTGGCGCTGCTGACCCTCGCAGCCATCCTGCAGTCGGTGCGCCTGCTGGTCGCAGCGGTGGTGTCGCTTCTGTTTGCGGCTGCGGCCTCATTCGGGCTGATGTACCTCGTCACCTTCTCCATGGATGTGTTCGCCTCCGCCCCCTCCCTCATGATGTCGGTTCTCATCGCGATGTCGATCGACTACGGCCTCTTCCTGCTGAGCCGTTATTCGGAGGAGCTGAAGGAGCAACTGGAGTTGGACGGCAAGGTGGATGTTCCCAGGGCGGTGGTGACGATGCTGTACACGGCGGGGCACACCATCACGGTGTCGGGCCTGACACTCACGACGTGCTTCGCAGGGCTGCTGGCCTTCCGCGTCAACCTGGTGCAGTCCTTCGGTGTCGGCTGTTCGGTGGTGCTGGTGGTCGTCCTGCTGATGAACCTCCTGGTGATCCCCTTGCTGCTCCTGACCTTTCCCTCGTTCTTCGCGAAGTGCCGCGTCCCGAACGAGACCGTCCAGGTGCACGTGAGGGACACCCTCGTGACGCAGCAGACAGATGATGCTGCTTCGCTTGACGGCAGCTACCCCTCGCCGGACTGCAGTGTGATTGCAAAGGACAAGTCCATCCACCAGCAGGGGCGCTCCATCACGCTGACACGCAACAGCGTGGAGAGCGCTGAGATCAACCGCGAGGAGGCTGACGGTGTTGCTGAGAGCACAGACGATGAGTCAGGTGGTGGCCTCTCGCCACACGCCATGGTGGACTCCCGCTGGTTCAAATTCGGGATGTTCGTGTCATCGTTCCCCGTTAACGTGATAGTGATTGTCGTGGTGCTGGGTGCTGTGGCACCGTTCTCCCTGCGCGCCTTCTCCTACACCACAACAGACGAGAACATTCTCTACCTCCCCAAAGGCAACGCTGTGACGAGCGCCTACGCCGACATGGGCGCTACCTTTGGGTACGGCCAGGTCTTTTCCTACCAGATCGTCATGGCCCCCACAAACGACAGCCGCAAGATCCTCGACGAGTCTGACGGCTACCAGCTGTGGCATCTCACACAGCTCGCGGTGAGGGGGCTCGTGACGGACATCCCTGGGTTCAGCACTCGATACAAGGATTTCACGGGAGCAAGCCAGGACGGGCAAGCCCCTCCTATTGGACCCGATATTATGTACTCGTGTTTGAACATGTCTAACGACATGGGTGTCAACTGCACGGATTTCCTCCGGGACCCGGGGATGATCCAGGACGAGACGTGCCGTGGGAACCTGATGCTGGCGTGTGCCTTTATGAACAACCCTATCCACCCCGACCAGAGCACAGCGATGTGGTTCCGCTTCACGCCGCAGTTTGCCCCGATGAGCAACGTCGGCAAGGACTGGCTGCACCATGCGCGTGAATTCGCAGAGGAGTTCAGCCACAAGTATCCAATGCGTATCCTGTTTGTAGGGACCCCTGCAGATGCGATAGATTCGATGGCCACTATCGACGACGACTTCCTCCCGATGGTGCTAATCACGACGGGCGTCCTGTTTGCCTTCCTTTTTGTCTCCTTCAAGAGCCTGTTCATCCCGCTGCGCAGTGTAGCCACCATCGCCGTCACCATCATCTGGGTGTACGGCTTTGCCACCATGACCTATGAGGACTGCAACCTCACATGGACTGGTTTCTCCGGGTTTGACTGCACACACGCAGTGGTGTACATTATTCCCTTGATGAGCTTCTCGATTGTGGTGGGCATCGGTCTGGACTACGACGTGTTCCTGGTGACACGCATCGTCGAGTGTTACTACGACGAAGGGTTTTCAACACAGGATGCTATCTGCCAGGGCCTGGCACGCACAGGGTACCTCATCACTGCTGCGGGTGTCATCATGGCTCTCGCCTTCTGCGGGTTGTTCTTCTCGAAGGAGCCTTTCATGCACCAGCTCTCATTCTACATGGTATGGCAGCTGCTACCTATTCTGTCAGCACAACACATCTGCTTGCGGCTTGGCCCCACACACCCCCACAACCACAGGTGTTTGCGGTGCTGTTCGACACGTTCGTCGTGCGGTCCCTCTTGGTCCCCGCCCTGATGGGGCTGCTTGGGGAGCTCAACTGGTATGCATCCAGAATCCCTGCGATCACGCCCTCTTTTGTGTTGTCGCCCTTTTTTGCCCTGCCGGATGTACATCTTCACATCCAGTGCACCAGGGAAACGGCAACGCGTCTGTGGGGTCGCCCTGTTGTTTCTGTTTGTCCAACGAAATGCAGAAGTATTTTGTCGCGGCCTGTAGGGGTTGCGGTGTCACGCCGCGTGCTGGGAAATCTTTCAGGAGTGCAATACTGGAGTGGAGGTACGAGCGCCACACCGCCTTAAAACCTTATCACTACCACACACACACACAGGTGGCCCTTCGCGAAGAGGCCCAAGAAGAACCTCCTGCATAACTCTTTCCGCACAGAGAGGCAGAGCCTGCTCTGGAGGGGGCAGTAGTTAGTTTGGGCGCGCCTTATTGTCGCCCCTCCTTCTCCCCAACAGCGCACCGAGCGCACGACCCAGAGATCATCTCTGGGCACACATGGGTGTCAGTGTCGCAGTCGGCGCTGCCAGTCCGGATGCAGGGTTATCGATGGCCTCACTTTTGCAACCGTTTTCTTGACGCGTATGCATTCGGGTCTGTGACGATATCCCCTCCCCTCTGTGTCAAACGCAGTGAACGAAAATTCTTCTTTGGTTGTTGCTGGTAAGTCACTTGGTGTGTGTGTGTGTGGAGGTAGCATCAGAGTTCGCTTGTGTGAACCTCCTGCCGAAGTGTGCCCGCACACCCATGCTGTGGCATGTGGGAAATCCAACCAACGCTACTGCTGCGTGTCGGGCCGTGGAGGGGAGCAAGTGGTTCTGGCCGAGCGGCTGTCGCGTTCGGTCAGCCAAACAATGCTTCGTGTGACATTGTCGAGTGTGTGTTTGTGAACGAACGGATAGTGCGTGGAGTGCCGTGACGCGTGTGGATCACAGACACGAGGCATTCTTCCTCGTCTGGTTCTAGGTGTGGTGTCAACCGAAGGAGCTGCAAGTATTTTCTGAGATCAGAAGGACCGGCAAATCGAATCATTTGATATTTCCCGATCGCTTTGTCGGACATGAGTATCTCTGCTGCGTTGTGTGCGGGCATATAAAGCGAACACAGTTAGGATTGTGTGGTCCATGCAAGCACGTGAAGCAGAGCCTGTCAAACTTGGTGCATCCCAGGCCGAGGCTATCTGAGTGTTCTCAAAGACGGTGCCGGTCTGCCCAGGCCAACGATTGTGTTGGGCAGTGATCCCATGGTTGACTTGCCATGTTCACCGTGCAGAAGAACGCTGCATGAACGGTCTCATTCACATATACACTGTCGAGTACGCAGGTGCCACTGGGCGTGCTGCCTTTCTTTTGCTGATGCGCGGGTGCCTGCACCGACATTCCTTTTCTCACCGTGGGAGAATACATACAACCTCCCCACTGCCGTCCCAACACATGCCCAACCCCTTTCAACGTGTGTATGATATGTCATCAATCTGAGAGGCCCTCTTGTTGGCTTTGCTGTATTTGAGCTCAAACTGTTAACGGATTGGCGTGCTGACCGTGTGGGGTTTCTGCAACTATGATCCTTGACTCCTTGTGCGGTGGGCCTGCAAGGCGCAGGGATGTATGTGATCGGCAATACCATCACACACACACACACACCAACACCAGACAGGAGGTTTGCGTGATTCGCGCAATCGAGGACCACGTGTTAATATCTTTTGACCCTCGTTTCATCTGCACAATACACTGTTCATACTGCCATACTTTGCCATTAGGGATAGGGTGCAATCAAACAAACTACCCGTTGCCCTCACCTGGCCCGTGAATCTTGCAGCTCTTGCCTTGTTGCACACCCCCCCCCCCCTAGGCATAGGGTGCGGGCGATTCGCCTATCGCCCTATATTCGCCCAACCGGGTTCGAGCCCCGATTATCGCGTATCGAATCGCCTTATCGCCCATTATCGCCAAATTATCGCCCAGTATCGCCCGTTTTCTTTCACACATTCTGAAGGGGTTTTCAGCTAGTGGTGAGTGGGTTACCGCTCTACTGACCCTGGGTCCCACAGGGCCCTGTGACCTCGTCAACAACTGGGCCAAGACCTAGGACTCTGCATCAGAAATCAGCTTCTGACCACTGACGTCATGCGGGTGGGTCATTTCCTCGGTCAAAACCCACGTGAGGAACTGCACGGTGGACTCCAGCGGCCAGCGGCCAGCGGAGGAACTGCACGGTGGACTCCAGCGGCCAGAGCTGTCGGTGCCGCAGTGGGTGGTGCAGCTGTGGGCGGTGTCACAGTCTGAGGGAACGGTGTGGGCGGTGCCACTGTTGGAGGTGCAAATGACTTCCCAGCAGGCAGAGCTGTCGGTGCGGTCGTAGGTGGTGCAGCTGTGGGCGGGGACATTGTGTCAGGTGCCGGTGTCGGAGGTGCAAATGTCTTACCAGCAGGCAGAGCTGTCGGTGCGATAGTGGGCGGTGTAGCTGCCTTGACTCCTTGTGCGGTGGGCCTGCAAGGCGCAGGGATGTATGTGATCGGCAATACCATCACACACACACACACACCAACACCAGACAGGAGGTTTGCGTGATTCGCGCAATCGAGGACCACGTGTTAATATCTTTTGACCCTCGTTTCATCTGCACAATACACTGTTCATACTGCCATACTTTGCCATTAGGGATAGGGTGCAATCAAACAAACTACCCGTTGCCCTCACCTGGCCCGTGAATCTTGCAGCTCTTGCCTTGTTGCACACCCCCCCCCCCCCTAGGCATAGGGTGCGGGCGATTCGCCTATCGCCCTATATTCGCCCAACCGGGTTCGAGCCCCGATTATCGCGTATCGAATCGCCTTATCGCCCATTATCGCCAAATTATCGCCCAGTATCGCCCGTTTTCTTTCACACATTCTGAAGGGGTTTTCAGCTAGTGGTGAGTGGGTTACCGCTCTACTGACCCTGGGTCCCACAGGGCCCTGTGACCTCGTCAACAACTGGGCCAAGACCTAGGACTCTGCATCAGAAATCAGCTTCTGACCACTGACGTCATGCGGGTGGGTCATTTCCTCGGTCAAAACCCACGTGAGGAACTGCACGGTGGACTCCAGCGGCCCTAGCGGGAGTCTGGGAGCGGGAGTCTGAGAGGGTGTCAAAGACTCCCGCTAGCGGGAGTCCAGACTCCCGCTAGGGGGAGTCTGACTCCCCCTAGCGGGAGTCTTTTCACCTATTTTCATCCATTTTTCCCATGATATAGTTACAGTCTACTGGCGTGGGGGGTAAAATCATGCGGGGGGAAGGTGGAAGAGGGATGGGGAGGGGCTTGTTTTGCTTCTGTCAGTTTCCCCGGACTCTGGACTACCTACCTATCCTCCTGGTAGCGGCTGCACCTGCGGAGGTGAGCGGTTAGAATTTGAGGTGTCAAAGTGCGGCCGTCGCCTGTCGTAGTTGTGTTACACCTTGGGCAAGACAAACCATCCTGCAGGCTTTCCTCATCTTCTTCGTCAGAACTGTCATCCCCCTCCTGCTGTGCGCGTTGGTCAAGCGTGCTCAAAGTCGCCTCGGATGACACGAATGGTGTGAAAGTCGCCCCCAGCGGGATTGGCATTTTGCACAAGCAGAGCGATAATTTGCGGTGTCCTTCGGGGAACCGGAACAGGAAGTAGGGCGCGCTGCTGGGTTCAACGAAGTCCTGTGTGTTGCAGTGCACAAACCCCTTCTGCAGCTGTGTCAACTGTGTGCAAAGAACATACACAGCCAATCTATGAGCGTGTCGGGTGTGCAGACACGGACACAGAATGACTTCTCTATACCCGAGGATCCCGTCCTGCGACAGGTGCGCAACCTTCCAAGGCATGCCCGATTCGCGCCGCTTCTCTTCTGCCATTGCAAGATCTCTCTCGTAAGTTGCGGAGCTGGCGATTGTAACGGCATCTTTCTTGCGATGTCCGTTCTCTGCTTCTTCAAATTTGTCGTTGTTCTGCAGAGGCACTGCATCTTCTGGAGCCCACCAATGATGGAGACTGTGTACGTAGGCATTGCGTGTTGATCCCTTTTCGGCATGCTCCATCAACCAGTGAAATATATGCCCTGAGATCCGAGCACGCAAGAAGGGAATCCGGGCTGACTCATCCTTGCATCCCCAGAAGCGCCAGGGGATGTCTGCATACCGGAAATGCATGAGGTCTGCAAGGGAGACAAAGAGGTAGCGGAACAAGCCCTTGTAGGTGGTGTCCTGTGACATGGCAAGCACGACCTTCCGGAACTGAGCACCTGTCCCATTCTGCGACACATTCAGTGCAAGGTTTGTACAGGTCTTGTCGAATATTTTTTTTGTTGTCTCATCCAGTACCCTGATCAGCCGCATGGCGAGCCCCTTGCAGTCATGGAGTGCTGGGGTGACGTAGCGGGCATTGGGAAGCACACCTGCCAAGAGGGAGGGGTAGCCAGCCTCTTTCATCTCAGAGAGAGTCAGGTGCGGGTATCGATGCACCTGTTGATACCAGCGTTCTTCTGGGATGTCGCACAGTGAGCATCGGTGCCCTCGCCCCCCGCATCGCCTCATTGTTGCCCACTGCTCAGCATGGTCGGCGGTTATTCTTGCTATGGACACACTCGCGACATGCACCCCTCGGAAGATTTTCGCTTTGTGCAGCCTCATGATCTGTTGCAGCAACGCGTGATTTTGGAACAGCTTGTGATCACCTTTCGGAAGGTCTGAGAAAGTAATACCCGGCGCAGTCATCGTGTTTTCGGGATTGATGACCCCGAGAGACAGACGGACACGTGCGTTATCGGAACGTAATGAATTACGTGGCGTGTATCCGTCCGTGTACATGACGCCGAGAAGTGGCACGCTACACTGCATTGTCGATGATTCTCCCGTCTCTTCTTCGAGGAACTCAAATGCCCCGAGCAAACCACGGGAAAGGCGCCATTCAACACGTTCGCAGGCAGGCTTCTCCATTTCGCGGAGTCGCTTTCGTGACACACCAGGTTCTCACCAACACGCTCCTTATGAAGCTGGTTGACCTTGGCGAGTGTCCGTTGAGACATCCGAAGGGCATGCCGGTTGGCAGCAAGAGTCTCCCCGACACTCTTCGCTTCATTTGCATTCGACATGGTTCGATGGCATGGGTCTTGAAAATACCCCCTGTGACACCTGTGAGAGCGAGTGTGAGTGGAGCCGAATAAGGTTGCAACACACACACCACGTCAGATGTAGCCAAGCGAAAAAACTGTCGATGTTTTGGAGTGTGGGGTTTGTGGCTTCCATGACAGTCTGATCATTCAACTTCCGCAGGCTGATGCACAGCCAGCTTCCCTCAGAGGGTGTCCATGTCGTCCTCCTCCACTGTGATGGCCTGCGGGATGCTCGGAGGGGCTTCTTCCTCTGTGTCGGGGACCTCAGGCTGTGCGAGGTCGATCCCCAGCAGGTCCTTGTACCTCCCCACGGTGGAGGTGTTGGCCTGGCCTGAGCCGGTCACCGTGGCGCGGGGCTGTTCCAAAGGAACGGTGACCTTCCACAGGGCCAACTGCCCCTCCACCTGCTCGCAGGTGATGGGCTCGCCATCGGCAGGGCTCCTGGGGAGGAAATAGGTGGCGGTGTATGTGCCGCTGGGGATTGTCGAACCCTCGTGGACCACGCGAAGACACGTCAGCGACACCTGCAGGCCTGTCACTGAAAACTCAACCCGGGTCAACAGCCCCTCGAGCATCACCACATGCACGTTGGCTGCCCCAGGCAACGGGGTGACCACCGGGAAGTGCTGCATCACATTCTTCGTCGTAGTATCCTCCTCCTGCTGCACGGCAGTGTACACGTTGTTCATCTCGACCTCCTTGTAGGCCGGGGCAAGCGCAGCAAGGACCCGCTGGTACAGCGGATTCTTCTTGTGGCCCTCCTCCGCCCAAGCCAAGGGCATCTTTGGCTTGAGGGTGACACCCACCAACTTGGTGTCTTGCACCTTCCCGCGCTTCACCTCAACCCTGTAGGTGGCGGGGAGGGTGCCGTCCTTCTGCATCATCTCGACCTCCCTCACAGCGAGCTTGTCCATGTCAGGGAATACGGCGGTGATGGCGTTGGCCACCTGGGGGCTGTGCTTGTTGATCTCCTTGCCGGTCAACACCGTTGCTAGGAGCCTTCTAATGGATCCCAGTGTCAGCACACTTCCCCCTTTTTTAACGAGGAAGGCCGTGCAAAAATCAGCCACAATGTTCGTCGCCTCCGCAGCCTCGGGACTCTCTGCGCTCTTCTTCTTCTTACTCGACTTCGCCGCCGGCTTCGCTGCCACCTTCACTGCCGGCTTCGTTGTCGTCTTCCCCATTTTTGTGAATCAGGTCTGCGAGCTGGGATGGGTGGAAACGTCCGTTTGGTGTGTGTGTGTGTGGCTGTACTTCAGTGACGAGTGCCACATTGCATAGGTATCATGGGAAAAATGAGTGAAAATAGGTGAAAAGACTCCCGCTAGGGGGAGTCAGACTCCCGCTAGCGGGAGTTGGACTCCCCCTAGTTGAGACTCCCGAAAAGGGTTACCCTACCCCCGCTGGAGTCCACCGTGTGGGCATTGGCCCAGATCCTGACCTCGCTCAGGACCTGTTCACTCGCCGTTACTAGGAGCACTCGTGAGCATGAAGCGGGTACACCTTAGTGTTGAAGGAGATGCGTGGTTCTAGTGTAGTCGGTCTGAATGGGAGGAGATGCACTCTGTACGTTTGAGATGACTCATTGCATAGCCCACAGGAAGCTTCACGGCTGATGTGAGACCTGTGGCGGTTCTGACCCTGGTCACAGAGTCATCACCCACTGAGAACACTGGAGCAGAGGGCTTGATCTAGGTCAGGAACCGGGTCTTCACTGAGGCAATGACCCACTCACCACCTCAGCAGTGATCTGACGTCCCTGGCCGGGCCATTTTGCCCCCAAAAATACGACGGAAAAATTATCGCTCACTTATCGCCTTGACAGAATGGGCGATAATGAGGGCGATAATTTTTGCGATTTGGGCGATAACCGAATCGCCCGCACCCTATGCCTAGGGGTGGGTATACCCCTGTGAGAAAATGAGCATTTTCAGGACACACTCTAAACACCTCTCAGCCCCTACCTGACACACGCACCGACCCCAAAGGGTGCCAGAATGATATCCTGGGGCCACCAACACCATTTGTGGGGCCTTATGGGGTGTTTTTTGGGGTTCCGGAAAATTTGCCCACCGGTGGTTCCTGGTGGTACCGTAGGCCCGCCTCTGTTTGCTGGACACGCCCTTTTGCTGGCACAATACGGGGTAGGCGTGGTGAAGGGGGTGTCGGAAATTGCCCGGACACAAGTTTCGACGATTGTGCCCCTGTCCCACTGATTTTTGCGCGAATTACTTGCACGTATAGGCGTGCCTTGGCCTGTACAGGCCTGGACAGGCACAGATTGCCTGTATGGATTGATATAGATGTGCATATCACAGGTATGGGCCTGTATGGTCTTGTTATCCTGTGTGGAGCCCTGCTGAAAAATCAGGTGGCTGTCGGTATTCACAGCCAGTGTGTTTCTTTCACAGAGCACCCGAAGCTCGTCAATACGCTTGCGCTTCAGGGCGCGCCTGTGCCTCGCCCGATGGGCAATTCGTCCATCACACCCCTCAACAGAGCCAGGTGTCACAGGAATGACTTGCACCGATTCGGGTGGTTTGCAAAAGCCTCCTCGTCATTTGCTTCGAATTCAGCAAATTTGTGCATAGTAACTCAGTTCACCTGCTGAGTGTCTGTGCATTCCTGCTGTTGACACAGTGCTGCAGTGTGCGCAGCCAGGCATTGGCTCCCATGCTGGTAGGCAGGTGTTTGGACTTTGAATTTCGAAAGGGTTTGGAGGCGTGCCTTCAGCCTATCGAAATGATTGCGCCTCAGCTGCTGATATCTCACCAGGAGCGCCCAGTTCTTTGCGAAGATGAGTTTCAGAAAGTACTGAGTTCAACTGTGGCACAGTGGCAGCGGCACTCAACACAGGCGGCATGTCGTCATGGAGAAGAGTGTCAATTGCTATAGAATCTGGCCTGCGGGAGTAGCCTCATTCTACAGTCTGCGCGAGCTGGTTCCCGAGGGTGATATTTTCTTAGTAACAGGCTTGTGGGGTGGCACTAGCCATGTGAAGGGGTGTGAGTGCGTGTGCAGTGCCTATCCGGGGGGCACCGTAGGAACCACCGATGGGCAATTTTTTTAGAATGCCAAAATATCAGCACTGAGGTTGATCTGGTGGTGAAATCTCCACCACAAAACACTTTTGGGACGATCTGGGCACATTGGCACCCTTTACATGGCTTTCTGAGGTACTTTTTGGTGTTCCCGAAAAAATATATTTTCTCACGCGTATAGGGGGGGGTATACCCAGGGTTTCCGCGAGGGCGATTTTTGGGCGAAAACCCCCTTTTTATTTTTTTCCCCCATTTTCAGTGGGCGAAATCGCCCCCCCCCTTTTTTTTTGGGCCAGTAATTTTTGGGCGAAATCGCCCCGGAAGTTTGGCTGGAGGAAGCTGGCCTGGAGTGGAGGCACTGGTCTCGTGCCAGGTATGGCTGGTATGCACTGTTCTTCTCGGTTTCGTAAGTCGAAACCTAGAAAAAAGTTGCCCTCCCTTCCGCCCACAAGAGATGTTCACTACCGTGGCCTCCGGCGGCTGGGGGGCTCCGCCCCCCAGACCCCCCCATGTGGCATGTCCTTGTGATGACAATTTATCGTCACATCGGTGGAGTCCGTGCCACACTCAAAACGCAGCCCAACTCACATCCAATCTGAGTGGAGGTCAGAAAGCAAGGCGGGCTTTGTAGAAGTTGCAAAGGCCAGTCCCACCCTGAGCTGGCTCTCAGGATAACGGAACATCATGCATCAACTGGCTAATGCCCGGAGCGCGAGGGCGCGAAGCGCCCGAGCAAAAATTTTTTTAGGGGCCTTTTTTGCAAGAAATTTATCGCCCACAGAAATTTTGGAGGTGGGCGATTAGCGGAAGCCCTGGGTATACCCACCCCTACCCCCCCCCCCCCCCCCCTCCAGCAAGAGTTCAAATAAAGGCGGCACCACCACTCCGCCCGCCCTTCCCAACAGAAGGCGCGCGGTGTGGGCCCTGGCCACATGCTACCGCCAACACAAATAAGACCACTCCGAGCACCCATAACCTCGATGGGTGTGTTTGCCCATTATTGTGCCTTGGGTCTCTTCTAAGGAACTTGTCGTGGAAATGCAACGGCAGTGGAAAGTGGGGGGGGGGGGGGTGACCCACCCACACCCCACACACCGCACACCCCCGTCACACACACCAGCTCTTTGTGCCTGCATTTCACATCTCAATCTGATGCCGATCAACGGAATACCCAGTTCCTCTATCCTTTCATATTCTCCATGATTGGCCCCTGCACGGATCCCCACCCCCCACCCCCTTGTTGTGTTTCCTCCGGGAATCACACGCGCGCCTGCTCCTCCCATTTGCCACCCACGTGTGTTCTGGTAAGTTGCTGCAGCAAAAAAAAACGATATGCAGTTCTGTTCTTTTCATTTAAAACTGTGCAAATCAAAAAAACACTCTTTCTCTGTCGGGACAACAAAACAATGACCCCCCCCCCCCTCTCTCTCTCCCCCGTCTGTGCCGAATCGCGAATGGACCCCCCCACACCCACACCCCGCTGCGCGTGGCACGTGTGGGAAATGACAAAAGAGCTCCATATTCACCCTATGTGCTCGCGGACATGTCCCACAGGGACGAACAGTGACTGCCCTTTGGTGGACGACAGAAATGTGGCAAAATCCCGGCTGTGATTCCTGAGGCAAGTTTCTGATCCCCCCTGTGCCGTGTTGTCTGGGCAAAAGCACACACCCCGCCCCCACCACCCCACCACCCCCCCTGCATAACGAGCGAAGGGAGGGCATCTCTGTGGTTCCATTATTTCCACTGCTTCACTACCCCCTCCATCCCACCCAGCCGTGTCTGTGTGTGCGTGTGCTCGCATTTTAGGAACTCCTTCAGGGGAAGTCCTCTCCAGCACGAATAATAACCTGTGTTTGGAGACAGTGGCGATCGCATCACGGGCAGGGTACCCAGTGTGGTGTTCTGCCACAACAAAAAAGACTTGGAGTTGCGTTCTTTGTTTGTACGAACGGTCAGCGATGTTCTCGCACGTTCTAACGTACTCCGGCTCGAGGCTGCAGTCATGGCGCTCTAGGCAGTACTGAATGTCGTTCAGCCAGCGTTGCGCACCCTCAACATGGGACACACCCTTGCGAATAGCCCCAATCACCGCTTGGTTGTCGCTGAAGAGTATGATGTGATAACCCCTCCAGCGGGGCCTGCTACAAATCGTAGAGACAGCCTTGTAGGCCGCAAACAACTCTTTCAGGAATATTGTCGCAGCTGCAAGCTCGCCCCAGAAGGCGCCATAGAGAGGGCGGAGGTCCTCCTGGACCACGGCCCAGCCTGATAGGCTCGCATCACAGACCACCTGGACCACCAGACGCTCCCGCACCACCCACGACTGCCAGTCGTTTCGCGCCAGTGCGTCAGCCTGTAACTGTAGAGCCCGACAGACTCTGTCCCCCATCACGTAAGGAGCATCCCATGGCAGATGCAGCCGAGAGGTCTGAGACATCCAGGTGAGTATCGTCAAGGCGCCATGCAGCGGGAGACGGAGCGCGTGGTATCTCCACAAGAATGCCCCGCAGATACGCCACCAGGTACGCAGGGTACCCTGACCGGTGGACAGCAGGTTCTGAGCAGCGGGAAGGGTCTTCATCACCCACGTCGGGTCCATGCGCCACCGCCGTTGACGCAAGTCAACCTCAATCCCGAGGAGAGTGGTGTAAGCAGCAGGGGCCTCGTAGTCGCCGATCACCACGTTGTACTTCTCGCACAGCTGCTTGAACGCTTGATGCACCCTCGCCAGGCTCACACTGTCGCCGCAAAAAATGGCGTTGTCTATCCACGCCAGGCCCTGCGCATTCGTCCCTGTGCAGCTCTTCTGTATGAGTGCACTTGTCAGCGCTTGTGCGGCCTGGGGAGCTGGTGCGTAGCCCATAGGGAGTCGAGTCATACGTCGGTGAAGGCGGCATGCCCTGAAGGCAAAGTATGGGCGCACATCCATCGGCAAGCCGAACTGAAAGAAGAAACTCTTAAAGTCAAACTGCATCACCAGGGAAGCCCCGAAGACGGTGGCGAGGATCTCGCTGTACGACGGCAGATGGCAGCGTGGAAGGGAAGTCATGTCAAGAGCACTGTTGATGGCTCGGCAGGACATGATGAACCTGAGGGAACCCGCCGCCTTCTTCGGCACGCAGAAGACGCCCTGGTACCAGGTCACACTGGAATCCGCCTTGGGGGAGGACTCTGTGATCCCGAGGCTGTCGAGGCGCCCCACATGTGGTAAGATCTTCGTGTTCAGGGGGCCCGGCCGCGGCTTCAAACCCTGATCGATGAGCCTGTAGAGGAAGTCTGCATCAGTAAACCATCGAAAGTTCTCCCCCAGGGCTGGGAAGTCCCTCAGCAGCTGCACAATGTAGATGGTGCCTGGGGTAGCCTCTGAGATAATTCCTTCGTAGGAAGCCCGGGGGGCAGCGGAGAAGCGCGAGTCCACCCAGGCAGAGGCGTAGTCGTAGTACTTCAGGTACATGCGAAAAGGAGAACTTCGATACAGGCTGTGCACTGATGCCAGGGAATCACCGGAATCACTTACTGACTCTGCAAGATCCGCGTCGCTTCCTTCGTCTCCAGAGTCGCTTGCCATAGTTGAGGCGGGAGATACTGTTCCGTTGAAGCTGCGTTCCGATGCCGAGCTAGGTGTTGGGCGGCACGCTGTCCCGCCGCCTCCGCGGTAACCTGCAGGGCACTCCGCCGGATACCGTGGGACAGGATGCATAGAGAGTCCCGCAGGTAGGTGTTGTAGTGGGCATATTGCAGGCCCTGGAACAAGGTCCCTTGAGGGGACACTTGCTGCCGATGAGTGATCCAGTGGCGCAGGAGGCCGATGTATCGGCCTGTGGGGGGTAGCAGGAGGGCCTGTCCTTTCTGGGAGAGATCTGTCTTTCCTCCCACAAACACCACCATGATGTAGCCCGAGTCCAGGAAGCTGACATCCCGGCACCGCAGCCTCTCCATGTCGCTCCACCGGCACCCCGTGCTCCACTGCAGAGCGAGGGCCACAGCCGGGAGGCTTACCGGCTTGCGAAAAACAACGTTGAACACCCTGTTCGGGTTCACTGTCTCCGGCTGCCGTCTTTCCTCCCTGGGTATTTGGAGGGTTGCCCTCCGGAACGCCTCGCCGGAGGAGATCTTCGCCATGGCGTGGTACGTCAGGTACTGCCTGGCACTCGCGGGGGAGATCCTCGACTGCTGCATGAGCGACCTGAGCCACATCAAGAAGGCCATCTCGGGATCTAAGTTGGGGTCGTGGGGAGAAAGATTTGCGTAAAACTGCGCGGCACGAGCTTCCACGGAGATCATCGCCCGGAGAGAACTCTCCCGGTAGCACCCCGCCAGGAAGGACGACGTCTCGTGCCGCAAGTCGTTGTACCCCTCCTCTGAGACGGGCGGTGCAGGTCTGCGCACCTGGTGCCGCTCGAGGAGGGGAGCCCAGGGGCCCAGTCATTGGCGAGGGTGCTTCCCTTTTCCGCCCTGCTGAAAACCCCCCTTGTGCTTGTATCCGGTGACCCGGTCTGCCCCCTTCGGCCTCTGCGGGTTGCGAGGGCTCGGCTCCGCACTGGGCTTGTGGCGTTGGGCCGCCAGGCGGGCCTCCGACTGCAGGGTAGTCATCTTCTCGCGCGTCACCGACATGAAGGGGAGGGCCGCCAGTCGCTCCTCGAACTCCCCAGCGCCCACAGCCGCCTGCTCGCGGCGCAGGCCAGCCTCGATCAGCACCTCCTTGACTAGGATGGCCTCGAGGCGAACCACCATGTCGTTCATCAGGACCCCCATAGATGCCGCCCCCTGCATGTACATCATCCTCCGCAGACTCTTCAGGAGGACACGACGCTCGTGAAACTGGGAGCTCTGGGTGGCGGCAGCCGGAGCGTCATGGCGCATGATCAGGTGCGTCCACAAGCTCTCCAGCTTGTTCGGGTCGTTCAGGAAGGGGAGCCATGTGACAACCCGCGCCAAATCGGGAAGCTCTTCCGATGGCCACTGCCCTCCATAACTCGGCATGGCTGCGTAGGGGTTCTGAGCGGCGTACGCTGCGTCGTACCCTTGAGGGGCGTACACGAATGACCCCTGCCCTTGGGGGACAGCAGGCATGCCGGGACCCACTCCCTGAGGAGCATGCGGGAGTGCTGCGGAGCCCTGCCCCTGAGGGGGGTACAGGGAGTGTCCTGTCTGTGACACCGAGCCCAGCCCTTGAGGGGCATACGTGGGCTGGACGATCCCCTGGGGGGCCGCATGAGGGACAGCACCCAGCCCTTGAGGGGCTTGCATTGGGTGCCCCTGGGCGGACAGAGTGGCAGAGCCCGACCCTTGAGGGGCGTACATGGGGTGCACTTGGCCCGTCGGTAACACCGAGCCCGGCCCTTGAGGGGCATAGGTAGGCTGGACGAAACCCAGAGGGGCGGCCTGCGCGACAGCACCTGGCCCTTGAGGGGCCTGCAGTGGGTGCACTTGGTTCGCTGGCCTAGCAGAGCCCGGCCCTTGAGGGGCGTACACGGGATGCACATGTCCTTGAGGGACAGGGGAAGGGAGGGGGGGCACGACAGAGGGAGGGAAGACAGGTTCTGCAGGGGCCTGGGGGGAGTGCTGTGTGTTAGGGAAGGGCACGGAGAAGGCCTCAGCCACTTCAGTCGCGGCCGCACTCACCTTTTCCTCTGCGCTCGCTTTCGTGGTCCGGTCCCCTTCCGGGTCCTCACCGCTTCCCACAGCGAACGCGCACAGCGGGCAACACCACTCGCTCGCCCCTTCGCCCTTCACAAACGGGCTGAGGGCCCCTGTTTCGCCTGACACTGCCTTCCACTCCGGGCAGATCACCCGACCCCGGCACCCACACCTCCAGCACTGCTCCGATTCCGCGCTTTTGTGCTCGATGGCACAGCGCGGAAAGATGCAGCGCGCACGCGGCTCGGCGGGCTTAACGCCCTCCGGAAGGACAGGTACTGTGACCTTGCTCCAATCGACCGAGCTCAGCTGCGACATATTTTACTGAGTACGAACCCAGTTTTTGTTTGTACGAACGGTGCCTGCTAGTGCATGTGTGCAGATACCGAACGCTGCCACGAGTCTTTTTAGTGCGAAAAGCTAGCTGTTCTTCCAAAAAATATTCACGAGTGTGTGTTGGCGGGCGGACACCCAACAAGCAGGCAGCAAGTCCGTTCCTTTTCTATGTCCGTGTGGTGAGTAGTGCGTCGATGCGTAACATCCGGTTTTTTTTCATTTTGTTCTGTCAGGCGCACTGTCGGTGTGCGGCTCCCGATGGAAAAACATCCCCCCCCCCCCCCTCACTCCTTGCCGCTAGCAGAGAGCCTCCACACTTCGGAAGAACCGCCCAAGGCGTCGGGTTGAGCTGCCTGCAGAAACAGGTGATGGTTGAACGTCGTGGTGGGTGGTGCACGCAGTTTCGGGACAAGGCGCCCATAAAGCATTGCCGCCTCTAAGCTGCGTCACCACCCCCTGCTGCACCAAGGGGCATTTTCACGTGTGTGTTATTTTATGGCATGCCCCTCCAATCCGATTGTTTTGCGTGTGGTTGTTGGTATTGAGGGCCTTGAGTGTGTGCCAAGTGTGACCAATACTCTGTGAGGGTGTGTGGTTTCTTCAGCACTCTCGAGCGAAAAAGGTTGGCACATCCCACACAGCAAAGAAGAAGAGGAATCCGCGTGTCTTTCGCGACGGGGCCGAAAACGGTGCGTTTGAGTCCCTTCGCTCTGTGCCACACTGTGTGTCAAACTGTGTCACTTCACAGCCGGTGTTGTGAGAGCGGGCTCGCTGTTCCCCACATTTTTTTTTGCACTTCTGAGCGGAAGGCCCCCTTTTCATCGTCTTTTTACCCCAGGTGTGGTTGGGCACCCTCGACACCCACAAAAGAACAAGCAATAACAGGCACGGTGTGTTCCCAGCAGTGTAGTTCTTTTCTTCGCCGCCATCACCTCCCCACCCCCAACTCCGGGAGGGGGATGGGGAGGGGGGGGGGGAGGGTATTTTCTTTGGGGTGTTCTGCGTTCGAAGAACACAAACTGTCGTTGCTACCTTCTCTCTTGAGATCACACTCGGGTTGGTTATTATTGCAAAAAATAGTTTGCAAACACAATACGAAACGTGTGCACTGGAGAGGGTGGGGGAGGGGGGGTGGTGGCGGTGGTGGTGGTGGGTGGGGGAGGTACTCCCACACATACACACGCTCTCTCTCACTCTTTCCCCTGCGGCGGGGTGGCGGGGTTTTGGATCTCGGCCCGCCCTCCCCCTTCTCCCCCCCACACCCTCCTCGTTGCCACCCCGCACAACCTGCACTGTCCGGAGGAGGGTTGCGGCTCTGTGCTTCCATTTTTAACTCTAACTGTAACAGCAGGACTCCTGGTCGGCAGCGCTTTGGGCAACAGAGACAGCCTCCTCATCAGGCTGATTTCGTTCGGCGCACCAACCAGCCAGCGAAGCTTTTTCTTCCACCCTTGCCTTCACCACCACCCCAATCCACACACACCGTCACCTCACCACCAAGCCCCACAGCCAAGCCAGAGGACAGGGCTCTGACACAGCACACCCACCCCTTTCCCCCCCCTGCCGGCTGCTTGTTTCCTGCCTGCGAGGCATTGCCCATTGGGGGCTTGCGCAGTGGTGATGTCCTTCCCGAAGATGCCCGATGCGCAGGTCGTGCTGGAGCTCTACGTGAGGTTCCTCCAGAAATGGAGGGTCCCCATCTGGGCCGTCTTCCTGCTGATCCTCGGCCTGTCGGGGTGGGGCGCGCCGAGCTTCATCAACGCGACGACGCAGAACTTTGCGGCACCCAGCGATTCCCTGTCGGCGAAGGCACGGCGCGCCGTGAATGCTTTCTACCCACAGCTCGAGCAGACATCCGACCTGGCTATCTTCATTGAATTTGCCAACAAGTCGGCACCCGTCATCACGCCTCCCCTGGGCAACTTCTCATCCGACTTCTGCGCAGCGGCAAAGGCATATGACAAGGACCCCGACATGCTCCTCAACTGTGGTGGGTACTTCTCCTACGAAGCCATGCAGAAGGGGGCGGGTGCGCCCTTTGTCTCTCACGGAGGGGAGGCCACTTTCATGTCGCTCACCCTCAACAAGGACTGCACATCGGACCACTCGACAGAGTATGCCAACTGGCTGGAGGACACGGTCATCCCTAACGTGCAGCGCCGGACCGGATCTCAGGAGTACCGCATGACGATGCTGGGGTGCTCGTCCTTCATCCGTGTGATGATCCAGAACTCTGCGGCGGACCTGGAGAGGATGGACGCCATCGTGCTTCCGCTGGCGATGCTGACGCTGGCGCTCATCCTGGGGTCGCTGCGCCTGCTGCTGATCTCGGTGGCCTGCCTCATCGCATCGGTGGGCATCTCCTTCGCGGTCATGTATGGCGTCACCTTCTCCATGGATGTCTTCTCCGCAGCGCCCTCCCTCATGATGTCCATCCTCATCGCGATGACGATCGACTACGGCCTCTTCCTGCTGAGCCGTTACTCGGAGGAGCTGCAGAACCAGCTTGACAACAATGAGATTGTCTCCACGCCGCGCGCGGTGGTGGTGATGCTCCGCACGGCGGGGCACACCATCACGGTGTCGGGCCTGACCCTCGCCGCATCCTTCGGCGGCCTGATGTTCTTCCGCGTCAACATGGTGCAGTCCTTCGGTGTCGGGTGCGGCGTGGTGCTGATGGTGGTGCTGATGGTGAACCTCTTCCTGGTCCCCATGATGCTGCTCACCTTCCCCACCTTCTTCGAGGCGTGCCGTGTGAAGAACGACGGCACGGCAGTCGAGGGCAGCAGCACCACCGAGAGCCAGGTCCCCTACGGCGTGCAGGACACCGAGGTTGCCGAGGGTGGCCCAGTCGACGCACGCAGCGTCAGCTCTGCGGAGGCCCTCCGGGAGTCCCGCTGGTACAAGCTGGGGATGTACGTCTCCTCCTACCCCATGAACATCGCTGTTGTTCTCGTGGTGCTCGCAGCTGTGGCGCCCTTCTCCCTCAGGTCCTTCTCCTACACCACAACAGACGAGAACATCTGGTACCTCCCGAAGGGTGCGGCTGTGACGAACGCCTATGTTGACATGGGGACCTCCTTTGGGTATGGCCAGGTGGCGTCCTATCAGGTGATGTTCACCGCGGCAGACGGGGTGTCCACGATTCTGAATGGGACGGACAACTTCGCGACGTGGAAGATGACCCAGGAGGCTGTGGAGGGGCTGTCGAACCTCCCCTTCGACACTGAGCTCTCGGACTACACGGGCCCCAGCTCTGCGGGGGGGCAGCTGATCCCCCCGGAGGCGTCGGTGATCTGCAGCAGCGATGCCTACCTGAAGAATGTGACCTGTGAGAACTTCGAGGAGCGCTACTCTGTGATGCGGATGCCGGAGTGCCGGTCGCTGTTCCTGATGATGTGCACCTTCATGAACAAGCCGGATGACCTGCTGAACAGCACCGCCATGATGTTCCGCTTCGCTCCGAGGTTTGCCCCCATGGGTCCGGTTGGGGCAGACTGGCTGAACGCTGCCAGGGACTTCACCGACAACTTCACGCAGACGCACCCGGTGAAGATCTATTTCGTGGGGACCCCTGCCGACTCGCTCGATGCGATGTCGACTGTCGACGACGACTTCCTCCCGATGGTGCTGATCACGACGGGCATCCTGTTCGCGTTTGTGTTCATCTCCTTCAAGAGCCTGTTCATCCCGCTGCGCAGTGTGGCCACCATCGCCGTCACCATCATCTGGGTGTACGGCTTTGCCACCATGACCTATGAGGACTGCACCCTTTCGTGGACCCACTTCATGGGGTTCGACTGCACACACGCAGTGGTGTACATGATCCCCTTGATGAGCTTCTCGATTGTGGTGGGCATCGGTCTGGACTACGACGTGTTCCTGGTGACACGCATCGTCGAGTGCTATCAGGAGCAGGGGTGCAGCACGCAGGAGGCTATCTGCCAGGGCCTGGCACGCACAGGGTACCTCATCACTGCTGCGGGTGTCATCATGGCCCTCGCCTTCTGCGGGTTGTTCTTCTCGAAGGAGCCCTTTGTGCACCAGCTCTCATTCTACATGGTATGGCAGCTGCTACCTATTCTGTCAGCACAACACATCTGCTTGCGGCTTACCTTGCGGCCCACACACCCACACAACCACAGGTGTTTGCGGTGCTGTTCGACACGTTCGTCGTGCGGTCCCTCTTGGTCCCCGCCCTGATGGGGCTGCTTGGGGAGCTCAACTGGTATGCATCCAGAATCCCTGCGATCACGCCCTCTTTTGTGTTGTCGCCCTGTTCTCACGCCCCCTCTCCCTCCCAGCCCTTTTTTTGCCCTGCCGGATGTACATCTTCACATCCAGTGCACCAGGGAAACGGCAACGCTTGCCAACACCCCCCCCACTCACCCCGCCACAGGTGGCCGTTTGTGAAGCGTCGTGACCTTGTCCCTGAGGGATCCCCTCTAGTGGACAACGCTGATTCATAGAGCCTCTGCAGTCAGTCCCGGTTGCGCAGGTTGATCAAAGTAAAGTGCGAGCAGATGTGCGGTGACCACCGTTCGGGGGGGGGGGGGGAGGGATGGCGGGGCGGGTTGTGTGGGTATAATCAACGAAAAAATGGACAAAAAATCACCACCGTTCAAACCATCCCCTGTCCCTCCACCCACCCCCCGCAAGCTGTACTGTGGGTGCATACGTTAAAAATATTCGCCGTGCCGGGTGGATCGTCCTGCCCGTGCCCTGGCTTCTGAACCAAAACAGCGGGGGGGGGTGATGGGGTATTTTTTCTTTTGCGTGTGTGCGCCAACCATTGCACAACCTTAATGAAACCGAACGAAGGAGGAACTAAACAGTGAGACAGCAAAGGTCATTCTCCCCTTCCGCCCCCTCTCTCTCTCCCCACTCTATGATTTTGTGAGCGCGGAGCGCATTATTGTCCACTTGTGTGTCGCATCAACCATGCAACCGGGTTTTCCTCGGGGCTTTCTTCAACGCCTGTCTCGACTGGGGCATCGCAGCTATGGCGAGATCTCGCTCCCCCTGCGTGCTCCCTGAACCCACAATCTGTGATTTCTCGTTTCAAGGGTTGTGCCGTGGACTCGTGGTGCAACTGACTTATACAGTTGCTAGCTGATTTGTCATATCGTGGCTTTTCTTGGCTATAAGATTGTCCAACTCTGCCAAGCTCAGATCAACCCAAGGTGGAGTTGCTGTTCAGCGGGGTGTGTCTTACCACAACGCAAGAGAGGAGGATGACCATTTTTCTAAACTAGTTACGAGCGGTGAAGGGCAGTGAATTCGCGAAGTAACAAAGGGAAATATGGCACGCCTGAGGCTCGCGATTATCCCATCCTGCCACGGTTGCCAAGGTCCTGGGTAAGACGTTAAACTGCCTGGGGGGGCCGTCCCCGGACCATGACGGGTGCCTGCACCAGGAGTCTAGCACGGCCGTGGTCCAGGGCATGACCGAAAACTGCTTGGGTACCGAGGCTCCCCAGACCAGGAAGGGTGGAGACACCTGGAGTCTAAATAGTCACACCACGTCAGGCCAGACCTTCGCATTGCACTCCGCGAAGACTGCCACACAGCCGCGGGGCAGGTGTGCAGCCTGTGGAAAACCTCGTACAGAAAAGACTGTAAGGGACGACAGCCCCGCCGAGGCGATACAGCGCCAGACGCGGCCCGAGTTTCTGGAGACCGACCGGGGAACTGGTACGTCTTCAGGATAAGCGCCTCACAGAGGACTGATCCTCACCTGTGTGATCCGTGAACCTCAGCCCCATGGTGCTGGAGTGGAGCGGGTGCCTCGACCTCTTTTCGGGTTTTTTCTATTTCTTTATTTTCTTTTGGGTGCGTCCACCAAAGAAAACGTGGCCACCCACTCGCAGAGGCTCCCGAAAGCTCCAGCATCAGCTCGAGGTTCATGGTGTAGATCGGTGTCTCCAGAAGAAGGGGATGTCCGGTCGAAGAAGACAAACGACGAAGACAACCACACAGGCCGCACAAAAAAAAATCCCACCGCTCGAAAGGAACGGCGTCGGATGAAAGTTCGGAAAGTGGTTGCTCTGTGAGTGGGGGGGAAGGGGTGCAGAAATATTTTATAGCAACATCGTATCCAGATATACCCCACCCCACCCCCAACCACCCCACCACGGGAACACACCACCTCACTGGGTCTCGCGCCTGTCTTCTTCTGGCATATTGTACACGTCATGTCGATGAAAAATGCGATGATATTTTGTGGCTTGTAAACAGGGCGTCTTCGCTACGGGTGCCGAAAACGGTGTGTTTTTTTTGGTGCGTTTCCTCCTATTTATAGGTGAAAATCGCCGATTTTTTTTGCCGAAAATTTGCCGATAGTGAGGACTCCTTGTTGCACAATTTTACAAATGTAAGGGTATGCGGGGACGAGGGCGGGGGTGTTCTGACTACACGACTGAAGGTAACTGAAGTAAATCACTGAGAATCTATATGGCGGCCGACATGATGACCAGACAGCCCCATGTAGTACTGTGACAGCGACCACCCGCTGCTCACACTCCTAAAATGGCCCAGCTCGTCATTCTCACGCCCCAAATCACAAAGAAATGCGCCGTGTATCAAACCCCCCCCCCCCCCCCCCCGTAGGGCGGGTCGAAAGCCTGTCCCAAAATGGGGTTTTTCGACATAGCAGCCGCGGCCCTCTATTTGACCTTCTGACCCCCCAGAACCCACCATACCCCGGTTTTTGGGCCCTAGGAGTCCGATTTTCGGGCTCCCGAGCCCCGGAAAGTCGATTTTTGATGATGTCAAAATTTTGTTCCCTATACTGCACCTCAGGGTCACGCACGGGTTCGCCAGTCCACTATCAGCCCATGTGCAGGCCCACTTTCTCGACCTCCTCCACCCCTTCCTCCCCTGCGTCCTCAAGACCCTCCATAGGTGCCAATCCTGCATCTTTCGACCCTCTTCCCACTCCAGCGTCGCACCAAACTGTTGAATGCGGGCAGCCACCATCTCCTTCTCTGTATACACTGCCAGATCATGCAAAGATGCATACTGATGCAGAGTGGGAACCGTCATCAACTTGCACAGTGTGCGGTGCTTGGCTGCAAGGGACAGGCGGCACAACTGGCCACTGCTCCGACACTGAGATGCTGGTCTGGCCAACGAACTCTTTGTAAGTTGAAAGGTCTCCTCTGTCGGGAGGGGGGTTTGCGAACCAACCCTCACGACTTGCTCATGGCTTGCTGAGCAGGGCGTGCAATGACTTTCTGATTATTCAGGACGTGCATTCGAAGCCCGCGCACTTCTTCTGTGAAATGGTTGTTGCGAGAGTTGCACTGTGTGATTCCTTGATCCCCTTCCTCGCCTCAGCGTACGGAGGACGCTTGAATGTCCCGAGCATATCCTTCGCAGCGTCTTTAGCCAGTTCCGCGCACTCGTCATTTACATAAGGCGCGTGCAGCATAAATACCCGGACACTGTTCTGAGACCAGGTCCCACAGGACCCTGGTCTTGAGCGCCAGAAGAGAACCTTGATGATAAGCTCGGGCTCTGCGTTGCAGCTGGGTACTCGCTGCGCTCTTCCACCTCCCTTGACTGTCTGCATCCACAGGAGAAATGCTTCGCAGATAACGGCAGCAGTGGCAAGTGTTTAGTCGGGACAGTTTACCTGCCTTGCATTCTAAGAGAGCATTCTCATGAGGGCATCAACACTAATGCATCACTGTCGGCTATGATGACATCCTCCCTGTTCCTGGCAGCTCCGAGTTCAATAGCAGGCCACCCAACGACTGTGTCAGATGGCAGTATTCGATGGCATCTTCTCACTGTCCGAATCGTTGGGATACGACGTTGTTTGTGGCGCGGATGAGCGGTTGCATCAGAAAATCACAGCCGCAGGATGGTGTGCGCTCGGACGTCCCAGGATGAGAGTGTTTTACTATCTGCCCGTGGCAGGCGTCCGTGCCATGACCCGGAGGTGCAGTATAGGGAACGGAAAAATTGACATCATCAAAAATCGACTTTCCGGGGCTCGGGAGCCCGAAAATCGGACTCCTAGGGCCCAAAAACCGGGGTATGGTGGGTTCTGGGGGGTCAGAAGGTCAAATAGAGGGCCGCGGCTGCTATGTCGAAAAACACCATTTTGGGACAAAAAAACGGGGCTTTCGACCCCCCCTACCCCCCCCCCCCCCCCCCCCGACCCCCGTCTCCACACCCCACACCAATGCCGTCCTTTGCTGATAGGGCATTTGATCACCGCCCCCCCCTGTGTGACAGATCAACCATATGCACGAGCCTGGCTCTCCTAACTTGTGATGTCTGCTGGTGGGTGGGTGTGTTGTTTGGGGTTCACGCGTTGTTCTCAGGGAGGGGGCGATCTGCTTCAACGCCATTTGGATGGCAGCGCCTTCTTGGGAGCAAGATGGGGGTGGAACCGCTGCCAGTGTCAGGAGGTGTTCAGTGTTGCTATAGCCAGCTCAGCCAAATATGGGCATCGGTGTGGCGCAGCACCTTATGACTGACAGTGGGGGTTTTCGCTGGTCGTTGTGCTTCGTTACTCTTCGTCAGTTGTCACCTAGTTTCCTTCGGAAATGCGCCAAAAATGCACTGACGATCACCCCGTGGCGAAGACCCCCCCCCCCCCCCCCTAGGGGGGGTCAAATGCCACCCTTTTACGTGGACAAACACGATTTTTCAAAAAACCGGCGCAGAGGCCCCAAAGCCCCCGTAAACCCTCCAAACCCCCCCAGATCGGTCCGGAAACCCATCGAACCCCACTTTTCCACCATTCCGGGCACCTCAGGTGCCCGAATTGGGGTACCTAAATTTTGTGCCACCGTTTGGTACCGGACAGTGCCACTGTGTGGGAGGTTGGAAAAGAAAATGCCCCAACACACCACATCTGAGGGTTGCAATGCATGTTGCTTGCCAACCACGTCATCCGGTGGGTGTCAGGCGCTATGTAGGTGGCATTAGCCAGGTCTTCGATGAGTTCTGGCTTGTATATGTACCTCCCTGCCACCATGCACCGGGAGGCTGCCTGTAGGTACGGAACAAGTCCAGATGGTCGTGTGATTCCTGTGCAGCAGTGCTCCACAACCGGGATGTGTTGACAACGACTGTTGCAACACGAGCTGTACATTCCGGGAACACACGAAGTGCGCTGTCGTGGTACCCATTGTGCCAGAATTGGTAGTTGCTGCGGTCTACTTTGCCTGGCCCAAGAGCACTGGTACTGAACGGTGCAATATGCGTGGCGAGGTGAATGCAACGGAAGGGCGCAAAGTCAATACAGCTCTCGGATGGCGGGTGGTGGTGCCACTAGTGTGTGACGTTCACTCGAGGATACAACGCATCACAATGAATCAGCAACCGTGGACCGAGTACAATACGCTCTCTGTGGCTGGTGTGGGACAAAGGCAGTGCCTGTGCCGCAGGCAGGGAGGTACATATACAAGCCAGAACACATCGAAGACCTGGCTCATGCCACCTACATAGCGCCTGACACCCACCGGATGACGTGGTTGGCAAGCAACATGCATTGCAACCCTCAGATGTGGTGTGTTGGGGCATTTTCTTTTCCAACCTCCCACACAGTGGCACTGTCCGGTACCAAACGGTGGCACAAAATTTAGGTACCCCAATTCGGGCACCTGAGGTGCCCGGAATGGTGGAAAAGTGGGGTTCGATGGGTTTCCGGACCGATCTGGGGGGGTTTGGAGGGTTTACGGGGGCTTTGGGGCCTCTGCGCCGGTTTTTTGAAAAATCGTGTTTGTCACCCCCATTTGACCCCCCCTACCCCCCCCCCCCCCGTTATGATCTGGTCGTTCCGCACCCCAAAGGTGTTGAATTTTGAGGCAAACATACGATGCCCTGATTTCAAACAACGCATGTTGAGGTGCTTGCACTTCACGCCCTTTATCCCAGTGCCCCGTCCCTTCCCTCCCGTCCCCAGCAATGTGTGGCTGGGAGCGGTGCGATTTTTTTCTTCACGAACACAAGAACCTTGTCGCAGTGACTAAAGAGACAGCTGTGGCAGCGCTTTGGGCGGTGACGATCACTACCTGCCTTGCCTTGTTGTTGTACAGGCTGTGCGCAGTCGGCACACCAACCTTTCGTCAGGCAAGACACGTGTGGTTTGCTCATCCGGGTTTGGAGCGACACAACACCTTATCTTTTTTTGCATTTTTTTCTCGTGCGGTTACACTTTTCTCTCTCGAGGTCAGGCGGCTACCCTTCGTTTAAGCGTGTTTTGATGGGCCTGGCGTATACAGTGGAGGAAACAGCGGGGCCCACTCGGTGCGATCGAAGATAATAAGGCTTAACACGCGCGGAGGTGGGGATGGGATGGGCGGATGTCACGCACACGAAACGGTTATTCTTGATTGAATCCATTTGATATTTTTTTTCGTGTGATTCTCGTGAAAACACAGCTCAGCTGACGCAGCATCGCCCCTCAGAGTCAAACTGCCAGCCGTGTGCAGCACAGCGTTTGATATCTGGCACCACACCTTACCCGCCCCCGCCCCCACCCCCCCTCCGGGGTTTCTGTGGCTGCAAACGTAACTTTCTCAAAATATTTTTATCACCTCGGGCGTTGTGCACAGCATCAAAGCAGCCGTCCGATTATTCGTTTGTTTTTCCCCCGATGTCACTGATTCTTTACGTGCTGTATTCTTCAGAGGTGGGTGCAGGGCCATAGGGCACGAGTCATGTGGTCGGGGGGTGGTCTGGAAGTGCACGCCCGCCGCTCTGCTATTCTCCAAGTCGTCCCGACGGCTCTGCAAAAGGCAGGGACGGACAGTTTAGACAACCAGCACGACCTCCACCCCCCTGCTCCATGGCAACGTCCTGCCTGGGTTGTGGTTATTCGTTTTTTGCAAGCAACCATCAACAGCCATGCCGCCTGTCTATCTTTCTCAAGTGATCCCGAGCCGTGGGACTCGCATCGCATCAAGAGTGTGCACTTTGTGCGGCCTATTCTTGCACAACGACCCCACAGAATGGGGCAGGGTCCGTGGTATCGATCATCGATACAACAGCTCTTTACTTCACAACGATCCGTCATGCACACCTTCACACGGTCTTTCTGTATTGCCGTTGCATTGTTGCTTACTCCCCACACACCCCCGACGCGGGGCAGAGGTAGGTTTTGATGCTGTGTTTTGCACTTCCCGGTGTCAGCATACGCTGAGAGTCAGCTGAGGCGACTTCACAGGGCAATGCCAGGACTGGGAGGTGCATTCCGGTTCCAGTGGGTCGCGGGTCTTCAGACAGGAGGTTGCTGAATATACTGATGTGGAAGTGAAAAGTGATATTTATTCGTGTGCAAGCGTCAACGCATCATTACAGCTGCAGAGTCGCCGAGGAGGAGTGGCAGAGATGAAGCGGCACTTCCCCTCCGTACGACAGCGAACATGCAGCGGGTCGATCCGCAAAAAAAATCGTTCAAAAGTCTAGCCCAACGGGGGCCCCTCTGGATGGAAGACGAGTGATTGAGCCACCTGCTGTGGCTCGTTTTGTGCGTCACATTCTGACGCAGTTCAGCAAGCATAGCGGAAGTACCCTCGCCAGTTCTGTTCAGTCTGGGTTTAGGGTGTTGCAAACCAGCGTTTCTGCTGAGCAAAAAATACAAACTATCACGCATATTTTGGTGTAGCTAAAAATCGGTGTTTTAGGCTACGAACGAAGTACGAAATACGGGGGAACTACACCATCCATGATCATGTGGAACCGCACCGCCCTCATTATCTCGATGCTTCTCCGGACTGCCCCAAACCCACACCCTTTGCAAACAGAAATTCTCAGAACTCGCAATGTTGTGTCAATGCATTTAACAGGGCAACAGAAGACAGCTTGAGGGTGTCGCTGAATAACCCCCGCCCCCCGTCCCCCCCCCCCCCCACACGCACACACACACAACTTTTAAAATCCCCCCCCCCCCAAAAGGCTCGAAACGTAGACACAGCCAGGAATGCGTTTGCATGGGCGTCCAGGCTATAGTAGCCGTCAGTGCGGAAAAAGAAACGAAAATCCCCCCCCTCACCCGTCTCGCCACGTGTGGATCACAACCCGAAAAGTGCAATGTTGTCGGCCGGCTGCTCACACCACCCCCACCCCGCCCCTATGGCTGACAGACAACTGCTACACACCCTCCCATTGTGCATTGACCCGCCTTACAGCATATCTGGTGTGGTGACTACAAAAAGGACCAACATTGCAAGAAGGTGCTGGGAGACTTGCTTTTCCATTTACTCTCGACAATCAAAACCCCCCCCCCCCCTCCCTGAAGCCCCACCACCTCACCACACCCACACCACCACCCCCCATGCAACAGGAGACGAGGGGCAGGTGGGCCCCGTCTTCGACATCTCCTCAACCCTTTATTTTCTCGATGCGGGCGGCCTTCAGGAGATGCCTGGGTGGCCTGGTGTCGCGCGAGGGCGATGCGCCACACGAAATATCCCGGAAACTTGACGTGCTGTTTCTGGGGCTGTGCACCGCAGGGCCTGTCGCTGTGCTATACTTTGCGTGGTTCAGTCGGGCCTCCCTCTTCCGCACTCTGGGAACGGTCCTCACATGCATTCCTGGGTGTGCCCTTGTTGCTTACATCCTGAAGACCAGATCATCCCCCGGGTGGGTTCTGGAGGTCGCAGTCTACTTCTGGTCCTCCGTCGTGCTGATGGCAGCCTACGTCAACCGCACTACAGGCTACTCTCCACCGTGGGGCCTGATTGTGGTCCTCCTCGACTACTGCCTGGTCAACTGTCTCCCATCCCGCACCACAACCGTCATCCTGGTGTCAACTGTCGTGACGCTGACCCTCTATGAGTCACTGGAGCTCATCGATGTGGCGCACAGCTCGGTGCACAACGAGCCGCATATCTGCGACTGCACAGACCCTCCATGCCGGGTTGGGCCCCGGGCAGGCCTGGTGGGGCTGGCACTCAACCTTTTTGCCCTTCTGCTGAACTTCTATTTGACGCATGGGTTCGCGAGGCAGGCGGAGCAGGAGCAGCAGGCGATGCAGTCAACCATCGACACGATGCAGATGATCGCGCAGCACCTCGCGGTGTACGACGTTGACAGTGTTGCGGAGATTCTCGCCTCGGATATCCTGCAGCTGCCGGAGGAGATGCACACCACGCTGCAGGCACTTGAGCAGAACCTGCGGACGTATAGGACATACCTCCCCGATGGTTTGTTTGAGCAGATTCACAGCACCGGTGTTCACGAAGGCAGCTTTTCCCGTGTCGTGGCGCCCGATCCGGAGCTGGGTGATGTGACGATTGTGTTCACCGATGTGCGCTCCTCAACGTTGATATGGGAGGCGGTGCCCGACGCGATGAAGCGTGCGATGGCAACCCACAACGACACGATCCGCTGCGTCATGCAGGCCTGCGGAGGCTATGAGGTGAAGATCGTCGGAGATGCCTTCATGGTGGCCTTCGACAACCCGGTGTCGGGTGTGAACTTCGCCCTCCGTATACACGCAGCCCTGCTGTCTGCGAAGTGGCCCACCCCTCTCTACGACCTCGGGGTGTGCTCGCGGCGGAGCAGCATCTGGGGCGGCCTGACGGTCCGCGTGGGGGTCAACAGTGGCCCTGTCGTGGCGGAGGAGAACGAGGTCACACTCCGCACAGACTACTTCGGGCACACTGTCAACGTGGCGGCCCGGCTGGAGGGGGAGTGCACGCCAGGTTCTGTCGGGATGCCCACAGAGCTGTGGCAGCAGGTGAGCGTCAGTTGCGATGCGGCTGTCACAGGGCCCCGGCATCTGGTCCGCCTGAAGGGGGTGCGCGACCCGCTGCTGATGTGCTGCCTGTGGCCTGCCGCCCTGCGGGAGAGGGAGCTGCACAGCGTGGACGACAGCGGGTTCTTCACCAACACCAACAGCAGCGGGGGGTCGTCGCACGGCTCCGTTGTGAGCCGCGTCATACGCTGCGAACCCCTGGTAAAATTGCACGCAACGTTCGGAATGGTGCAGATGCTAGTCGACGACCTTGACCTGGGGCATGCCCTGAGCCAGGCTCTAGAGGTTGTCAGCTTCGCACTGTCGCGAAACAGCGGCATGCTGGTGTCGGTTCTGGGGAACTACGTCTCCGTCGGGTGGAACATATCCCGCAGGCAGGACTCACATGCGGAAAGCGCTGTGCACTTCGCGCGCTACCTCCAGACGGACGAACGCCTCTGGGTCGGCCTGTGCAGTGGTGTCGCCCACCACGGCAACATCGGTTCTCTGCAGCAGCGCTTCGTCACAGCTGCGGGTGATGTGGTGCGGGCCTCGTGGCTTCTCAGCGAAGCAGCGCTGTGCCACGGCCTCTCCTGCCTCTTCATGTGGCTCGTTGCAGGGCAGGAGATGTCCGCAGTCATGCAGGGCCTCCCAACCGCACTCAAGGACCAGCTGCAGCACAGCGAAGCAGACGTTTATGGCTTTGAGGACACCATGGTGTATGAGCTGGTCGAGGGGTCGTTCGCTTCAATGTCCATTGTGCGCACCCACAGCCAGCGGAGTGGGGCTAAGTGGGAGAAGAAGTGATGCGATCGGGGGTGGTGGCACTTCCGTGCTGCCGCCCCCCTCGGGTATTATACTAGGCACCCACCACAGGTGCCCACGATAGTCGCCAACACCTGACTTCGCAGTGTATGTGTCACGCGCAGGGGCCCTATCTACATGCATATTCTGCTTCTGCCTGTTCATGCCACAGGCTCCGATGATGTAGAGTTCTGCCCAACACAGAGGGTGCCCCTCCACACTTCCGTGGGAGGAGGGAGCTGGTTTGTGCGCTCATGTTCTCGGCCCTGACCTCGCGCCCGATCCCCCCGAGAGGGAGTTAAGTTCGTATGGCAGTGTAGTCCTGCCAGTTTCATGAAAGAGGGTGGAGGGGTCGGGGGGGTGGGCAGCGCCTTTTTGGGGAACAAAGGCAACAAATGCCTTCAGAGGGTGAGTTGGTTTGTTATATTTCAGCTCACTTTGAATTGATGTGGGGTGAAAAGTGTCACGCGCCTTGTTCGTGCCCAATGTGCTCCTCTACCACTGTGGGTTAGTGATATGCTACTTGTTATACATACATTGTATCACATGGAGGGGTGTGAGTGCAGGCATCAACCATATCACGAGTGGTTGACGCCATCAGGAGTGCAGAGCAAGCACAGCGACACTTTCTCGTCGTTAGGCACGTCCATCAGATGAGGGGGGGGGGGGGGGGGGACAGGTTCTGCTGCATGTTGTGCGCCAGGCGAGCATACGGCTGGCTGATTTTTTTGTGCGTAGTCTTTTTCAAGATTTCAAAATCACCCGGGTGATGCCGATCTGCCATCCCCCCCTCTCCACCCCCTCCCCTCCCCACATGCGTTGCAAGAAGGTGCTGGGGCCACTGGCCTTTCCACTTCACTCTCGACAATGCGGAGATGCACCCACCCACCCACCCACCCCCTGCATTATGAGCGATGTGCAATTTCTCTCTCTCTCTGGACGCCCCTTCTATCTCCTTCACCACCCACCCCACACCCCACCCACCAGAGGCCCTTCGGAAACCAGGGCCCCTCCGTTGCAGGCACCGATGGGGGACAGCCTGCCAGCCACACACGATGTGCTCCCGCAGCGGAGCAGGGAGCGGCGCCACAAGCGGAAGGCTGCCGCTGAGTCCTCGGAGCCCGAACCGCAGCCAGACACCCCTGCGCCTGTCGCGGAAATGAGGGTGCGCGGTGCCGGGATCGAGGGGGGTGGATGTGAGTTCCTGGATCACACAGCGGATGTGCAGCTCCACAGCTGGGGGCCTGATCTGATTCAGACGCTTGAATGGCAGGTCCTGGGGATGTTCGACTACATGACTGACAGGTCGAAGGTCGAGCCTGCGCGACACATCACTGTGCGTGTGGAGGATGCGCATGACCTCGGATCTCTCCTCTACAAGCTGATGGACGAATTCCTCTTCCACTTCTCCGCGGAGTTCTTCACCCTGCATGAGGTGCGCATCACCAACCTCGACACCACCAACTGGTCCATCGACGCCACTGCTTGGGGCGAGACGTGGGACCGGTCCAAACACCCCTGCGGGACAGAGGTCAAGGCCATCACCTTCCAGTGCCTCCGCATCCTGAGCCCAGGCGAGGACACCGTGGACCCAGAGGAGCAGGAGGGCCGCGTGTGTGTGCCCGATGCCCTTTGGAATGCGTATGTCATCATCGACATATAGGGTTGGGGCGCAGTGGGTTTGCGAGGTGGCGCCCCTTTCTAGCCTCCCTCATGGGCTTCAGCACCCCTTAGGCCTAGCGGCGCGTGTTTCACTAGCCCTGCGTCCAGGCCGGCCTTCTGGGGGGGAGTGGCGGGTCTTTCCGTCTCAGAGGGCTGTGGTGTGTTGGGGAGGGGGGGTCCAGCAGGATGTGTGTTGTGCGCCCTGTCTCGTGTCTCTGCCTTGCGTTGGAGGGGAGGATGCCGAAGAGAAGCGAAAACGAAAGAAAATGCTGCAAAAAAAACGTGATACACAGGAGTGCGAAAAAGGGGTGGATCCCGCGGCGTCTCTCTCGCAAAATGCGAATCACACCGAGCACCCCCTCTCTCTCGAGCTCTCTCGATAACGATCACCAACTGCCCCCAGCCCCATCTTTGGTCCCCCTCCTCTCCCCTCTCCCGAATCACCCGCCCCTAACAGAGCACACCCCACCCCACCCCCTGCAAAGACGCAGACACCCCTTCCCCTTGGCTGTGCGATGGCCGTTGTGGCGAGCGGGCCTGGCGAAGGGAGCCAGGCCTGCCTGGTGATGGGCGACATTGCCGACAAGACGCCCCCCCGCGTCATCCCGCTGCTCTGCAACGACCTGAAGAGCACGCAGGGGGAGCACCAGGTGCTGCACCTGCTGACGCTGTCGGAGCGGTGGGAGGACATCACGCAGGTCCGCGTCACCACCGAAGACGCGACGGAGCTCCTCACCGTCCTGATGGTGTTTGTCAACCGGCGGCTCAAGCCGACGGAATCCGCTGCCATGCAGAACCACGCTGACTCATGCGCGCAGGAGGCATTCGCTGTGCTCCACAGAATATTCTCCACACAGCATTCCCACTCCAAGGTGTTTGTGCAGGGCATCCAGAGACTTATGACCGCCCTGGGCTGCGACGATGCGCATTTCTACGAAAGACCCACCCCCCTCGGCCCTATTGAGGACTACTCTGCGCTGCGAAAGGCGCTTCTCGGCGAGAAGAACTGCGTCAAAAAACGCCGCCGCACGGAGAGAACAGTCGCCGCAGCCATGCTTCTGGATGACCTCGCTGCAGTCGTTGGGGGACAGGCCCCTGCACCCTCCGGAGAGGGCCTTGGAGGAACGGCGTCCAGCAATGCCGCAACCATCGCCTCCGCCCCAGATCCCAGCGCCATCACGCAGGGGACGGTGGGGGTGGCGGAGGGTGAGGAGGAGCCTAGCAAGGCTGCGACGATCGCAGCGGGGGTGCATCCCATCGAGCTGGATGCGGCGGCGTTCATCACAGACAGAAGCCCGCAGAGCGAGGAGGTTGTGGAGCTGCTGGAGGGGATGGGGCATCTCGCCTTGCAGGACAGGGTTGCGGGGTACACCGAGAAGATCGAGGCGATCCTGAAGGGGTTCGAGAGGGAGAAGGAAGCGGAGGGTGCGGAGGATGAGAGCCCAACAACAGAGGTTTCCGGGGAGGGGGGCTACGACCCCAACACCGAGGGGGGAGATGCGCCAGGCTCGGAGAGGGCTGCCTCCGAGAAGATGACTGTCAAAATCACAGGGTGTCTCAGCGCATACTTCCCGACGGAGCTGCGGGCGGAGGATATGTTCCTCGACGCTTGGGTTGCCGACCCCTGCACACGCCCCTTCGCGGTGGAGCTGATGCGGAGGTGGGACTTCAGCGGGGTGAATGTGAGATATCTCCTGTCAACCCCGTCGGTGCATATCTACCTCCCGATGCTCCACTGCAGGAGGGAGAAGGTTTACCGCGATTTTATCTGCTGCACGCAGCGGCCGAAAGGCTCTGCGCAGTGGGGGAGTGTGGCATCGATACACATCAAGACGAACATCAAGAAGAAGAGTGACATAATGTACCGTTTCCTGGTGGAGGGGTATAACTATGGGACGAACGGAGTCATCCACTGCGACCTTGCAGGGTACGCCCACCGCAAATGGGAGCGGATTGGCAAGGGTGCCATGGAGGAGGTGGGGTGGCCCGAGGGCTGGGATGACGACCTCTCCTATTCGTATATGAATGGCTGCACCATCGACCAGTACTATTCCTCGGATGGGTACGTCGTGGTGAGGCTGCAGTCGCGGTCCTTCTTCTGCATAGGCTTTGGCGTGTCGGCATGGCTTGTCGTGCCTGAATTCGGGGCAGGGCACCACCTCACAGCAACCATACACCACCAAGACAACGAGCTGTGAACCCTGATGCATCCTCTGGCCCCCCAGAGCAGGGCTGAGCGGTGTGCGACACAGCGGGGCATCCGCAGCAAGCGAGGGGTGGAATCGGCCCCGGTTTGTGTGAAAACCCCTCCCCGGCTCACATCTCGTCACTGCAGAGCAGGTTATTTCGGGGTGTGTTCTGCGCTGCCGAGGAGAGATGTTGGTGGGTCGAGCGGGTGTCTTTTGTAGGGTGAGAGAGAGAGGGGGGGGAAGGGATTAAGAACGATCGGTTTGAAGGGTCGGCCAGGCGAAGATGCCACCGGCCCTTCTTTCCCAAAGAAGCAGAGAGTGGAATCGGGGCGGCTATGTGTGTTTCCACACACGGCTCCTCTTGGGGCGAGGGGAACCCTCGGCGGTGATATGCTCCGTTATACGTTCTGCGCGGGGTTGTATTGCATGTCCCGCATTGTAGTGCCCTTGTGTGTGGGAAAGGGGGTGGGGGATGGCACAGAGAGTGAGGCAGGTCCCGCCGTTCCCTGCGGGCGCCCCTCCCCTCCACCCCCACCCCCCCCTCTCTCGTCCCCGCTATCCCACCTATGGGTTTCTTATTGCCCGCCAGCACCTTAAGAAGTATCACAGGCAAGACGCAGTACGCCCCCATCCCCTCATTCCCTCACCAACCCCAACCCCACTCCCTCCTTCCCTGCATCTGAGCATACTCCCCGTGGAGGGGCTTGCTGTTTTTTGCCTGCCTCTTTTTGCTGCTCCTCTCCCCCCCGCGCCCCACTTCTGCAGGCCCCCCCCTCATACCCGCAAACCCTCTCCTCGCAGTGCAGCTGCAGTGCACCTGCATGGCTACACCACCCCTCTGTTCCGGCGCGCTGCAGGCTGCGCTTGCGCCGTGGCTGGACCTCCCAAGTATTGCCTCCCTCTTGCGCGCCTGCAGGCAGCTCGCCTGCAGCGAGCCGCTCTACCGTGCGCTGTTCGCTGCCCGGTGGGAATTGAGTGTGGGTGTGGTCGGGGCGTATTTCAGTGGGGATGCGGTGCAGGCATATCGGGTGTTTCGAAGCGAGGAGTGCGGGGTGGGCCCCAGACAGAAGCTGCTTGAGGTTGTGGGCGCTTTCCCCCCCACGGCTTCGATCCTCGATGCTGCGGCTGAGGTGTCGTTGCACGATGCGTTTGTCCGGTACAAACATGCCCTCCTCAGCGAGGCGGGTGAGTCAGGCCTGCAGAGCTTCATTGAGGGATTCATCCTCACATCTTTAGATTGCAGCGATGGCCTCCTGAGCTGTGCCTTCACAAGCTACAGCGCTTTGGGGGAAGGGGAGGAACCCCCAATGCTCCACTTCTGCTGCAGTGCAGATGCGGGTGATGGCATCGACGCTTATGTCGACGCGTGTGGCGACTCCCACGGGCTGCTGCTCGAGGAGGAGGAGGAGAGGGAGGGGGTGGTGGCGGTGCGGCCAAACCCCGCCGCGGTGTCTGCCCTGGCGCCGTCACAGCCCCAGGAGTGTGTGTGGCGTGCTGTGGCGAAGATGGTGTCGTTTCCAAAGTCGCCCGTGTTTCAGGTCGGGCATGCTCCGTTGGGGGAGGCTCACGTCCCGTCTCTGCAGCACGCCAGTGAGGTGAAGGCCTTTATAGAAGGTCGTGCGACGTCTCGTCTCAAGCAGGTCATGTGAAGTGCCCTGTCAGGAAGAGAGAGAGAGAGAGAGACATATAGTGTGTGTGGCGTGTCCACGCCCCTCGTTCCCCTCCTCACAGTCGGATGCTTGGAGTGTGGGTGGTGATCCTGGCCCCGTGGCGTGGTGTGAACCACCTCTGTTTCTGTTACAACGGCATTGCTATTTTGTTGACAAACACCCCCCACCAACACCAACACAGTGTACACAGAAGGGCAGCATGGCACCCGCAAAGAGTTCGGCGACGAAAGGGAAGAAGTCTTCGCCAGTCAAGACGGCAGCCAAGACAGCCAAGACGCCCAAGCCGAAGTCTGGCAAGAAGGTGAAGGTTCCTCTTGTGCGTGACCTGAACAACCTGAGCGAGGGCGTCCAGCGTAAGTTGAAGCAGATTGTGCTGTCCAACGACTACCTCAACGGCGTGAAGGACCTTGCCGATAAGATCAGCACAGCTGTGGATGACGCCAACAAGGAGCAGGAGGAGCGTGTCGGCAAGGTCGAGGCCGACATCAGCCACCACAAGCTGGAGAAGGCACAGGAGGCGCTGAAGAAGGTGAACAAGACAGCCATCGACAAGTTTGAATACAAGAAGCTGCGCGACCTGCGTGAGAAGAAGCAGCTCGACAAGAAGGACCAGGACAAGAATGTGAAGAAGGAGGTCAACGAGGAGGTCGCACGCCAGGTCCGCTTCCACCAGGAGAGGTTTGAGCAGGAGTACGCAGGCTACAAGGCACGCGAGGCAGTGTTCTCTGCAGAGCGGAAGACGCTGAAGGCAACCATCGCTGGGCTGCGCATGGAGATTGAGTCGCAGAAGAGCCTGTCGTCTGAGATCGCCAAGGCCAACCAGCAGCACAAGATCAACGTGGCGCGCCGCAAGGCCATCGAGGAGCACCAGCGCAAGGAGGACGCGATGCGGGGCATCGTGCCCGGCGCAAGCCCACCGCTCGCAGCCGCCCCTGCCGCGCCTGCGGCTGCTGTGAAGGCCACCGGGGCAAAGCCCGCCGCAGCACCCGCATCGACGCCTATCTCCAAGCAGAGCTCGATGATGAGCAGCGGGAGCACAGAAGACGACGACACCGAGGAGGACAGCTCCCCGCCGCCGAAGGCGGCTCGGAAGGCAACCGGCAAGAAGGTATGCGGCGGTGGTTCGGTTCTGAATGGGGGGGCTTGATCTGCAAGGTGTTGTCATTTGCTCAGCACACAACCACACCATCCCACACCACAACACAGCCCGGTGGCAAGAATCACTGATCTCAGCGTTCGGAGGGGGGGGGGGGGTTATCCTTTCACGGTGGTGGGTGGGTGACCCTTATCAGAATGCGCCACGCACTTGAAGCAAAATATCTCTTCTGTGGCTTGCTGTGCTGCTGAGAAGGTGGGGCGGGGTGTGTGATGGGTGTTCGTTTTTTTCTCTCTGTTCACATCCGTCGTTCTTACACGGAGTGTGCAGGCCCCCTCCCCGAAACAAATATACCCCCCCCTCCCCTCCCCTCCTCCCCCCTTCCCTTTCTATTTCCTGCTCGTTGCCCCCGTCTAACGTTCGAAGAAAATTATGGTGGAGAAGATTGAAATGTGGAGGTAGGGGAAAGCCTGCGGTTGCCGACACCAAAAGAAAAAGGTTGGCGTGTTTTCTTTTTTGCCTTTGGAGATCGCATCGACAAAGCAGACGCTCGGTGTGCTCCACAAAAAAACAGAAGAGAGGACACACGCACCCCTCCCCCCCCCCCCCCCCCCATATTCCCCCCCTCCCCTCCCCCCGCTCTTGACATATCGTCGCTGCTCGTTATTTTTTAACCCACCATCCCCCCAATATTTTGTTCCACCGAGGTTATGGGATTATGGGGGGAGCGAGTGAGATGCCACTTTTACTGGCACAGCTTTTCTCGGAGGATCTCTGTTTCTTTTTGGTGGAGGGAAAAAAATCGCTTCACACGTAAGGAGGCGCGCTAGTGTTTTGTCTTTATGCATGCCGCTAGACCGCCATGTGTGTGTCAAATCGTTCAAAGAGGATACCCCCACCCCCCTCACTCACCTACTCCCTTCCCCCTGCCGCCGCGTGAAGCAAATCTACCCTCTGGCGTGGCTGCCCTCTTTGGTTCGCACTGCCCAGCTTTATTCCAGCCAGAAACTCTGCTCTCTTGGGTGGACTGGCAGCGATAAAACAACGGGCCCCGTTGCCTCCATTGAGGGCGGTGCAGCGGTGGTTTAACCCCACCCACCACCACGCCGTTCCCAGCTTTCTTGCAGGCCGTCGGAGGGCCCCCCCCACTCCCGAAACTTATCCCGTTATCTCCTGCCCCCCCCCCCCCTGGTAAGGCGACTGCACGGTGGGATCTTGTAAATTTTACATGTAAAAATACCGATTTTTAGATGTATTATACATGTATAATACTTGCATGTCAACTATTATACCGTAAACGGAAAAAGGGTGGACCGTAAAAATGTTCCAAGTTCCCAAAAAAAGGCCAAACGTTCCATCTTTTTTACGGTCCACCATTTATTGGGACTGAATATGGAAAAGACAATGCGTTTTTCGCCCGCGGGCTGGTGGGTTGCGGGGCGCGGACTGCGGCCTCCACGCCGCAGACACCCACACGTAGGCCTCCCGACCTCCCAGCTTTGGACCCTCCCTCCACCACCGCAACCAACACCAGCAAGAGAAGTAAGTCCTCCCTGCGTGTGGAAAAGGCACGATCACCACCACTCACCTCGAGACTCACCCACCACCACACCTCGAGAAGTGTAGTACCATGCAAGGAGCATTCCGGTAGAAGTAAAAGTAGAACCTGCTGCACGAGCCCACAAAAGCAGCCACAGTACGGCAGGGCGCGCAGACAGAAGCTGAGACCACCGGGCTCCCTCCAGATGTGAATTCGTGAATCAGTGCCCGGAAAATTCAGGGAAATCGTACTCCTTTAGTGTAGTACACCCTGCAGTAACTGTGGGAGAACAGTTCCCGGACGATGGTGAGCGCACACTCTGTGCTGAGGCCCTGTGGTGTTAATCCTGCAGCTTCAGTCGTACGATTTCCTTGGTTCCTTCGCGACTTCGTCGCGAAGGAACTCGTAAAAAAAACCGCCAAGTCCACGATCCCAACCGTAAAATAGGTGGACCGTAAAAATGTTCCAAGTTCCGGAAAAATCCCATTTGTTCCATCTTTTTTACGGTCCACCTATAGTACGGTTCACCTTTATTACGGTCCACAATATTTCCGTTTACGGTACATGTATAATACATGTATATGCCTGAAATATACATGTAAAATACATGTATATCAAGTAAAAATACATGTATAATACTTGCATGTCAACTATTATACATGTATTTTTACTTGATATACATGTATTTTACATGTATATTTCATGCATTTACATGTATTTTACATGTATAATACTTGTCATGCAAGTATTATACATGTAAAATACTTGCATGACAAGTAAAATACTTGCATGCAAGTAAAATACATGTATTTTACTTGCATGCAAGTATTTTACTTGTCATGCAAGTATTATACATGTATTTTACTTGTCGTGCAAGTATTTTACATGTATAATACTTGCATGCCAAGTATTATACATGTAAAATACATGTAAATGCATGAAATATACATGTAAAATACATGTATATCAAGTAAAAATACATGTATAATAGTTGACATGCAAGTATTATACATGTATTTTTACTTGATATACATGTATTTTACATGTATATTTCAGGCATATACATGTATTATACATGTATAATAGTTGACATGCAAGTATTATACATGTATAATACATCTAAAAATCGGTATTTTTACATGTAAAATTTACAAGATCCCACCGTGTGTAGCATTCGAGAGTTTTGTTCGATGACTTGGAGCCCCTGTTCCCACCTGCTGGTTTGCTTCTCTACTCCCGGGGGGGGGGGGGGGGGCGGGGGCAGAGAACGGTGGCAGGGGATCGTCTTGGCGTCGGAGGGGGGGGAGGAAAGGACTTTCAGCCCTTTTCTCGTTGCTCTGGCTGGCGCTATCCGTAGGGGCGTGTGTGTTGATCACTTTTTAAGGTGGGTTAACCCTGTTTGCACGGGGTGCGGCGGGGGGGACGCGCGCTTCATTTTTTCCACAGCAAAACCATTCATGCGATTGCTACCGTTTTTTGCCATCGCCGGCACCCCATCCTCTCCCTTTCTCTCTCCCCAGCCCCGCACCCCACCCCCACCCCCTGCTCGTTGCCCTTTTGAGAGCGCGTGCTTCCTAGAGATTTCAGCAAACAAAATACAAAAAAAACAAATGAGGGGGAAAAAAATAACCGGCATTTTTCGGTTCTGCGCCAGAGCTTCCTTGGTCTGCCTCGTCCTCCGCCAGGTCGGGCTGGCCTTTTCAATGCCATCAAAAAAGAGAACTGCCTCTGGTGCCCCGAGAGGTTGTGACGGTAGAGAGTGTTGTCGGAGTGTGACATTCTTCAACGGTTGCCCTGTATAGAGGCAGGGGGAAGAATGTCACTCAGCCCTGGGATCTCGAGGCGGGGGTGACAGTCTCTCTCTCGGGGTGCTCGAGGTGGTGGTGGTGGAAAAAAAACGTGTGAAAGTCCTCCAAATGCGCTCCCTCCGCACACCCACGCACAGCAGGCAAAACGAACCAGCGGATATACAACTGGGGGAGGAGGAGGCGAGGGTTGAACATCACTCGGGGCGGTGTTGAATCTATCCACACAAAGCTTGACGCTTGCCGTGGTCTAGAGTGGGCAGGGGGAGGGGGGGGGGCGGGTGGGCGTTTGGTTGGAATAGCAAAAAAAACACCCCCGTCGAAGAAGGAGAGCAGGTGGGTGTCGGGATGGGGCGGGTTTGGTGGCCACAGTTTTTTACGGAGTGGGTAGGCCCTCTGCGCAGCTCGTGGCCCCACCTGCCTGTCCCACCCGGAGTCCTGCAGTGGGGGGTGCTGTTTCGGTGCGGCCCGCGCTGCTGCAAGATTGTTCACGCGTGTGGAGTGCAGGTGCGGCGTGTTTGACGTGAAACCAAAGCTCGCGGAGGCACGGTGGCTCGGAAGAAAAAAAACTGCCCATACGCCCGTACAGTTCGGAGAGGGGTCCGAAACAAAAGCGAAGACAGGGGCTGGTCTGAGAGGCAATCGGCGGGCATCCCCCCCCACCCCACTTTGTGTCTGCATGTTAAACCCACATTGCTACCCCCCACACACACATGAAACAAACCAGCGGGCAGAACAACACAAAAGGTTTGCCACGCTTGTGCGATGCCCGGTTGTGGCTGCTCCCCTGTCGAACCCGCTACTATCTGGCACAACAGGCACTGCATGAGGCCACTGCGCACACCACACACAACCCACCCCACCAGGCCCCCTTGTGAGGGAACCAGGGGGGAGTCCCAGGGGAGGCGAGTGGGTGTGGGGTACAACACCCACCCCCTCCCGATACAGACACCATGCCCGAACCGCCCAGCAGCCCAGCAACGGAGCGATCCGGCTCCGGCTCAACTTACGTCGGAGGCGTCGTGCTCGACACCGGGGACCCACCCCCCTCCCCCTCCCCCCCACCCTCGGCACCCGGTGACGCGGCCTCCACCACCTCCGCACCGCCACCGGGCGCCGCAGCTGGCTCCTCCACCTCGAGCCAGCCCCACTCACGCCACACCTCTATCGGGTCAGCCCCGCTGCACCCCACCGCATCCCACGGGGCCCCCATCGCCCGCACCCCCTCCGCCACCTCCATCGCCTCCGCTGCTCCCCTCAGTCGGGGCAACCTCTCGACCAGCAGCCTGCCGCCGCCGCCTGCCAGGCCAGCGGCTTCTTCGGGGTTCCCCTGCGACACCCTCTGGGATGTGTGCGACTGGGAGCTGGTGGGGCGCGGGGGAATCGAGGGGGAGGCCTTCACAGGGCTTGCCTACCTCGCCTCGCAGATGCGGAGGCGTGGCGATGCAATCTCGCAGAGGGATGCCGAGTCGGGCGCTGCGGCGAAGGCGGAGCTGATGGGGAACCTCCTGGACCTCCAGGGGGTTGAGACGGAGGCTAGGGATGGCATGGCAGAGGCAGAGTCCTCAGCGCGAGCCGCGATGGTGGATGTGCTCGAGCCTCTCAAATCTGACATCACGGAGACGGTCGACGTAAGGTCCCGGAGGGTGAACCGGAGGCAGCGGAAGATCGACGCGCTGAAGGAGCTCCTCCTGACACAGCGATATGAAGAAGAGTGCCGCCAGGAGATGCAGCGCAGGCGGAGCGAGGGTGAATGGTCTGCCTTCGTGCAGAAGGCGTATGTCAAAACAGCCCACCGGATGGAGGAGGCGGTGCGGCGCGAGGTTGACGCCAAGCTCGCCGCTGCGTCGGAGGAGGTGGGGTTCACGCCGAAGCCTCCGGAGGTGGTGTCCCGCGAGAGGCCCACCCTCTACCAGCACCTTGTGGGGGTGCAGCTGCAGGATGCTGCGGCGCACCGCCTGCGCATGGAGTCCGCAGATCCGTATGAGATTGAGATGGCACTCCGAACCCCGGAGCGTGTCGAACCGCCGCGCGATGCGCTCACAGCGTATGAAGGCCTTGGGGCCTCCCCGTCCCTCAAAGGGTTCATCGCGTCGCCGGTCAGGAGAGGGAACTCTCTCGGCGGGTCGAAGTTGCATGTCAAATCGCCAGCGGAGACTCCGTTTTCTCCCTTCGGGCCAAGCCCGACAGGGCCCTTTTCGCCGGCTGCTATGTATTCAATGTCGGCGTGAGGTGGAGGGGGTGGTGGTGGTGGTGGGGTGGGAGAGGGAGAGGTGTTGTTGCGATTTCTAGCAGTATATTGTACATTGTATATCCTTGCCCTTGTTTTCACTCTTGAGGTTCTTTCTTGAACAAACCTGTCCCTCTGGGGGGGGGGGGGGAGGGGGAAGCGGCAGTTGCCGGCGGAGGCTTACCCCCGAGCGGGACCTGGGTTGAAGTTAAAAATGCCCATCTACTTCTGATATCGCACCGACCCCCCACCCCCTTCCCTCCCACAGCATGAATTGATCCACCGCATATATAGGACCACCACTGCGAGGAGGTGCTGGGTGACTTTCCTTTGCTTTTCACTCTCGACAATCAAAAAAAAACCCCCCTCCCCCTCCCTACAGGCCTCGGCAGACACACGCCCTCCCCCCCTCTCCCCGAAAACTCTCTCCTCAAAAAAGGCAAACAGATTTTCTTACCTATCACCCCCCTCTCCCCGAAACGAGTGAAGGGTGATCATTCTTGCGATCCCTTCTACTTCTCTTTCACTTCCCCCCCCTCTCTCCCCGATGGAGGGAGAACGGTGCACTGCGGTGCTCTCCACTGTGCTCAGGCCGTAGGCTGGGTGAGGCTGGGTGCAGCACCTCCACCACCACACCCCCCACCCGCCACAGCATGCAGGGCCGCAGAGGGCCCCAGCCCCACGACATTTCGGGGGGGGCAGACACCGCGGGGGATGCGCCCTCCCTTGCCCTGTCGGGAGAAGACTGCGGCAGCATGTCGCCCTCCGCCCGACGCCGCCGAAGCCGCCTGCAAGGCGCACGCCTGGTCATCACCCCCTGCCACGCGCTGCAGGGGGCAGTGGGGAATCCGCCTGCAGAGCCTGAAGCCCCCACCTCTCAGCCACCACGCCGCACCGCCCCGGGGATCCCGCAGGTGGCAATCGCGCAGACCTCCGGAGTTGCCGCTTCTCTTCCCGACACCCCTGCCCCTGGCAAGCCTCCTGCTGGCCGGGCCAACCGCCCGACCCCTGCTGCGTCATCTCTGCTGGGGTCGATGTGGTCCCCCAGGGGGCGTGTCGATGCCGATGTCTCCGACATAGAACTCCGCCGCCGCCGTGTCCAGGCTGCTGTGTTCGATGCTCCAACAGGGCGATCTTCAGACACGGCTTGCCTGGCCTCCCCCAGTGCGGCATTCCACAGGTCGGAGAGCATGGCCCTTCTCGCGGAGGCCTTTGGGGAGTCAGGTGGGAGCGAGCAGACCGGGGTGGTGCGTCCGGATTGTGCCCCCCCGAAGGAGGCGGACCCTATTCGCGAGCTTTTGGATCGGTTCGTTGTGTCCTACCATCTGCCGAAGGAGAAGGCGGAGAGCCCGGGTGGTCAGCGTGGGAGGAGCCCCCGGAAGGCGGATCGGAAGTCGCGGGAGGGGATGTCGGATCGGCTCGACGATCTCCTGGCGGAGTGTGAGCAGAGTCTGCAGAAGGTGGCGTCGGATCTGGGTGTCGAATCGGTGGGGGATAAGTTTGACCTCTTCTCGGAGCACATCAGGCAGCTGACGTATGACGTCACGGAGCTGGACCACAGGGTGATGCGGGAGAGGAGCAGCTGCGCGCACATCGCGCTCGACTATGTCATCGACACCAACGCGATGCTTTGGATTATCAAGGAGCAGCTCGAAGAGCTCATTGCCAACGAGGTGACCTCACGCCAGCGGGAGCCCTTCCTGGCAAAGGCGATAGGGCTTGTCGGTGATGTGCATCAGGTGCTGCGGGATTCGGTGCACATCGATGCGTGCTTCCGCACCCATCAGGCATGTGCGGATCTCGTCAGCCAAGGGGAGGCAGTGGTGCAGGCATGCCAGGAGGAGGCCTTTGAAATCATCTCAGCAGCCCTGGGGAATCTCTCGGCAGACCCCAGCGCGTTCTTCTCGGGGGCGTCGGAGCTGCAGAGGCTGAGCGAGCTGGTTGCCAGGGTGGTGCAGCTGAAGCTGGCTATTCAGGAGGCGCAGCCACCTCTGGGGTGTTCGCGGCAGCTGGTAGCCCTGTTTGAAGCGGATGCGGAGAAGGCTGTTCATGACATGGATATGGCGGCGCAGCTTGTGACAAACAAGTTTATCCGGAATCTGTCCATCGAGGCTGCTTCCAAGGTGCACCTCGCCCGGGTCGTGCAGCAGGGGAGCTACGCCAGTGTGGCTGACGCCATGTGCGCCCACCAGTTGTCGCGTGAAGGCGATGCAGGGGGCTGCCTGTCCCTCGGGCATTCCGTCCACCCCGGGTCTGCCGTGGCGGGGCTGCAGCTGTGCCTGGCGTCGCGCCTGCTGCTGCGGCAGCTACACCCTTCCTTCCACGCGAGGTGGCGCGGGCAGGGCACAACGGGGCGGCTTGTGGACCGTGTGGCGGAGGGGCTCGATGCCCCACCCCTTTCGCCGGAGCTGCAGCGCACCCCATCGCACCGGCTGGGCCCTGCTGGAGGTACGGCCTACTCTAGCTCACCAGCAGGTGGCGATCCCAGCTGAGGGGTCGGGGAAGGGGGTGGTGGCACGCGCTTTTCAGCGCGTGCTCCCCTATGTGAGGTGGGGTGTTGTGAGGTGCCGCGGTCATCACTCTGTATTGTTGCTGTTGCTGTTGCTGTCTTCAAAGGAGGGTGGTGGATGGGGGTGGGGGTTTAGCACGGCGTGTGTATCGACTCGAGGCATTTGGGTGTGCCTTCCAGCCTTCCAGAAGTGGATCTCACCCCTCCCGCAAGGCTTCTGGCCTCTTTGCCCTGTTGCGCCGTATGTGGGTGTGTTACCCCTTGTCTTGGCAGGCAAGGGGTGATGTTCATCATCTGGGGGCTGACGTGTGGCATCGAGGTGCATCATTTTTTCTTGCAGGCCACCACCCCGCTGGCAGGTTCCACCAGATACACTGAGGCACTGACAGGGACACTGCAATGCTGCCGAATCTGGACAAGGAGCTGATAGGGAGGAGGGACGTCGGGTTCGTTGGGGAGGGTGACTTTGGATTTGCAGTGCAGTTCGCACGGAGGCACCCGTGGCTGTGCCACCGGATGTTTGCGAGTGATATCAACGTGAACCGGCGCCTCTATGGCCAAGAGGGGCGTACCGCGTCAAATCAAGATCTTCGGAACAACGTCCTGTTGCTGCAGACGATGGGGGTGCTTGTCGGTGTGCTGGACGCAGGCAATCTCCCGGATGGGTTGCGCTGCTCGCGCATGCAGTTCAATTGCCCGCGGGGGTACAACGCGCTGCACATCCCGCATGCGATACAAGGCCTTGTGGAGTGGTGTGCTGGGCGCCTCGCGAGGGGTGGCACGTTCCACCTGAGCTGCCACGGCGACCAGAAGGTCGCACTAACCGGCATCAACCTGGCGGCAGTTGCGCAGACGCACAAACTGGAGCTTGTCAATTTCAGCACCAACCTGCAGGAGCGATACGGCTTTACTGCGAAGCGGACGAATGGCGGGTCCTTCGTTTCGTCGAAGGTGTGGGAGTACGTCTTCGCAAGCGAGAGCGATAACACATTCGGCAAGGGTGTCAGTTATACCTATAAGCTCCACGAGGGCGTCTTCTACCATCATGTTGATAAGGCTCACTCGCAGCCGATTGAGCCGTCGCAGGCAACGTTCCCCGCCCAGCAGAGCTTTTGGGCTGACAGCAACTGGTGATCTTTCTGTGCATCTCGGCAGGCTGTTGCACCCCCTCCCCCACTCACACCTCGTCTAACCGGGGGAGGGGGGGTCGCTTTTCACGATCCAGCGGCACATGTAGTTTTCCACACCAGTTTCCCACCCCTGACCCCCTTCTCAGCACCCCCACCCCATCCCTTTCCATCCAAAGTTGGCAACCAGCTCAACTGTGCTGCCGTGAGCTGCGCACTTTGGGCAGCACAGGCAACGCAGGACAGCTGGTTCCCTTTGGCTTCTCAGCCCCCCCGGCCTGGCAGTGTCTCTTCTCCTGTGGTGTTGTTTTGCACACCGGGGGGTGGCGGTTGGGTCTATGGGTTTGGGGCCTCAAAGTTCACGAAGCTGGTGATCATGTTTCGTGGGCGTAGCATGCCCCGACCCACTCCCTTCTCTTTTGATGCACCTGTCATATGTGTTGCAGTAGCCCAGAGAGGCCTTCCGAGGCTCTCTCTGAATGGCGGTTGTTTTTACCGCGTGTTAGGAAGTGTTGGTTGTGTGTTTACTTTTCCTTTTCTCCTTTTCACCCCCGAGGATCAGCCGCCGCTGCCCTGTATGCCAGCACGGAATCCTTGGGGTCTGAAAATCTTTTGATGGGAGAAGAGCTGGTGTGAGGCGTGCGACCGACATGCTCTGGGGCAGAGAGGGTGACCCTTTCGAGAGGGCGCATCCATCCCCCCTTTCGCCACGCATAATGCAAACCGAACCGAATACATAGTACACCATGCCAGGAGAGCAGCCACAGCGGTACCCGAGCCCCCCACCCACCACTCCGTTGCCGCAGCAGGTTCATGCTGCCCCGACAAGAGAGGGCTTGCGGAATGGTTGGGCCTATGTGAACCATCCGCTGCTGAAGAGCGGTTCTGTGTGTGTGCCTCTTCTTAACACGCTGACACCCTGATGCACACAGGCACTTGACCGCCATGATGGCGCAGATGCAGCGCGTCAGCGCTGTGCTTGCCACCATGATTGCGGTCTGCATTGCAGGTGCCGCTGATGCAGGCACAGTTTGTTACGAGGCAGAGGTGGCACACTACCCCTGGTGTGGTGACTACGAGTCCTCCGGCTACTCCTGCGTGAATGGCTGGTGTGCTGTGGGGGCCTGTGTGGGGGACTGCAACAAATGCGCCGTAATGCGCGAAGGCCGTGTCGTGAGCCAGCGCACAGGCCGCTGCGTCGAACCAGTCGCAGAGCAGGTTGCCTCCGCCGCAATGCAGTACGCCGGGAGGCTCACCGACACCCTCCGCACCGCCGCCTCAAACGTCAACGCCGACACCGCATCGGAGCTGTCGAAGGAGGTCACCTCCACACCTCTCAAGTCGCTGCTGGCTGTGGCCCTGCTGCTGATCGTGCTGCGCTTCTCCTTCAGCGTCATGTCCCTTGTCGCTTCCCTGTTCAGATCCGTCCTCACCTTCGGCACCGGGCTGTTCGTCGGGTTCCTCTGCTTCACGCTGGTGGACCAGCACATGCCTGTGATCTCTTTGGCAGTCAAGCATGTGTCCCACACCGTGTTCGGAACAAGCCTCGGCACCTCTGAGACCTACTGAAGAGCAGATGATATTGCCTTTCGTGTGGGATCCTCATCCCACCTCCCCCCCCCGGGAACAAGGGCACGGAGAATGTGCCCAGTGCCCATTCGCCATCTCTCTAAACCCCAAGCGTTGCTCTCTGGAACGTGCACCCGTCCCTAGCCCTCTTAGTAGTTCTGGCCGGTCTCTGAATTGCGCCCCACCCCATCTCCCTCAGCTGTTTTTGCGATCCAAATAAGGGAAGCCCCGTTGACACCGCCCGTTTTATTTTGTCTGGGTGCTTCCGATAAGAACTGTTCTGTGGGCAGTGCCCGGTTGGGGCGGGGGGGAGGGCGGGCGGGAGAGGAGTGGGGGCAATTCATCTGTTTTGCGATGTTCTCTCTGCGACAAGCCACCGTGTTGTGTGCTGCTTATTCCGAGGTGATGTTAGCTTCAGACCTGCCCCTCTCTCCGAGGAAGACGAGCTGAACAGGGGTGTGTATGTGTGTGTGTGGTGACCACGTTTTGTGTGGGGAGATCCTGCGCGGATCATAGCCCACCCTGTGTGTGTCTATGTGTGTGTGCCGTGCGGTGTATTCTTGTGTGCACGCGGTATAGAGAGGAGAAGGTATTTCAAAAGTGCAAAAAAAAACTGTAAGCCACGCTGATTTCAGACGAATAAATGCCACGATCGTGACCCCCCCCCCCCCTTACCCCTGCACCCCCTGCACTACTGCATCTCTTTTCAGAGAGGATGTGTACCGCCTGCGTCGTTCTTGCCACACATGTACCCCATCCCCCCTGCAGCCCTTCCGGAGCGAACCTTGTCTCACCAACAGGGCTACCCCGCACACACGCCCCCCCCCCCTTTTTGTTACACAACAAAACGCGCTGCTACCTATAAGAAGGCAAGAAGTCAACACATTTTTTATTCCGTGACACACCCACCCACCCACCCCCCCACCCCCGCCCGACGGTGTCTGCAGCTGATGGTATGGAGCCCGCCACCGCGCAGCCGACGGAGGGCCAGCAGCGGAATGCGATTATCAAAGTCGTGCTGATGTGCGGGCTGTACCTGTCTGCGGGGCCTGCGCTGATCCTGCTCAACAAGCACATCATGGAGCAGCACAGGTTCAAATACCCCATCACGCTCAGCGCGCTTGGGATGGTTGCTGCGAGCCTCGTGTCGTGGGGCTGCATCCGCCTGGGCATCGTCCCCTGCAAGCCGGAGGTGTACGAGCTGATCTCCGGGAAGAAGTGGTTCACACACTGCCTCCCTGTGGGGATCTGCAAGGCGGCAACCCTCACGCTCGGCACCGCAACCTACCTCTATCTGAACGTGGGGTTCATCCAGATGCTAAAGGCATTCTCACCGGTGGTGGTGCTGGTCACCTCCAGCATGCTCAAGGTGGAGGTGCCTCGGGGCGGCGTGATCCTCGCCGTGTTCGTCATCTGCTCCGGGACTGCCTTCACCTGCGGGTACGACCCCTCTGCAGGGGTGGTGGGTGTGTCGCTCCATGCCGGTGCGGCGGCAACGGAGGCTATCAACCTGGTGCTGACGCAGTACCTCCTGCAGAATAAGAGCTTCTCCGTTGTGGAGGCGCAGTTCGCGCTGGCGCCGCCGGGCGTGCTGTTTCTGTTTGTTGCTGCGGCGTGCCTGGAGTGGCGGGATATGGTGGCGCACGGCGCGCATTGGGAGATCGTGCAGGCTCCCGTGACGTTCCTTGCGGCAGCGACACTCGGGTTGTTGATTAACTTCCTGACGTTCCATGTGATCCAGGTGACGTCGTCGCTGACTCTGAAGATCCTGGGCATGTCGCGCAACATCGGGCTTGTGTTTGTTGGCGTCATCGACTACAACGAGGTGATTCCACTGACAGAGGCTCTGGGCTTCGGGGTGACCCTGTGCGGGCTTGTTGCATATTACTACTTCAAGGCGAATGCCGCTGCGAATGAGGCTGTCCATTCATACCTTCTGGCGTGCTTCCCCAAGCGAAAGCGAAACGAAGATTACTCGGAGGAAGACTCTCCCAAATACTTCGACCCACCCTCCCCCAAGGTCTAGAGCGTGTGAATCTTTAAATTCGTGGGGGTGTCCGCTGCAGAGTCCGATTGTTGCCTGCTGCTGGCAGTGTGGGGCTGGGATATATGGCTCCCCACAACCGTAAAAACAAGAACGCCCTGTTGGCACGCACACCGCACGGCACACAATACACAACGCCCCAGCCGGATGCCAGACCCCCCCCCCACACCCTCTCCCCTGCACCTTCCTCCACCACTGCCACCAGCCACGCCTTGCACAAGCCCACCGCTCACCCCCACACACCCACCTTCTGCAGGCGCCCTGCCTGTCGGGGCGATGGGCGACAAACCCGGGACACCGCGGGACGAGGTCGATGCGGGGAAGGAGATGCTCGGGGGTGGGAACCACTCCGAGGGTCTGGGCCACTTCAGCCGAGCCCTGGCGGATGTGGATCTGTCCACGGCGGAGGGGCGCGGCCTCCGGATAGAGGCCTGCCTCGGGCTGGCGCAGTGCCAGGCGGGGCTGCAACGATGGGGGGAATCCAAGGACTCCGCAACCAAGGCCCTTCTGCTCAGCGAGGCTGCGCCTGGGGATTCCCATGCTGACGACGCCCTCAGCGCCCTGCAGGCGCGCATCGTTGCCGAGGAGCAGCTGAAGAACCTCGTCGGCGCTCTGAGTGACTGCGAGCGCCTGGCCTCTCTCACAGCCACCGCCACCTCTGCCCGCCAGACCGCCCTGCACGCCGAGGCCCGGCAGAGGGCCAGCGCGCTGAAGCAGCTGATGGAGGCACAGGAGGGGGGCAAGGCGGAGGAGGTGGATGCGACCTTCATGGGGTGTGCGCACTACAAGCGGAGGTGCCGGATGTACTGCCCGCAGTGCAATGTGCTGTCGAACTGCAGGCTGTGCCACAACGACTCTGCCGACCACACGCTGGACAGATTTGCCGTCTCGCTCATCCAGTGCGGGTTCTGCAAGACGGATCAGGCGCCCTCTGCGCAGTGCATCAACGCAGACTGCGCGATCCAGTTTGCCGAATACTACTGCGATGTGTGCCACCTGTGGCTGGACCGGAAGTCTGAGGCGCATGTTGGGGAGTACGTCTGGCACTGTTCGGACTGCGGAATGTGCCGCATCGCACTGCAGGGGCGCACGAAGGCTGATTACGCTCACTGCGGATCCTGCGCCATGTGCTGGCCGAAGGGCCAGGCGGGGCAACGCGAGGGGCACCATTGCAGTGCGACAGACCTGAAGGCGAACTGCCCCTGCTGCCTCGATTCCCTGCACTCCTCCACGCTCTCCGTCGAGAAGCTGCCCTGTGGGCACGCCATCCACGTATGCCTGCGTCCCATGCTGCCTGGCAGGGTGCTGTGCCATCGCCGTTGTGCGACCCCCCCCGCCCCCCATGCAAACCGATGCCACCAACACACACCCTGCACATCCTCTCAGGCCGTATGCGCCCAAAACATGCGCCGGAACTACAAATTTGCGTGCCCCGTCTGCAAGAAGACGTTTGCACGTGAGATATTTGTCCTCCTGCGTAGGGAGGTGGCGCTGAACAAGATGCCCGCCGAGTATGAGAATACAAAGGCGCACATCCTGTGCAACGACTGCCTGGTGAAGAGTGTGGTATGTCGCACCGCTGAGGGAGGGAGGGAGGAGATGCTGTTGCGATGACCCCTTCCGCCCCCCTGTCCCGCTGCCACCACGTCTTCTCCCCCCTGCGCAGGTTCCGCTGCACTTCGTGGCGATGGAATGCCCGCAATGCAAGGGCTTCAACACGACACAAGTCAACGAGGAGGGGGGTGGTGACACCGAGGCCCAGGGCACGGATGCACCGGAGTCAGAGAGTCCGTCGCCATCGCCGTCGCCGTCGCCACCTCGGGACTGAGCCTCTGCTGCCGGGAGTATCATGTGGTGTACAACGACGAGAGCTGTGAGGCCATAGCAAAAAGCCACCCCGCACGCGGGGTTTTTTTGGCGCGCACAGCAGAGCCCAGCGGTGGGAGGCACAGGAGGCTGGCTCGCTCGAAGCGCTGTTGGTCGTCACGCAGGCATCGCCGCGCCCCCCCGAGTGGCGCTGAGTTGGCCCCACACTCTAACCCGAGCGGGGCTTACCGCTGTAACGCCGGGTGGGGCAGGCAGGTGGGGCCACGAGCTGCGCAGATTCTGCCCGCTCGAACTGTGGAAACGCCGCTGGGACAGGCACCAAGTCTGGAAACCCACCGGAGGATTTTGGCGACGAGCCACCCGGCAGGCCGGCAGTATCGTGGCTGAGCCGTGGGGCCTATGGGGCAGGTGATCCAATATGATGCGCCTGCGCAAAACGCTGGTTTCAAACACCGGCACATTTTGCCGCATCACATGGTGTCGTGGTTGCGGTGTTCCCCTCACAGCATAATGTGTTGTTTGATTAGAGCTAGCCCCTTGGCAGGTGTGTCTGCCCCCTGACACACCCCTGCGGGGGTGGGAGGTTGGGGCACCTCACTGCAGAGCTGCAGAGAAGACGGCCAGGGGCCCCAAGCCCTCCTTCATTTATTGGGGGCCGCCTTCGTGCACTGTGTCAAAAACGCTGTGTCAGCAGTGCCGTTCTGCGTTGTGAGGGCAGGCTCCTTGTGTGTCCTTTTTTCACCAACCTGGGAATCGGCAACCCCCTAACTCCTAATCCCAAACCTTAGTCTCAGCAGTGGGGACGGGTAGTGTGGGGGGTGTGTGTGGCGGTGGTGGTGGTGTTTTCAGCATAGACTTTAAGTGCCGGGTGCCGTATCCGTCAATCCGTTGTGCGTTGGTCAAGGTCTGTCAGGTTAGTTGAGGGGGCACCAGTTTGCCTGCCCGAATAGAAAGAACCGAGTGTGCCTGGGAAGCAAGATGCCTGCGACGTACCCCTCGGGGTGTCTGAGGAAGCGCCCAGTGTCTCAGCGGTCGAGTGAGTGCACCCCCTCCGAGGTTGTCTGTTGGCATGTCCAGGAACTGTTTGGGCAGCGTTGCAGTGTTGTGAAGAGTGCTGCTCCACCCACCCAACAGGGGCGTCTCGGGTTGCATCATGCGTTGGGGCACGATGCAGTTGCTGGTAATGTGCAGCCTTGTGGCTGCGGTGCAGGGCGAGGTGAGTATGGCGGTGGTGTCGTGCTACACGGCGGCAGTGCGGGACTACATGGGGGCGAGCCTGCTCAGCGATGTGGCGCAGGCGCTGCACAGTGACCTGCAGGGGGCGGGCGTGCAGGTGAGCCTGCTGGCGCCCGGGTGTCCCCAGTGTGCGCAGCCCAGCTTCTCGACGATGAGCGATGCTGATGCGGCAGAGGCGGCGGCCGCCACCACGTGGCAGCAGGCGGATGTGGAGGCGGCTGTGGGCACGTTCCTGTCCAATGCTGCCGGGACAGCCATGGTGGTGACGGTGGACTGCCCCGTGTCGGACACGTACGCAGCGTTGCACAACGACAGCACGGTGTTTGTGCAGCTGGCAGTGGGAGACGGGCGGATGGACCTCGGGTGGGAGACGCCCTTCGTGCGGAAGGTGAAGGGGGTAGCGAACGCCCTCGAGGTTGTGGTGAGCACCACAAGCTCTGCGTATGTTAACGGGGTGATCGGGGCCATGGCCAGTGGGCGTGCGAACCTGAAGATTGGGGTGCTGACACGTCCCTCGCAGCTGGGAGAGAAGGTGCGGGCATTCTGGCAGGGGGTGCTGGACGCGAACCCGTCTGTCTGTGTATACCGTGAGGAGGTGGCTGTGAGCGATGTGATGCCAGCAGACGCGACGACAAGACAGGCCGAGTACGCACAGGTCGCCAAGCTTGCTGAACAGCTGCTGCTCAACGGGACAGACATCCTGTACACGCAGCTGGGCTACCTCGACACGGCCACGCTGTCGGCAACGCAGGACCACGCCAGCGCCAACTATCAGGTGTCTGCCATTACAGGGGTGCTATCCGGGAACGCGCTGGGGCGGCTGAAGACCCTCGGCCAGGTGCTGCTGTCAGAGGATGTGATCGACTTCTACACCATGTTCGCAAACATGGTGTCTACATCCAGCCCGTTCCTCAACCCGGCGGGGGCCACGGCCGACGCGCTCAACGACTGGTTCAACCGTCCGGGCGGGGTGTACAACGCTGGTGACTACTCCCAGCCGATGTGGACGGAGCGCTTCCCAGGGTTAGTGTACAACGCGACGAACACGGAGGCGTCCAGTATCCCGATTGCGGCCACTGTGATAAAGGAGATGAATGAAACGTGTGCCAGTGACGCCTCCACAATGCTGCAGACAGTGGAGGAGGTGATGATGATGGTGAACACGTCGATGGCGGACGACACAACCGGTAGTTTCCGCAGCCACCTGCTGGCGGAAGGCCTGCCTGGGACCGAGTGTGTCAGCACGCCCGGGGCGGTGCCGCACCTGCAGGCGGTGCGTGATGCGGTGGCGAACTGCACGACGGCCCTCCAGAACGGGGTGGCGCTGGTGGGGGTGGGGATCTACGTCATCAACCTGGGGGACGTGGACATGAAGGCAGGGAGCTTCTACGTCGACTACAACTTGTACCTGCATAAGAGCAAGACGCTGTACGCAACCGCGGAAGACGCGCGCAAGGCGCTGAGGTACGCAGAGTCCTGCGACGATGGCCAGCCGTGTGCCTGCGACTTCGGACAGAACGAGTGGGAGAGCTACGTTACCCCTGACGAGGTGGGTTCCTTCAACTCCATTGTCAACCTTGTCAACATCGATAGGTACCGCACCGTCACCCCTGTCTTCAAGAACAACACGGCGGGGGAGCGCCTGGTCGACTACTTCCGTGTCCAGGGTTCTCATTTCTTCTCACCCCAGCTGAAGCAGTGGCCGTTCGACACGCAGGACCTCCCTGTGAAGGTGGAAGACCTGAGCGAGTCGAATACTGACGAAAAGAAACTGCAGTTCTGCAACATGAACCACTACACAGCACTGGCCCCAGGTGCACGCTACTTCCCTGGGATGGAGCTGAAGGTCGGCAACCGGCCGTGGAGCTCTAGCATCGCGACCTCATGCTGGCCCTACTTCGAGTACCCTGCAGCTTACGCCGATGGCACGTGTTCCACTGAGGAGAACCCCGAACCCACACGCTACAACCCGACAAACCTACCTGACGGTGGGGCTTCGTGCTACTGCCTCGGGGGGACCAAGGCATCGTCACGTTACACCTTCACACTCTCCTTCACACGCCCTACCCTGCAGTCGTTCCTCAAGAACTTGCTGCCGCCCATCTTCATCATCCTTGTCAACCAGGGCGTGTGGTTCATGTACCCCAACGTGTTCGAAACCCGCCTGGGTGTCTGCGGGAGTGGGCTTGTCTCCAGCGTGCTGTACCACGTGTCCCTGGCGTCCAACACCCCAGATACGTCTGTGCTGACTGCAGCGGACCGATTCATGGTCATCGTCTACTACAACAACCTGTTGGCTTTCACATTCGTCTTCATCCAAACGGTGCTGACACAGGCCTCCTGGGACAGGCTGTCCTGGAAGAGCTTCCGCTTCACGCGCGCATGGGGACCTCTTGTGTGCTTGTTCACCCTTGGCACGTCAGGCGTGTTCACTTCCATGTTCGACACCGTGCTGCTGGCGGTGGGTATCACAGCAGGCGCGGCATTTTTTGTGCAGTTTGTGGTTGTGCAGATTCTGGACCGCCTTTCCCCGCACTACCTGCGGTATTGGGATGGCTTCAACAAGCGTTTGGACGAGCAGCGCCTGTCGCCACGCAAAAAGGATGATACACACGAGTTCCCCGGCAGCCGCAACGGCATCGCAGAGCTCCCCAGTTACGAACCCCTCGAGCAACTCACATCCCCTGACACCACACCCCTGATCAACTAAGGAACTCTTCTCTGATCCCATTCCCTGCGCTTTGTGCCGCCCAATCAACGTGGGTCCCGCCCTGCAGGTGCTACTCGTGCTTCCTATTTCCCCCATGTGGGTTTGTGGCCCGTTCTGTCTTCGCTCCATTCATTTCAACAGCGTGTGTTTGTGATTCGCTCAACCTGCGGGTTTGGGTAAAAGTCTGGGGACGAGTCTACCTCTTGGCGTTTTCCGGTTGTGCTCGGGTTGGCGGCGGTGGGAAATGGGCACAAGATTCAAACCCAAGCTTCGGGGAGGGGGGTATGGGGCGCATCCTGTGCCACGCCGGTGTGTATGCTGTGTGATCGCGGTGGAAGATCAGGGTGTGCTCGGTGCGTCTTCCCCACTGCTCCAAAAAAAGATTCACGTGTGTGTGTGCAATGCAAACTTCGATGACACCCGGCGGGAAAAGAAAAGACAAAACATGGAAAACTGCAATTCTGCAACCCGAACCTCTCTCCACGGCACTGCCCCAGGCGCACACGCTACTTTCCCTGGGATGGGGCATGTGGACTATTCTCTTCCCCCATTTATCTGTCGGCCTGCCCCGTTTTACTCTTCCGGGCCGCCGAGTCTCGAAACGTTTTATTCTGCAGTGACCCGCTCCCCACAGGGCGCAGTTGGTCCCTTCTTGTGTCACCGACAGCGAAGCAGAAGAGGGAGTGTGACCTCACCACAGCACAGGGTGGACCTGGCGGCTTGTCGTTGGAGGCTCACCACTTCCCTGAGGTCCACCGCCTGGTGTCCGAGCAGGGCCGCTCGTCAAGCAGTATCCTCCTCGATAGCGTTGTCCTCGAGAAGGTTGCTGCGTGTCAAAAGGCTAGAGAGCAAGGCTGGCAAAAGCCTTGCCGAAAGCCCTGCAGTGCCTCTCTGCGCGACATGGCATTGCGGGGCACGAACAAGCCCCCGGGCTGGCCGTTTCCCGAAGTCGAGAGGTTCACACTGACTGGGGGGGGGGGGGGAGGTGGGGCGTGCCGTTTCCCCCGACTTCCCAGAGAAGTGAGATAGAAAGAGGCGGTCACAGCCCTGTGACCCCTCTCGCGAGCCCCCTCTCTCCCATCGGTTCTTTCTGGGGAGGTGTGGTTACCCAATTGCCTCAGAAGCCCCCCCCCTGTCCTGACAGGACCGCAGGAAAAAAACCAATCAGGCAGGCTGCGATGCTCCCCTTCCCCCATCCTCCTCCGTGCTTCCACCTGCTCATCCAGGCCCTTGGGCGTGTTGTTGTCGTGCGCTCCCCCCGCCCCACTGGCTCTGTGTCACACCACCGGACTTCGCAGGACACAGGTTGCAGTCACACCATGGCGGACGATGCAAAGGTTGAGGCTGCCATGGGTGGAGACGACCCTGATGACGGGGCCAGCAAGGCCCGCAAACGCGGGCAGAGCCTGATTGACGAGACATCTGGGGGTGGTGGTGGCGGTGGCGGCGGCGGAGGCAAGGAGGAGAAGGAAGAAAACCGCATCATGGTGTACGCGCGCCTCCGGCCCGTGTTCAAACGCGACCGCGAGGATCCCAACTTTGAGCACATTGTGAACCTCCACCCCGACAAGAAGACGATCTCCCTCACAGGTGGGAAGACTTATCAATACGATGGGACGTTCGGCGAGAAGTCCGAGCAGATCCCTGTCTGGCACGCTGTGGGCAGGCCTGTTGTGGAAAACGTGTTCAAAGGCTACTCCGGGTGCATGATGGCCTACGGGCAGACGGGTACCGGCAAGAGTCACACCATGTCCAACCTGGAGAAGGGCCAGGAGGGCATCATCATGCAGAGCATGATGCACATCTTCAAGAAGATGGAGGACGACACGGACCGGGAGTATCAGGTGCTGTTCTCCTACCTGCAGATCTACCTCGACAAGGTTCAGGATCTGATGAACCCGGCATCCGGCAATCTCGACATCATCCGGTCAGAAAGCGGGGAGGTGGGTATCCCTGGGCTCGTCCAGAAGGACTGCACCAGCCGTGAGCGGTTCATCGAGCTCTACGAAGAGGGTGACCAGCACCGTATTGTGGCGGCCACAAAGATGAACCCCGTGTCGTCCAGGTCGCACTCCTGCCTTATGATTCAGATCAAGTCGTTCCCGCGGGGCGACGATGGCACAGGCGAGACGCGGACTGCCAAGATGTGGATGATCGATCTGGCCGGGTATGAGCGGTTTTCGAAGACCGGTGTGCTGGAGGGGATCCGGAAGGAGGAGGCGAAGGGTATCAACGCGTCCCTCCTGTCGCTGGGGAGCGTCATCGCGGCCCTGTCGGAGAAGCAGTCGCATATCCCCTGGCGTAACGCGAAGCTGACCCGTCTGCTGCAGGATGCCATCGGTGGGAAGGCGAAGGCCTCTGTCTGCATCACACTCGGGCCCTCAGGCGCGTCTTTCCACGAGACTGTGGGGACGCTCTACTTCGGACAGTATGTGCATCACCTTGCTGCAGTGTTGGGGTGGGGTGGGGTGGGGTGGGGTGTGCCATCACATCTTCAGGGTGAGTTCGGTTGAATTTTCCCAATAATTATTGTGTGAACCTCACAGGCGTGCCATGGCTGTCAAGACGGAGGCGAAGCTGCAGCTGAACGTCGACTACCCTGCCCTGTGCAAGAAGCTGCAGGCCATGCTGGAGGAGGAGCAGGAGAAGGTCTCTGCCCTTGAGATCCAGACGGCGACACGGCAGCTCGAGACGACGGAGCGCGAGCAGCGCATGCAGGCCGAGTTGCGCCGGGTCAAGCAGCGGCACGAGGAGCAGCTTAAGAAGCTTATTGAATCGGGTGCGGACCCGGCAGCTATCGAGGCAATCATGAAAGAGAATGACGCTGAGATGGAGCTCGTGCAGGAGCAGCAGGTATGTATATTTTGACTTGCCCCCCCTTGGGTACTATCGCAGGCCACGCCAACACTGCATCTCGTGCGAAGCTCTGCACTGATGGGACGCCAAAAAGGTGGATTATGCATTAGATACCTCTGGCACCTAGCTAGGGAGTCATTTTCAGAATTTTTGGGTCCTGCGGGACTGCCCTTTGATGCATCATACCGCACTCCTTACCCACACGCCACAGGCTGAGGAGCGTCTGATCGAGGAGGAGAAGTTCGATGACGAGATGAAGGAGCTCATCGTGGAGCAGGAGGTGGTCAACTCCAAGGAGCTGGGCAAGCTGAAGGAGGACCACGAGTCTGAGGTATGTTCGCCACCGTATAGCGTGGTTTTGGGATTGTTTGTGTGGGAATGCAGCTGCTGCTCGTCGCGTGTTGCACAGCCAACACCCATTCCAACCCCCATTGCAGGTGGCGGACCTTCGCACCCAACTCGACTCGTCGAAGGAGGAGGTGGAGCGCCTCAAGAAGAAGGAGGAGGAGTGCACACAGCTCAACCAATACATCACGGAGCTGAAGGAGGAGCACGCTCAGGTATGACGCTGTGCCACGAAGCCCCACAGCCCACAACCCCCATGCATCTCCCGACTGGAGACCGTTTTTTGCGCCCTTTCCTCCTCTCCTACCCGAGAGAAGTGGCTGCATCTCATCGAAACGTTGACAGAGTGAGTGGAGCTTGCATGCCCACCTCTGCCTGCCTGACTTTATTCTACATTGCGACCCCCACACCCTGCTTCACACGACTCTGCACCGCTACACAGGAGACACTGCGCGCCAAGGAAGAGGGCGCGCTCAACTCTGGCGTGTCGAAGGACGGGCTGGAGCAGCTGAAGGTGGAGTACGACAAGCAGGTCAAGAGCATCCGCACCATGATGGAGACAACGCACGAGGCACGCCTTGCAGAGGTGGAGGAGCTGCACGAGGGCGAGATCCAGAAGACGAGGAATCAGCTGGAGTCCAACCAGAAGGCGTCTGCCGATGAGTACGAGGAGATGAAGGAGTCGCTGACAAACAAATACGAGGACGAAATAGCGAAGATCAAGACGAAGGCGGCGGATGTGCAGGAGAAGCTGAAGCGCAACCACGTCATCATCAAGAACTCCTACCAGGAGCAGAAGGAGCGGCTGAAGGCGGAAATCAAGGCGCTGAAGGATCAGCACGGCGCGGATGCTGCAGGGCTTGAGTCCGAAGGGAAGGAGAACCTGAAGGAGCTGACCGAGAAGCATCAGGTCATCAAGCGGAACTACCAGGAGCAGCTCGAGAAGCTGAAGAAGGAGAACGCCGACCTCCGGGCGCAGATTGCAAAGGGCGGGGGTTCGGCACCCGCGCCTGCTGTGCATGCTGACCCCTCCCCCGCAGTCGACTCGGGCCTGCTCGGTGGTGGGGGCGACGCCGCCGAAGCTGACGATGAGTAGGCCACCAGTCGCTGCTCCGCCTGAGGGCATCATCTGTTTCAGCATTGTCTCAAAGTGTAGCAAGAAAGGGAGATTGTCTGTTTTCTCGTAAAGATATTTTCTGTGTACAGTAAACATGCATCTGGGGGGGGGAGGGGTTCTTTTGGGCGAACCCTCCCCCCCCAGTTCGAACAGATCGGTTTTCCGATTTCATAATGCCGTGTGCTGTGGATATGAGCCGCACTGCCCCATATATACACACACACAGCCTATGTCTTCGGGCTCCCTCCGTTCTTTGTGCCCCAGCTATTGTTTTAATCCTAGAGGGGTGGGGGTGGGACCTGCACGGGTCTTCCTTTCATCTTTTTGTGTATGATTTTTTGTACCATGTGCAGACCGCATTCCAGAGTTGTGTGCTCCGCTCGGTGTACTCCGCACTGCTACATCGCCTCACGTGTATGTTCACGATTTGCCCTACTGTGCTCTTTTCTTCAACGCGGCAGGACCTTAGTTGGTGCCTCTCTCGAGATACTCTGCCTGCAAACGCACAACGTAGTGCAAAGGGTGTGATGTCCCCAGCTTCCATCTCAGTAGCAGCATTCTTGGAAATGGTATTCTGTTGTGGCGGGCACACGGGGCCCCGATCGAACCGCGAGCGTATACAGAACAACACAACAAGGGGGGGGGTGGATGGGGGCCACGGGAGCGGGGGGGGGGAGGGGTAGATCTCGGTCCCCCAATGCAATCACGCCATGTCTGGGTCCTCGCTTTGGAGCTAACAGAGTTTGGCCTGTTTGCATTGTGCTGTTTTAATCCTCTTGCTCTGTCACTGCCCTGCCGGGGTCGGGTCGCTTTGCTGGAGGTGAACATGTTTCGAGGCGTTCTCGCTGAGAACGACACCTTGGTCGGCGGGTGGGTCGGGAAGGAATCGAATCGTGCATGTGTGATTGATGCAAGTCCACTGCGCCCTTGAGAAATATCATGCGCTCTGGAGCAAATGGGAACTGGGTTAGATCTGCCCGACTCTGGCCAGTTCCCACACCTTGCGGTTGCTGATATCAACACGACAGCGCAGCGTTCTTCTCTTGGGTGTTTTTCTAATCGGGATAAGGGACTCGCCGAATGCCACTCTGCACCTGTGCTGTTCGAAACCGCCCCAACAATAAACACCTGGTACGCTTGCACACCAGGTTGGTGTTCGTCGATAACACAAAAACATACACCCGCTCGTGCCCCCACCACACACGAAAATCCCACATTCGTGTTTATTTTGAGCTGCTCGTGTGATGGCACTACAGCCCGCACTTTCCTGAGAAAGAACAGGTTTCGCTGCCTGCTGCGAGTTTTGCGGGAGATTGGTCTGTGCGCTGCAGCCGTGGCCCCCGCAGCCCCCGCAGCCCCCTGCGACATCGCAACTTGAGTAAAAATGACTTTGGGGGTCTTCGCTGGTCGACAAACTTCGACAAACTTCGTCGTTCGTCACATAATTAGGAAAACGGCTGTTTCAGGGGGTTTTTCACCGAAGACGGCAGTGTTCTGACGACGACGACAGGGGTCTTCGACTAAAACTTCGTCAGCGAAGACCCCCCCCCCAAAATGAATTAAAAACCGGTTTTTCGGGGATTCTCGCTGTTCGTCACCTGTCGTCAAATTTCGACAAAATTCGACAATTTTCACCTAAACCGACGGAAAATGCACCAAAATGCACCACCCACAGCCTGGGTCGGCCCAGGGTCTGGACACCACTCCTGGACCCGGCCCAGTACGGGCGAGATCGGCCCATAGCCGGCCCAGCACTGCCGAGATCGGCCCATGTCCGGCCCAGTACGTGCGAGATCGGCCCATAGCCGGCCCAGCACTGCCGAGATCGGCCCATGTCCGGCCCAGTACGGGCGAGATCGGCCCATAGCCGGCCCAGCACTGCCGAGATCGGCCCATGTCCGGCCCAGCACTGCCGAGATCGGCCCATAGCCGGCCCAGCACTGCCGAGATCGGCCCATGTCCGGCCCAGCACTGCCGAGATCGGCCCATAGCCGGCCCAGTACGGGCGAGATCGGCCCATAGCCGGCCCAGCACTGCCGAGATCGGCCCATAGCCGGCCCAGTACGGGCGAGATCGGCCCATAGCCGGCCCAGCACTGCCGAGATCGGCCCATAGCCGGCCCAGCACTGCCGAGATCGGCCCATGTCCGGCCCAGCACTGCCGAGATCGGCCCATAGCCGGCCCAGTACGGGCGAGATCGGCCCATAGCCGGCCCAGCACTGCCGAGATCGGCCCATGTCCGGCCCAGCACTGCCGAGATCGGCCCATAGCCGGCCCAGCACTGCCGAGATCGGCCCATAGCCGGCCCAGTACGGGCGAGATCGGCCCATAGCCGGCCCAGCACTGCCGAGATCGGCCCATAGCCGGCCCAGTACGGGCGAGATCGGCCCATAGCCGGCCCAGCACTGCCGAGATCGGCCCATAGCCGGCCCAGCACTGCCGAGATCGGCCCATGTCCGGCCCAGCACTGCCGAGATCGGCCCATAGCCGGCCCAGTACGGGCGAGATCGGCCCATAGCCGGCCCAGCACTGCCGAGATCGGCCCATGTCCGGCCCAGCACTGCCGAGATCGGCCCATAGCCGGCCCAGCACTGCCGAGATCGGCCCATGTCCGGCCCAGCACTGCCGAGATCGGCCCATAGCCGGCCCAGTACGGGCGAGATCGGCCCATAGCCGGCCCAGCACTGCCGAGATCGGCCCATAGCCGGCCCAGTACGGGCGAGATCGGCCCATAGCCGGCCCAGCACTGCCGAGATCGGCCCATAGCCGGCCCAGTACGGCCGAGATCGGCCCATAGCCGGCCCAGTACGGGCGAGATCGGCCCATAGCCGGCCCAGCACTGCCGAGATCGGCCCATAGCCGGCCCAGTACGGGCGAGATCGGCCCATGTCCGGCCCAGTACGGCCGAGATCGGCCCATAGCCGGCCCAGCACTGCCGAGATCGGCCCATGTCCGGCCCAGCACTGCCGAGATCGGCCCATAGCCGGCCCAGTACGGGCGAGATCGGCCCATAGCCGGCCCAGCACTGCCGAGATCGGCCCATGTCCGGCCCAGCACTGCCGAGATCGGCCCATAGCCGGCCCAGTACGGGCGAGATCGGCCCATAGCCGGCCCAGCACTGCCGAGATCGGCCCATAGCCGGCCCAGTACGGGCGAGATCGGCCCATGTCCGGCCCAGTACGGCCGAGATCGGCCCATAGCCGGCCCAGCACTGCCGAGATCGGCCCATGTCCGGCCCAGCACTGCCGAGATCGGCCCATAGCCGGCCCAGTACGGGCGAGATCGGCCCATAGCCGGCCCAGCACTGCCGAGATCGGCCCATGTCCGGCCCAGTACGGGCGAGATCGGCCCATAGCCGGCCCAGTACTGCCGAGATCGGCCCATGTCCGGCCCAGCACTGCCGAGATCGGCCCATAGCCGGCCCAGTACGGGCGAGATCGGCCCATAGCCGGCCCAGCACTGCCGAGATCGGCCCATGTCCGGCCCAGCACTGCCGAGATCGGCCCATAGCCGGCCCAGTACGGGCGAGATCGGCCCATGTCCGGCCCAGTACGGCCGAGATCGGCCCATAGCCGGCCCAGCACTGCCGAGATCGGCCCATGTCCGGCCCAGCACTGCCGAGATCGGCCCATAGCCGGCCCAGTACGGGCGAGATCGGCCCATAGCCGGCCCAGCACTGCCGAGATCGGCCCATGTCCGGCCCAGCACTGCCGAGATCGGCCCATAGCCGGCCCAGTACGGGCGAGATCGGGCCATAGCCGGCCCAGCACTGCCGAGATCGGCCCATAGCCGGCCCAGTACGGGCGAGATCGGCCCATGTCCGGCCCAGTACGGCCGAGATCGGCCCGTAGCCGGCCCAGCACTGCCGAGATCGGCCCATGTCCGGCCCAGTACGGGCGAGATCGGCCCATAGCCGGCCCAGCACTGCCGAGATCGGCCCATAGCCGGCCCAGTACGGGCGAGATCGGCCCATAGCCGGCCCAGCACTGCCGAGATCGGCCCATAGCCGGCCCAGTACGGGCGAGATCGGCCCATGTCCGGCCCAGTACGGCCGAGATCGGCCCGTAGCCGGCCCAGCAGTGCCGAGATCGGCCCATGTCCGGCCCAGCACTGCCGAGATCGGCCCATAGCCGGCCCAGTACGGGCGAGATCGGCCCATAGCCGGCCCAGCACTGCCGAGATCGGCCCATGTCCGGCCCAGCACTGCCGAGATCGGCCCATAGCCGGCCCAGTACGGGCGAGATCGGCCCATGTCCGGCCCAGTACGGCCGAGATCGGCCCATAGCCGGCCCAGCACTGCCGAGATCGGCCCATGTCCGGCCCAGCACTGCCGAGATCGGCCCATAGCCGGCCCAGTACGGGCGAGATCGGCCCATAGCCGGCCCAGCACTGCCGAGATCGGCCCATGTCCGGCCCAGCACTGCCGAGATCGGCCCATAGCCGGCCCAGTACGGGCGAGATCGGCCCATAGCCGGCCCAGCACTGCCGAGATCGGCCCATAGCCGGCCCAGTACGGGCGAGATCGGCCCATGTCCGGCCCAGTACGGCCGAGATCGGCCCGTAGCCGGCCCAGCACTGCCGAGATCGGCCCATGTCCGGCCCAGTACGGGCGAGATCGGCCCATAGCCGGCCCAGCACTGCCGAGATCGGCCCATAGCCGGCCCAGTACGGGCGAGATCGGCCCATAGCCGGCCCAGCACTGCCGAGATCGGCCCATAGCCGGCCCAGTACGGTCGAGATCGGCCCATGTCCGGCCCAGTACGGCCGAGATCGGCCCGTAGCCGGCCCAGCAGTGCCGAGATCGGCCCATGTCCGGCCCAGTACGGGCGAGATCGGCCCATAGCCGGCCCAGCACTGCCGAGATCGGCCCATAGCCGGCCCAGTACGGGCGAGATCGGCCCATAGCCGGCCCAGTACGGGCGAGATCGGCCCATGTCCGGCCCAGTACGGGCGAGATCGGCCCGTAGCCGGCCCAGCAGTGCCGAGATCGGCCCATGTCCGGCCCAGTACGGGCGAGATCGGCCCATAGCCGGCCCAGCACTGCCGAGATCGGCCCATAGCCGGCCCAGTACGGGCGAGATTGGCCCATAGCCGGCCCAGTACGGCCGAGATCGGCCCATGTCCGGCCCAGTACGGCCGAGATCGGCCCGTAGCCGGCCCAGCAGTGCCGAGATCGGCCCATGTCCGTCCCAGTACGGGCGAGATCGGCCCATAGCCGGCCCAGCACTGCCGAGATCGGCCCATAGCCGGCCCAGTACTGCCGAGATCGGCCCATGTCCGGCCCAGTACGTGCGAGATCGGCCCGTAGCCGGCCCAGCACTGCCGAGATCGGCCCATGTCCGGCCCAGTACGGGCGAGATCGGCCCATAGCCGGCCCAGTACGTGCGAGATCGGCCCATAGCCGGCCCAGTACTGCCGAGATCGGCCCATGTCCGGCCCAGTACGGGCGAGATCGGCCCATAGCCGGCCTAGTCGTAGGATGCTGAACGAAGACAGCCAGCAGGCGCTGCTCTTCGATGACTACTCCACAGAGACGAAGATCACGACACTCGTGGTCACAGACGTGCAGGCCTCGACCCTCTGCTTGGAGAAGTCTTTCGAGGGAATGCGGAAGGCGCTAGAAATCCACAACCATGTGATCCGGAAGTGCATTGCGGGCATGGCGGGTATGAGGCAGGACATCGTCAGTGTCTGGACAGCACTCCTGGGCTCGGCCCAGGGTCTGGACACCACTCCTGGGCTCGGCCCAGTGTCTGGACACCACTCCCTGGCTCGGCCCAGGGACTGGACAGCACTCCTGAGCTCGGCCCAGTGTCTGGACAGCACTCCTGGGCTCGGCCCAGTGTCTGGACACCACTCCCTGGCTCGCCCCAGGGTCTGGACAGCACTCCTGGGCTCGGCCCAGTGTCTGGACACGACTCGTCGGCTCGGCCCAGTGGGTCGAGCCCAGGAGTGATGTCCAGACACTGTCTGGACGGGAAGCTCCCCGCAGTGAGTGGTCGGGGGCCGTGGCCACGACCTCGGGGTGATGTCCAGCCGAGCAGAACGTGGCGCCCGGAGTACCGAGTGTTTGCTCCACTCAGAGGGGGTTTGATGCAGGACCCCTTCCCAGTCATGATCTCCTCAGTGCCTCCATCGATCCCCTCCGTCAGGGATCTTGCTGTGTGTAACATTAGCACAAGACCTAAACCCGCATCGCGTACCCATCCTTCGAAACCGTGCGATGTGCAATGTTGTGTTCATGTAGCTAGCTCGGAGAGTGTCTTAGCGAGCCCGCAAGGCTAGCTATATTTGCACCGTCCAACCAAATCTTGCTCAGCTTCGACTTGGCGCCGAGAGAGTTACGAGCGCTGCCCATAGAATCAGGTGTGCCGGGCGTGTGTGTCTTTATCAACACACGCAGACTCCTGCATACAGTAGACGGCCTACAGGCGAGGCGGAGTGTGACCTACTGTTGGGGGTGGTGAACTGGTCTGCGACGTCATCCTGCTGGTGTGCGACGTCTCCACCTCCTGCGGCACAGGGGGCCTTGTGATCTGGAGCGCTGGGGCAGCGCGGTGCAATGTCGGAGTGCGGACGGGCCAAGTCCCCCTGCTCCTGTGCATGCAGCGCAGATTTCTTGTTGCTGCGGTCCAGACAGCGGGCCGAGACCGGATGTGATGTCGGCCCACCCTCGGGACATCACTGCCTGGCTCGGCCCACCCTCTGGACAGGACTGCGTGGCTCGGCCCATTCTCGGGACAGCACTGCCTAGCTCGGCCCGTTCTCGGGACAGCACTGTCTGGCTCGGCCCACCCTTGGGACAGCACTGCCTGGCTCGGCCCATTCTCGGGACATCACTGTCTGGCTCGGCCCACCCTTGGGACAGCACTGTCTGGCTCGGCCCGTTCTCGGGACAGCACTGCCTGGCTCCGCTTCGTGCCAGCACGAGCACTAGCCGTTGCTCCTGCATTGCCCCAGGCGGCCAGCTCCCATCTTGGCTTGGCCCAGGATGACAGGTTGATCTCAATGTTTACCCGTGACACGGGCCCCGCCGTGCCTTCTCGTCCTGTGAGGGCTGAACAATGCACAGGGACCGCTCGACATTATTTTTTGGGTCCAAATGCGTGCTCCCAGCTAGGGGCCACCCAACTCCCCGCCCTTTTTTTTGCCTCCGATTTGGCCCATTTTCGGCCCATTTTGCCCTGCACCAGCCTGCACTTTTTTGCACCGGCTAGCGAAGACCCCCTTTGCGCCTTAATGTTGAGCACTGTTCTCTTGAAAACTCCAGGCCCACCGCGACACATCCCGACCACTGTTGCAGAGCCTGTTGCTGGCTGCCCCGAAGCAAGGGGTTTACACAAGACTGCGCGGCGGTCGCAGGGGTTTAGAGTTTGTGGACTACCGAAGGGCGGCCGGCGGAGTGAGCAGCGCGCGTGTGTGGGGGGGTGAAAAATGGCCTTCAACCGAACGGACACACGGCAGAGGGCATACAACAAGATCGATGCATGCCAGCCGCATGGCAACTGGGTTGACGAACGCTCCTACAACAAGACGAGCAAGGGGTGCCTCATGGGTAACTGGTTTGAGGAGTCAATCTTGCGCGACTCCCTGGGAAAGGAGCCGACGGTGCACAAGGTCGTCGTCGGGGAGAGTATGCCCTGTGCCCTGTTCGCCTCCATGCCACGTGCCACCACACACATGACCGTGGTTCGCATTTCCCCACACACCCTCGCTGCCCACAGGAACCGTGCGTGGGAAGGGGGGCTTCCAGTCTACATCCTTCCTGGTGAGCCCTGATCTGGATCCGTCGGTGGAGGGTCACTTCAACTCGGTATGCCACCACACACAGCGGCGGAGGTGGCTGTCCATTCCAGCTCGTGTTGTGTGCCTGGGGATGTTGAGGTGGGGACGTGCCACAGCCTGCCGCACCTATCGCTTGGACAGACCTCGCGCGAGAACTACACAGCGGCGAATGCTGATGTCATGCGTTTCAAGCCGGAGCGATTCGGGGAGCGGAGACGCCGGCAGGTCGACGAGGTGATCGACACAGCGAAGCGCAACATGCCACAGCCACAGCCACATCAGTCCTCCTACAGCACGAGCTACAAGGAGGCGACGTGCATGGCAACGACAAAGGCGATTCCTCTGGGATCGATGGGCTATGTCGCGCGTGAGGGTGCGAATTTCAACGCATCTCTGACATCTGTCAACGCTGTGGAGGCGACGGGCCCTGTCGATGCGTTGGACTACTCAGCGGATCAACCCATCACCCTCTATTCCGGGAACCCCAACACGGGCACGAAGATGTCCGTCCCGGGGTCAACCGCAGGAACAGGCGGGAGCTCGCATGCCCGGAACTGCAACTTCTCGACACCAATTGGGCAGCATCCGATTGGCGGGAAGCACAAAACCCCCCAGTTCTGATTGCATCAGGTTCCCACTCCGCAGAACAGCAGCATCCTGCGGTGGGTGGGTGTTGCATTGCACATCTCTTTGCTGTTTGTATGCCTAAAAATAAAGAAAGTCTCCCATCCAACCCGCACACACACCCGTTGTGTGTGCTGGGGTTGGGGGGGGGGGGGGGAGGGGCGTGGGCGGGATCTTTCCAGATCTCTCGGCCCCCCACACCCCCGGTGCCTCCGCACAGCATCGTCATGCAGTCGAGACCAGCTTTTATTAGTTTGGCCCTACTCCCCCACCCGCTGCCCCTGAACCCCTGACTCTGCATTGCGCGCCATCACCACGGCTCCACCTTTCGCTTCATGGCCTGAACAGCTTCTGGAGAAGCCCACAACTCCAAAACACAACCGTTCTGCGGCAGGGACGGAAGATGTAGCAGGGGTCGCATGTCAGGCAGCAGCTGCTTCCCACATGAACACATCACTCCGGGCTGACAAGATCATTGGCGGAACACTTAGTATCGACAAATAATACTTGATGACTCGGACACCACCACCCCCACCCCCCACAGGCACCACTCCACCCCACCCCGCTGCACCCCCCGTCCCCCCCGGGAAGCGACTCGCCAGAACAGGGCTGGCCCAGTCGGCCCTCCCACCACCCCCTGCCGCAATGCGCGTGCCGTGGGCACATTGCCCAGAGAACACCCCTTTGGCCTGAGAGGGCTTTTGCGGGGACAGCACACCATCCCCCCCCCCCCCCCCTGCACTCCCCCCCCTCCACCCCCCCCTTCAAATGGCGGCGAACTACGCGGAAAAGGGGCCGCCCGTGGCACTCGCTGTCACGGATGGGGATTCTCCTGTGGGGGCGGCGCAGCCGGAGGCCCCGGCACTGCCACCCACGGCAACCCCACCCACCGCACCTAGCGCGAAGAGGAGGATAAAGAGTGTGATTGCCCTGTCGCGTCTCTCCTCCAAGAAGCCTGATGACCTACGGCTCAGCTGCCCCTCTCCCACAGCTGCTCAGATTAAGTCACCTCTGCAGGCACGCGGGTCGGACTATTTTCAATGCCAGGAGATTAACAGCTCCAGGCGTGAGACGTGCCGCCCGATGACACCGCTGGCCCGGGGTGATGTAGAATCACTCATGAAGAGGCAGGACGAGATGTGCGACATGTTTCAGTCGAATTTCCGCAAGCTGGAGCAGATGATCAACGGGCTGCAACAGAGCATCCAAACGGGAAACGCGAGCGTTAAACCAAGCCTCGCAAAGTTGATCGCCGGGGGGGGGCAGAAGGCAGAGTCGGTGCCGCCCCTCCGCAATAAGTCTGTGGAGAAGCGCAGCCCGGTTCCTGGCGAGGCGGAGGAGGGGGGACGATCCGCCGACACCCCCTCCGGAGCAGCGAAGCTGAGGAGGTTTGTCACCCTGGCGAAGGGTGGTGACCCGCAGGCGTCGGGTGGTATCGTCTCCATCGGGGTTGGCGGGATAGGCGGGGGCGCGGTGAAGCACCAGTCGTTCCCCACCCTGTATGAGGATTTGGACACACAGAGCGAGGCTGCTAGCGAAACCACGCGCGGGTCTGATCAGGGGAGATGCCCAAAGGTACCCTTAACGTGCCCAACACCTCCTGCAGCGGGCCAGCCGCAGAACAGCCAGTCTTTTGGGCTCGATCAGATCTACCTCGAGCGCGAGGGCTCTGCCGATACGCAAGGAAGACCCGATGGTGACAACGCTGCGCACTCACGCGGCAAGGCACCACTCGCTCCAAGCCTGGATTCTCTGGAGTGCCCGGGTCTGGGGGAGAAGGACCGGCTGCGCCCAACGGATAATGCTGAAGTCGCTTATCACGCGTCGGATGGAGAACAGGAGGAGTACGAGGAGGAGGAGGAGTGGGAAGAGGAGGAGGAGGAGGAGGTGCTCAACGAGGCGGAGCAGCAGCGCATCTTCGACATGCGGGTGAGGCAGGCGGAGCGCAGCCTCGCTGCGAACAAGCTGTACGTCATGGGGGATCAGGTGATCCTCCCCGACTCCCTCGTGAGGCAGGCGATCGACAGCTTATATCTCATTGTCGCGTTTTTCGAGTCCATCTTTGTGTTCTACAGGATGCTGTGGCCGGAGGCGCTGACGACTCTATCACATGTCCCCTTCGTGCTGGGTGTCACATTGTTCCACACTCTGTTCATCAAAGCCACCTCCCACACCGCTGTGCTGGCAGGGTATACTCTGGAGGACCGCAGCCTCGCTGCGATCCGCGAGAGCTACCGAAAATCCTGGTTCTACTTCGACCTATTCACGTCGATACCCTATGAGCTCATCTTTGTCGAGTTCATCTGGGAGCGATACGCTGCGACACCTAAGCTCCTCCATGCGGTGCGTGTCCTGCGGCTGTTCCAATCGGCAAACCCCCTGAAGCCCCCTCCAGGGTGGACCACCGTTGTCAAGGCAGGTTTCTGGACCCTGTGGACGATCAACCTCATCGGCGTGTTTTACGTTATAGTGGATGACCTACACAAGGAGGATGTACGCTATTCAGAGGACACACGCCAGGACATCTTTGACAGATACCTCCAGGGGCTGTATTGGGCGACAGTCACTCTCTCCTCTGTCGGGTATGGGGATGTGGTTCCGGAGAACCGTTACAGCCGCCTCTATTCGCTGCCCATCATCATGCTGTCGGTGATTGTCCTGTCGTTTTTAACAGGCCAGGTCGCCTCGTCTGTTATCCGCCTCGATGCCTTCCAGCAGAATGTGAATGAGAAGAAGTCGAAGCTCTACTCCTTGATGAAGCACTACGACGTCCCTTGGGAGGTCCAGAAGGGGGCTTTTAACATCTACCCCACCCTGCTGGAGACGAGCTTGAAGGATTACTTCGAGATCTTGGAGGATCTGCCCCCTTTCATGCAGGCGAAGGTGATCCTGTGTGTGAAGCGCAAAATTGTGTCCCGCGTCCCGCTCTTCCAGGGGATTGAGGAACGGACCCTCACGGCGCTTGCGGCTGTCACACAGCAGGTGTTGGTTGCGCCTTATGAGTACATCATCAACGCAGGGGATCTGGGGCACGAGATGTACTTCATTGCACAGGGTGTCGTGGAGGTGCTCCTCAGCACCCCCGAAGGGGATGAGATATGTGCCGCCACCCTGCAGAGCGGGTCGTGGTTTGGGGAGATAGCTCTGGTGAAGCAGACGGAGCGGACTGCGTCTATCCGGTCTATCACGGCGTGTTCGTGCTTCAAGCTGCAGAAGCACGACTTCACCGGGATCCTTCGTATCTTCCCCGGATTTGAGTCGAAAATTCAGGCGAGTGTCGAAGAGCGTCTTGTTAACAACGCTGGTCAGCAAGGTGTGTCGGTGCGTGAGTCCCCAGTCAGCTGTGGGCCAGACGCAGATGCCAAAGGATCGCCTGCCCCGGAATCCCCGGGGAACCCGCTGGTTGTTCGTCGCGCCATGTCGTTTGAAGTGGAGCGGCCCATAGCCCAGCTTTCACAACCGCGTTCCCCGTCCACGACTGTGGGAGGGCCGGTGCAGTCTTCCTTCAGCGACGGTGAATCATCCCGTCGCACGAGTGGCGACCCTGCAATGGAGGGGATGGTATGCACGTCATCAATGTCACAGCATGTCCGATTTCCTTGCATTCCAACAAGGTAGGTTTTTTGGAAAATGGTACAACTGGGAGCTTTAGGATGAGCACGTGCCTGCCACTTCACACCATGTGCACGTTGCCCCGTACCAAACACCCCTCCCCACAGATGGCTGCCTCTTTCATCGGACTCGATCGTGTCGTGAGATGAAGGAGATACCTCCTCTACCCCCTTGCCTTGTGATGGCTGAGGGTGATCGTTGCCGCTGCACCCGTGCCAAGTAACCCCGCAGATCGACAGTACCCTGTATCGCCCACTGTAGATCCTTCTCTCTTGAGATTCACTCGGCTGTTTAGTTTTCCTCGCTACCTACGCTAACCTACCCCCGCGTGCTCCGTATCGCTTGTCAAGTCGCCCCACTTGCACAAGTCACTTGCCAATCCACTTGAAAACGGCCTGACTCATACACGGTGCGTATCAAGCGCAATCACCCCCCCCGCCTCGGAGTGGTGCCCAGCACCTGTGGAACCTCCTACACGGAGACCGTTTTGTTCCACATCTGTACGAGGCAAGTCTGTGGCCGTTGCGACGTCTACGTGGCCGTGAAGCTTGTCGCCCGAGGGCTGTGGCTGCAAGAGAGCGTTCGCTCTGGGGGGTGGCGGGTCCTCCAGGCCACGCTCTGTGCCACACAGCCCCTTCACAGTTTGCTGGCTAAAACCCCCCCTGAGGTGGTTGGGCAACCCATCCCCCACAACACGGCAGGGCCTGTCCCATGGAGACACTCGGTGCATCGCTTTCTTTTTCAAGCAAGTGGTAGCCTCCGAAGAAGTCAGTTTGGAGCACAGTGCCACCCCGCTGCTGGTCTGGCAGGCATGAGGTGTGTTCAGTCCTTCTGGTTCTTACAGGTTGACGAGCAGAGACCATGCAGGGCCCAGTGGGCATGCATCGGCGCACAATATGACGGTGACGTTCCCCTCCCGCACCCAACCCCGCCCTCACCCGCCAAGCGTGTACTCTACTCCGCGAAACTTATTGTTGCCGGTTTTGATGTACAAATGGCTGCTGGGGAAATAGCGACGGTATCTGTCGATCAGCCTGTTCAGACATCACCTCCCTTTTTTGTTGTTGCGGCGGGTCGGAGGAAATCGAAAGCTTGCGGAGACAGCGCGATGCCAGTTGTACGACCCAAACGGAATAGGGTCCAACTTTCCCCGACCAGTCGAAGCCCACGTCTGAGTCGTCGAAGGAGAGGGCCGTACGTCGAGCTTCAAGAGGTCGCCAATGCGAGTCGCCGCTTTGAAGGTGACCTCCAATGCCACGCAGACCACTGGAAGACTCGCAATTGATGGCCTTCCCTCGCGCTGTAGTCATATCGGCGGCAATGTTTGGCGTGACGGTCGAAGAGCTCCAGATCGCTGGTAGGAGCGCTCCAAGTCTCAGAGCATGGGGATAGGGTGTTGCAAGAGCCCTGCGCGTTTGCCCACACCTTCAGGTCCTGCAGGTATTGCAGAAGGGTACCGAGGGCTTGAGGCCGTCCACCACTTCTTGCTGTGCGCTCAACAAAAAGTAGTCCGGAGCTGTTCTCCGCAGTTGCTGGACAGGGTGTCTACAATAAAGCGAAAGGAGTACGATTCTACCACACACACCACTGCTCCAGGATCAGAGGGACGGCTGGAGGCCGTCCGCTGAAGGGGGTCGTGCAGGCAGGGTGCGGGCTGCCGCATTCAAACTGAATTGTGAACAATGGCGCTAAAACGCACGAAGGTCGCTGGGATGAAGACGGGGGCGACAAACGCGTACCGTATGTCCTGGCCTTGAATTTCTCAGCTGCTGTACAACCTTGTGCGTGCTGTTCTTCCACCACCTCCCGGCTTGCAGGTCTTATGCAGTTCCACCAACTGTACAAGTCAACTCCGCTGCACAAACGGACAGTCAGTCAGGCTTACGACCACAAGATTGGTCTCACCCCTTCGTTCAACATGTTCACCCCAACGGTATGCCAGCCAGTGTTGCGTGCAAGGTGCCGTGTCGTTTCGCTGCCACACGTCAATTCCTCCTGACGGGTAGGTTGCCCAGGTTGGTGTTGTGGAGGGGAACTTCAGTGGCTTCGCCGATGGAGTCGAGGGATCCCTCGCACCTTCGGACATCTGACTGTCTGCAGGTAGCATATCCATACATGCGGCCATTCTTTTACTGTACCACCTCCTTACAGATGAACAACAAAGGTACGTCGGAAAAAATCAACTCGAAGCCGTACATGTGGAAGATGTACACGCAGCATGCGAAGGCCTTCCCCAGCTTCCTCCGGACTCGTGCGCAGGGAAAGTGGGGGTGGAACGAGAGTGGGGTTACTGACGCATTCACGCCTTACAAAACGATCATGGAGAAGATGTTCGAGACAGGCGAGATTGAGGGCGATGCAGGTGAGATGTGGCCCAACCAGCTGATGCAGACATGGTTCGGCAAGCGCATCCAACACCGCCGCACGCTCTCCTGGTCAGAGCAGATTAACCAGCGTCGCATCCACCCCCGGGTGTACGGGTGGACACAAGAGGCAAATGCAAAGACTGTCTACTCTGAGCTTCTCGACCACCAGTTCCGCCCAGCCATCGAGCACGACGCCCTGTTCAATATGGAAAGCTACGGTGGTATTGACCAGTGGGTCCTGCAGAACGACCCGATGTTCCTCACATCCTGGGAGATGGAGCTTGTGCGCAACGTCCTCCTGGTGCGGCGTATGGAGCTCGACAAGAACTTTGTGATGGACAAACAGGTATGCCATTAGCAAGAGGGGGGGTAATTTTTGCAAGAACAGCTAGCTTTTCGCGCTAAAAAGACTCGTGGCAGCGTTCGGTATCCTGCACACATGCACTAGCAGGCACCGTTCGTACAAACAAAGAACGCAACTCCAAGTCTTTTTTGACACCCCCCCCCCCCTAGGGGCGGGTATACCCCTGTGAGAAAATGGGTATTTTCAGGACACGCTCTAAACACCTCTCAGCCCCTACCTGACACACGCACCGACCCCAAAGGGTGCCAGAATGATATCCTGAGGCCACCAACACCATTTGTGGGGCCTTATGGGGTGTTTTTTGGGGTTCCGGAAAATTTGCCCACCGGTGGTTCCTGGTGGTACCGTAGGCCCACCTCTGTTTGCTGGACACGCCCTTTTGCTGGCACAATACGGGGTAGGCGTGGTGAAGGGGGTGTCGGAAATTGCCCGGACACGAGTTTCGACGATTGTGCCCCTGTCCCACTGATTTTTGCGCGAATTACATGCACGTATAGGCGTGCCTTGGCCTGTACAGGCCTGGATAGGCACAGATTGCCTGTATGGATTGATCTCGATGTGCATATCCCGACAGGTATGGGCCTGTATGGTCTTGTTATCCTGCGTGGAGCCCTGCTGAAAAATCAGATGGCTGTCGGTATTCACAGCCAGTATATTTCTTTCACAGAGCACCCGAAGCTCGTCAATACGATTGCGCTTCAGGGCGCGCCTGTGCCTCGCCTGATGGGCAATTCGTCTATCACGCCCCTCAACAGAGCCAGGTGTCACAGGAATGACTTCCATCGATTCGGGTGGTTTGCAAAAGCCTCCTCGTCATTTGCTTCGAATTCAGCAAATTTGTGCATAGTAACTCAGTTCACCTGCTGCGTGTCTGTGCATTCCTTCTGTTGACAGTGCTGCAGTGTGCGCAGCCAGGCATTGGTTCCCATGCTGGCAGGCAGGTGTTTGGACTTTGAATTTCGTGAGGGTTTGGAGGCGTGCCTTGAGCCTATTGAAATGATTGCGCCTCAGCTGCTAATATCTCACCAGGAGCGCCCAGTTCTTTGCGAAGATGAGTTTTCAGAAGTGACTGAGTTCAACTGTGGCACAGTGCGGCGCTCAACACAGGCAGCATGTCGTCATGGAGAAGAGTGTCGATTGCGAGAGAATCTGGCATGCGGGAGTAGCCTCGTTCTACAGTCTGCGCGAGCTGGTTCCCGAGGGTGATATTTTCTTGGTAACAGGCTTGTGGGGTGGCACTAGCCATGTGAAGGGGTGTGAGTGAGTGTGCAGTGCCTATCCGGGGGGCACCGTAGGAACCACCGATGGGCAATTTTTTTAGAATGCCAAAATATCAGCACTGAGGTTGATCTGGTGGTGAAATCTCCACCACAAAACACTTTTGGGACGATCTGGGCACATTGGCACCCTTTACATGGCTTTCTGAGGTACTTTTTGGTGTTCCCGAAAAATGTTATTTTCTCACGCGTATAGGGGGGGGTATACCCACCCCTACCCCCCCCCCCCGCGTCGCCACGCCTGGGATGCTTCACCCACGACGTCTTTGCGCTGGCAGCAGATCGCCGCAACTTGTGTTGGCTCACAGCAAACACACCCTCCCCACCCCCCCACCTCCCCGCCCATCCACCCTCCCCCACAGGCTGAGAAGCTGGCCGACGAAATCCTCGATAAGGTCCGGGCAAAATACGAAAGAGACAAGATTGCCCAGCAGGAGGCTGGGGTGCGGGAGGCAATCGCCGATGCGGCATAGGTGGGCATCTGGCACCGCGATCTAACTACGCTGCGGGCCTTCTGCTTGCTTAAACTGCGCGCCACCTGCAGTTTTGTGTGTGATTCTGTGGAACCCCCCGCTGTGCGATACAACAGCGCGGATGTTGTGGCCAGGGCTCGGTGTGTTCCCCTCCTCCGGCACTGCAAGTTTTTTTTTCTCAACAACAGATAAGAGCGGCGTGGGGATGTCGACACATTAGCCCTCCTGAACGAACGGAGAGAAGGCCTGTGTTCATGCCATATTTATGTTGCGGTTGCAGTACCGGAGTGTCGGTGTGCGCTGTACACAAATTTGAAGCCCCCCCCCCCCCCCCAGACTTTCTGCAGGCTGGGGGGTATGGGCCCTGCCTGGTTGCTGCTGGGTTCTTTTCGAGCATCGCCAGCGCCACACGAGGGCAGAACGAGCACCGAAGCCCCACCCCGTAATGTATTGTTATCACCCCCCACACCCATATTGCTGGCCGCTCTCAACAGTCTTGCAACACAGCTGTGCAGTGCCCCCCCCGCCCCACCACCCCCAACCAACCAAACCCCGACAGGGCCGGGGATACGCGGGGCGGTGCGGCCAGCCCTGCCGCGTGGGTGCAGCACCACACCCTCACCCCACCCCTCCCACCACCATGTCGCTCTACTGCGCCTCCCCTGGCTGGGGCGACGGGCACGTCAGCTCGCCGCCCCCGATGTACCACGTGGAGGCCGCGCAGTCGCCCTGGCTGCCCGCCTCCCCTCCGGGGATGGCACACTACGGCATGCCGCAGCCGGGGTGCTACGGGGGAGCGCTACCGGCAAGCCCTCCCGTGGGGGCGCGGGTTCTGCCCTATGCAGAGGCTGGGCCCCACGGCGCCCGGAGCCTGAGCCCGCGCGGGGGTGTCGCCGTGAGCAAAAAGTTCCGCGTGAATTACAACGGCGCAGTGGAGGACTTCAGGGTGTCGAACAGGGCGGAGGAGAGCGCACTCCTCCGAGAGACGGTGGCAGCCGCCTTCAGCCTGCCGAGCCCGCTCTTCACCCTGAAGGACTCTGAAGGGTGCAACGTTGTGGTGAGCTTCACCTCCATTGTGGACAACGCGGTGTACAGCCTGGCCATCCCCGGGGAGCACGCCAGCGGGGGGCTCGGGGTCCCCTCGGCGAATGCGTCGCTCATCACAACTGTGCGGAGGGTTGCGCCCGCTGCGGTGTGCGCAGCGCTCGCCTTCTCAAAGAACCCCCCACAGGAGGTGCCTCTCCAAGAGGCTAAGCGCTCGGTGCCTGTGAGCAAGCCTTCTCTCGACAGCTCGGCGGGCGGGTCGCAGCGGTTCAGCTCTGTGGTTTCGAGGCCCGGGGCTTCCCTGCGTGGGGCGGAGAAGGAGAAGGGGCAGCTGAAACCCCAAGAGAAGTCGGCACGGGCCGTGCTGATCGGGATCGACTACAGCCAGAGGGGGCCCGCCTACCGTTTGAAGAAGTCGCGGGTGTTCGAGGGGGGTGTCAAGAAGATGCGCAGCCTTATCGAGTCGAGGTATGACGACCCCACTATCATGGAGGCCTTAGAGGAGGAGGAGGACGGGGGGCTGCTGCTGAAGGGTGCCGGTGGGGGGACCCGGCGTGAGGGTATCATGCGGTGGGCGGAGTGGCTGGTCGAGGGGCAGGCGAAGCACAGCATATTCTACTTCATCGGGCATGCGGCTGTGATGTCTGTGTCGGGCGGGCAGGATGAGGAGGTGCTTCTGCCGTCTGATTTCAACACCACGCCGGATAACTTCAACGTCGTGTCGGTTGCGGATCTGATGGAGGTTTTCAGAAGGATAGACGACCCATCTCGGAAGGTCACCGTTGTGCTGGACTGCACCTACACCGCATCTCACCTCAACCTGCCTTGCCGGATCCGGCTGTTCCGCAGTGGTGATGCCGACATGATTGAAACATGTACCGATCAGGACTCTCCTCTGCTGACCTCCAACGCCGATGTGTCTGTGATAACCTGCTCTTCCATGAGTCCTTCCCGAGGGGGTGAGACGATAGAGTCAACTCTGACACACGCCCTGTGTGCGGTGCTGTCGTCCGATGGGAGGTCGCACTCGCTTTCCAATGAGTCGGCTCTGGTGAATGTTGCGACCTACATCCGCCAGCACCATGCGACAGCAAGCATCTCACCGCTTGTCCTCGCAAGCAGAGTTCTGGACTTTCAATCCCCATTCTGCCTGTGAGTCTGCCAGGGAGGGGGGGGGGGTGTGGGACAACACAGATCCAGTCTGGATAGGGATTTCCACAAGCCGTGTTTTGTACACTTCTTTGCCCCCCCCCCCTTTTCCTTGTCCCTTGCTGTTCTATTTTGTACACCGTTGTTTTTTTCCCCCCGGGTTTGGTGCGCAAACAGCGCCTTATCTTTTTTTCCCCCCAGCCCAGGTTTTTTTGGCAGTTTGCCGAAGAGGGTGTTTCTACCACCGTAAAGCGAAGAGAAGGGGGGGGGGGTACGATTTGTAGCGAATGTCTGTAGCATGTTTTCTTTTCGCGCCTGTATTAGATTGGTTGGATCGCCCTTACTCTTTGCGATATTCATTTTTACCCCCCCCCCCCCCCAGGAACAGTGGGAGGAGGGATCACATAATGCACGACGTAGCAGTCGGGCATTATGCGATCCGAAAACATACCACTGCTCCGAAGATGACAGCCGCTGCACCTCCCACCACACCCCCTCCCTTGGTGCGATCAACCCACACACGGCACACACGGCACCCACAAACCAAACACGCACACACGAAGTGACGGACATGAAGGGAGGAGGGACTTCTGTCGAATTATCAAGACACCCTCTCCCTGGCATAAGGGTTCCGTAGCGTAGCGCCAACCCACACTCTATACGGTTCTATGTGGTCACCACACACACACGTGAATCTTTTTTTACGCACACGACCTTCGCGCGGAAAGTGTCGTTCAGCTCTGCCAAACGTGCTCTACACACCACCCCCTTCATCAGGCAAGTGGGTTTGTAAGTGTGTGTGGAAGCGTCAACGCATCAAACGAAGTATCATACAGTAGAGAAAGAGCGGCAGAGTTGAAGTGACACTTTTTCTTTAACCAGTGCACAGACACACACCGAACACTTGCTCTTGATGTGATCTCCACTGGCGGTCATACTCCCCATCTCTCTCTTCAGGTGGTCGGCCCTGACGACACCAGCCCACCAACTACACACCACCGCCCTTCCCCCCCTAACCCCTTCCCCACCCCCACCCCCCCCGTGGCTGTGTGATATGAGCTGACGGCTAAAACAACAGCTCTGCCCACCCACCACGTGACCCTCCCCTCCCCAACCCAAACCCACCACCCCACCCCACCCCTTTCTCGGGGGGTTGGGTGGGGTCGGTGGGGGGGGGGGGGGCGGGGTGTGGCGCGATAGGCTGTTCTCAATAACATCGCGCAAGCACGATGATGTCGGAGGAGTTGGATCCGGATATCTCGTCTGCTTCGCAGGGGAGGTGGGACGCTGCGGAGGGGGCCGCAGGAGGTGAGGGTCACCGGCGTGACCTGTCGTCATCGCCGGGGTCTGGGAATGAGGGCCACACGGAGGGGTCGCCTGGAGGGCCCGGGAACCACCACCACCACAACAACCCGCAGCACCACGGCGTCGCGACACCGGGTGGAATGACACTCGACTCCAGGCCATCCGAAGCTGCAACCGCGACAGAACCCATGGGGCCTCCCGAGCCTGGCAATGGGCCTCCAGACGCAGAGAGGCCGAATCCTCTCCCAAGGGGGCTGGTTGCAGGAGCTTATCGCAATGACCTCCAGCAGGACATGCAGGGGCCAGCGCGCGGGGCCCATGGTGGGGATCCCGAGTCGCAGTGCAACATCGCCGTGCCTGTGGAGGACAGCGACGATGGCGCAGAGATCGAGGGGCCTGCAAAGCTGAACCCCCTCCAGCTGTACCGCGGGAACAACATATTGGTGTGCGGGGGGAGGTGTGGCTGCGTGCTGGGGCCCAACACCGGGTTCTGCCTGCTCGCTGAGGCTCTGATAGTCGTCCCCATGCTGGCCTATGTGGTGTTCGTGCTGCCCTGGCTCAGCAGCGGGTGGGTCATCGCCGGCATTATCCTGTGCCTGATCCCTGTCGTGTTCCTCTCTAAAACAGCAACAACAGACCCCGGCATCCTGCGGAGGTATCAGACTCCGCCTGTGGAGTCGCCGCAGCCCGGTTTGCATGTCAGGTTTCGCGGGGATACGGTCCGCGCCTGGTTCTGCAGCAGATGCAACACGTACCGTTCCCCCCGTGCGAAGCACTGCTATGTCTGCGACAACTGCGTGGAGGTGTTCGATCATCACTGCCCCTGGGTGGGGACCTGTGTGGGGAAGCGGAACTACTGCTTCTTCCTCTGGTTTCTGACGACGACGCATGTCGCGATCTTCTACATCGCGGCTTCGATCTTGTACTTTTGGCTGATGGTTTCGCGAGATAACAAGGAGACTGTTAGCGAGGCATCCAAACGGTCTGAGCTGATACCTGCTTTCATCCTTCTTGGGTATATCACATTGGCGACCTTCTTCGTCGGGGGCCTGACTTTCTACCATTACTATCTGTCGCTGACGGCCCAGGTATGTTGGCGGCGAGCCTGAATCACTCAGCCTGGGGTGATAGCCGGCACGGAGAGCTGCGATTGGGCAGAGCATGGGCGGGTTTAAATTATCGCAACGAGCACCGACACACATACACCCTCCCAACAGACGACACGCGAGCACCTGAAGAACTACGGTGTAGACCGCCTGCCGTATTCTCAGGGGAGGTGGTCGAATATCGTCAATGCATTCCTGGGAACTGGGGACAGCGTTGATGGGTTCGAGGATTCAATCGTCATGGCACTCAACGAGAAGTACAAAGGGAAGGTCAACCACAACCGTGCGTGACACCCCACCCTGGGCGGAGCGGCTCGCCTAGAGCCAACAGGGCATGGCTTAATCATGCGCCAAACCTGTGCCAGGCGTGGCATTCACGATTCTTTAGCCAAGCCTCACTTTTCCTGCACTCTAGAAAAGCCCCCCCACCCTCTCTCCCCAACGGGAGCACCGAAAACCGCACCTCCCCGGCCGATCTGGGAAATGTTGGTTTTCCGAACCGACCTCCAGGGTCTGCCAAAGCGGGAAACGGACGGCCTTCACTGCAGGCCAAACGCTCCCCCCGCCCTCCCTCCTCCAGATTTGCGTTTCCCCCCTCCCGTGTCCCCCCGCACTCTGCTCTGGGCCCCCCTTGCATTGCATCTGGTCTGTCTTGGCATCTGTTCTGTGTCTCTTTGTTGCCAAACTGTGACACCCCCTCCCCCCTTTTTGCAACCGGCTTTCTGAGGGGGCGTCGGGCGGCGGGGGCACACGCTCACCTTCTTTTATTACTGCAACAGGGGGTTCCTGTCAGTGTCAGAACGGATTCGGCGCACAAAGAACAGCCTTATCTTTTATTTTTCTCACTTTTTTCTGTGGGGAGCGCTTTCCGCTATCGCAAGGTGTCTGTCAAAAAAATCGGCGGTGTTCACCTAAAAAATGGGAGGAAATACATCGCACCGGTTTTAGCTTTTCACTGTAGCGACCCCCCTCCCCCCCCATCTGTAGGCAGTGTTGGATTGGCGGATCCGGCGTCGAAAACACAATAAAGTCCACGAGACATGCTGCGCGAGAGAGGTCCGCTATACCTTTCGGGCTGTTCTCGCAATCGACAATTGCTCTTTCCCGCCCTTCTCTTTTCTTCAGCTTTGCACGGCACACACAGTTTCTTCGATGTTAACAGATGAGGGGGGTCGCCCTGGAAGGGCCAGGCCACGCGGGAACATCGTGAGAGTGTCATGCGGCTGCCAGGCGTGGGAGAGTGCTGGCGGAGAAGCTGGGCGGATTGTCAACCTTCACAGTGGGGGTCTTCGCTGGTCGACAAACTTCGACAAACTTCGTCAGTTTTCAGCCAATTCAACAGGAAATGCACCAAAATGCACTGACGATCACCCCGTAGCGAAGACCCCCAGTTTGCTTTGTTCGGGGGGGGGGGGTGTGTGCATGTGAGGCAAAAGAAAGGTATGTCTGGGGCGCAGCGGGGGTGGGCATGTGCGTTACGCGGACGTTCCAAGCTGGTACGTCACAGGTTGGTTCCGTTCCGAGTCAGGGGTCTCTGGTGGCGTCATCAGAGACGACAGCACAAGCGGGGACCTCGCACGTCGAATCCGGTCACGGCCCTCACGCACACACCGGAGACACGGTATGGGGGAGGAGGACATGCCGCACACAAACCGCACACGAATCGGACAGCACGCCCGAGAAGTCAGCTATAGTACCCAGAAATATATGGCACACCTACGGACTGTGGGCTACACAGACCGGAGGTGCGAGCACGTGCGATTAGGGCTATGCTACCCAGAAAAATATGGCACACCTACGGACTGCCGAAGAGAGGCCGTTGGATGCGACCCTCGGTGCGACCCACTAAGCAAGAAAGTTCCAGCCCCACGTCACTTTCCACAGGCCGCCAGGCGCGTCAGCGTCGGCGACCGCCCGCCCCCAGTCTGAGAGGCACCAGCCGTGTCTCGGTGGAGGCGGGCACAAAACAAAAGGGAGAGTCGTCACTGTGCATATCAGCACGGTTCCGCCCTCTGTGCCAGACCAACACACCACCAAAGGAAAAGAGGAAGAGGCGACGTAAGGCAATGCCTCCGTGCGGCCAGGAGAACACGAAATAGCGACCCCCCTCAACGGGGAATGCTACGAGCACGGCCAAAAATCGTTCAAATCGTTCAAAGTTCCATGCACATGTGACCCAACAAAGGGATCTCCGCACAGCTGTGTGCTCCGGGAATACGGGTTTCACAAATACACAGGGTGGCTGTCAAGGGGGGGGTTTTTGCAAGGGGAGGGGGGGGGGTGTTTTGAATTGTCGTCACCCCCAGTATCACACACACACACACCGTTCCTGAGGAGTGATCCTCGTTGACGCGGGCCGTCCACAACCCACAGTCAGAAAGTAACCCCTAGAAAGTCTAAAAGACATGCAGATGAGGGTGCAGTGCGGCTGGCCCCACACCCCCCCCCCCCTCCCCCACGCGTGGATTTTTAATACCGTGGAACAATCAATTCTACATTCTACTCTTTACCCCCCCCCCCTCCCCGCGTTGCCTGCCGCACCTCCTGTGTCACGGGCGCACAGACATATGTGGTGGTGGCATTCGCACGTTGTCTTGGTCACACTCAGCAACACCAACACAGGCACGACAGGGACACGGGTGATCAGCGACTCCCAACCTTCGCCTCAGGTGTCCTCATCGTGCCCAGCTCCCCGAGGTCACCAGGAGGCTGGGCAGCGTCTGTGCAGCAACAAACCCGCGAACCCCGGCCTTTGCCGCAGCGAGTCGGGGGAGACACCAGATGCGAAGGCTGCCCTGTACGCTTCAAAGTAAATGATTGATGGCGGTGACAGTTCGGGCAATGTCGACTGTGTGGGTCTTGATGCTGAGGCTGCGGGTGGGATCACTTATGCCTCACAGCTGAGACGAAGTCGAGCTGTGCGCGTTCGCATAGCGGGAGTGGTTTGTGTGGGTTTTTGTATTTTGGTTCTGCTCTACGTTCTGTTGCGGGGCGACACCGTGCCAGCAGGAACGTCTGCATCTCAACAGCCCTTTGTTGGACCGGGAGGGCGACATACGCACGACCCTGTGCCGCCCGGCCGACAATCTGACAAGCTGACATCTGGCGACCCCATTTCGTGGGAACGGGATGTTCAGATCATCAAACCAGACCGCATCGGAGTCTTCCTCAGCGGCAGCAACTCGACATCTTCGCCACAAACGCCCGCGCCTTCCGGTGCTGGCAGTGGAACAGCAAATCCCGTGGCGGGTCCACTTTCTACGACATCCCCGCAAGCCTCCGAAACAACGGCGCCAGACTCTGGCATCAGTGGTTCACAGGCACCCCAGACCCCACATCCGGAAACTGCATCGCCGGATACACCTGCCCCGGACACAATAACCCCGGTGACAGATGCACCTGCATCACTGTCACCTCTGTCTGACACGCTGGCGCCTGACACAGCTGTCCCCGAGACGGCATCTCCGGATACCGATCTCCCCAGCACAGAAGCACCAGCAACCCCAGCACCTGTGTCTACTTCAGTTCCTGATACCATGTCTCCCGACACAGGCGTGCCTGAGACATCTTCACCGGAGACCGCTGTGCCTCTCACAGGTGCACCTTCAACACCTGTTCCTGACACGATGTCGCCTGACACGGGGGTGCCTGAGACATCTTCACCGGTGACAGCAATTCCTCTCACAAATGGACCTTCAACGGTGTCAACTGATGTTCCTGACACGCTGTCGCCTGACACAGCTGTCCCTGAGACCCCATCTCCGGATACCGCAATTCCTCTTACAGATGCACCTGCAACACCTGCACCTCTGTCGACTGCTGTTCCTGTCCAACCTGCGTCGACACCTGTTCCTGATATGCTGTCTCCCGACACAGGCGTGCCTGATACGTCTTCACCGGATACCGCTGTGCCTCTCACAGATGCACCTACAACACCAGCACCTGTGTCTACTTCGGTTCCTGACACGACGTCGCCTGACACGGCTGTGCCTGAGACAGCTTCACCGGTGACAGCAATCCCTCTCACAGGTACACCTTCAACACCTGTTCCTGACACGCTGTCGCCTGACACGGCTATCCCCGATACCGCATCTCCTGATCCAGGAATCCCTCTCACAGATGCACCAGCATCATCTGCACCAGTGTCCACTTCGAGTCCTGACACGATGTCACCTGACACTGCTGCACCTGACACATCTGCACCGGATACCGCTGTGCCCCTCACAGATGTCCCTTCGACACCTGCACCTTCAGTTCCTGACACGGCTGTGCCTGAGACAGCTTCACCGGTTACAGACGTCCCTCTCACAGGTACACCTTCAACACCAGCACCTCTGTCGACAGATGTTCCTGACACGCTCTCGCCTGACACTGCTGTGCCTGATACATCTGCACCGGATACTGCTGTGCCCCTCACGGATGTCCCTTCGACACCTGCACCTGTGTCAACAGCTGTTCCTGACACAATGTCGCCTGACACGGCTGTGCCTGAGACAGCTTCACCGGTGACAGCAATCCCTCTCACAGGTACACCTTCAACACCTGTTCCTGACACGCTGTCGCCTGATACAGGAATTCCCCTGACAGATGCACCTTCAACGTCTGCACCAGTGTCAACACCTGTTCCTGAGAGCGGCGTGCCTGACACAGCCTCACCGGATACCGGAATCCCTCTCACAGATACACCGTCAACAGCTGTTCCTGACACAATGTCGCCTGACACGGCTGTGCCTGATACATCTGCACCACTGACAGCAAGTCCTCTCACAAATGCACCTCCAACACCAGCACCTCTGTCGACAGATGTTCCTGACACGCCTTCTCCTGACACAGGAGTGCCTGAGACATCTTCACCGGATACCGCTGTGCCCCTCACAGATGTCCCTTCGACACCTGCACCTGTGTCGACAGCTGTTCCTGACACGACGTCGCCTGATACGGCTGTGCCTGAGACAGCAGTCCCTCTCACAGGCACACCTTCAACACCTGTTCCTGACACTCTGGCGCCTGACACGGCTATCCCCGATACCGCATCTCCGGATACAGCAGCCCCCCTTACAGATGCACCGTCACCTGCTCCTGTGATAACATCTGTTCCTGACACGATGTCACCGGACACACCTTCACCGACAGCAAGCCCTCTCACAAATGCACCACCAACACCAGCACCGGTGTTCACAGATGTTCCTGACACGACGTCGCCCGACGCTGCTGTGCCCGATACATCTGCCCCGGAGACTGCTGTGCCCCTCACAGATGTCCCTTCGACGCCTGCACCTGTGTCAACAGCTGTTCCTGACACAATGTCGCCTGACACGGCTGTGCCCGAGACAGCTTCACCGGTGACAGGTATCCCTCTGACAGATGTACCTTCAACGTCTGTTCCTCTGTCAACAGCTGTTCCTGACACGATGTCGCCTGACACTGCCGTGCCTGAGACATCTTCACCGATGACAGGTATCCCTCTGACGGGCGCACCTTTGACACCGGTTCCTGACACACTTGGACCTGAGACCCCAGCTCCTGAGACTGAAATTCCCATGACAGATGCACCCGCGACACCTACACCTGTGTCTACTTCGGTTCCTGACACGACGTCGCCTGACACGGCTGTGCCTGACACAGCTTCACCGGTGACAGCAATCCCTCTCACAGGTACACCTTCAACACCTGTTCCTGACACGCTGTCGCCTGACACGGCTATCCCCGATACCGCATCTCCTGACACCGCAGTTCCTCTCACAGATGCGCCTGCAACACCGGCACCTTTGTCAACACCTGTTCCGGGCACGGGTGTGCCTGACACATCCGCACCGGATACCGGCATCCCGCTGACAGATGCACCATCACCTGCTCCTGTGATAACATCTGTTCCTGACACAGAGGTGCCTGATACATCTGCACCGGATACCGCTGTCCCTCTCACAGATGCACCGTCGACACTTGCACCGGTTGCAACACCTGTTCCCGACACGCTGTCGCCCGACACACTGATCCCCGAGACCCCATCTCCGGATACCACAGTCCCTGTCACAGATGGACCTACACCTGCACCAGTGCCAACGCCTGTTCCTGAGAGCGGCGTGCCTGATACAGCCTCACCGGATACCGCAGTCCCTCTCACAGATACACCGTCAACAGCTGTTCCTGACACGACGTCGCCGGACACTGGTGTCCCAGAGACAGCTCGGCCCGATACCGCGGCCCCTCTCACAAATGCCCCAACATCATCTGCAGTTCCGGACACGGTGTCTCCTGACACGTCTTCACCGGAGACCGCGATCCCACTCACAGATGCACCTTCGACACCTGCACCAGTGTCAACAGCTGTTCCTGATACGGGCGTCCCTCTGTCATCTTCACCGGTGACTCCCGTTCCTGACACGCTGTCACCCGACACAGGCGTGCCTGATACGCCTTCACCGGATACCGCTGTGCCTCTCACAGATGCACCTTCGACACTTGCGCCTGTGCCCACGTCTGTTCCTGCCACGATGTCGCCTGACACATCTGCACCTGATACTGCTGCGCCGCTCACAGGTACACCTTCAACACCTACACCTCTGTCGACCGGCGTTCCTGTCACGCTGTCTCCTGACACGTCTGCACCGGATACAGTGGTCCCTCCTACAGCTGGGCCTGCGTCGTCTGTTCCTGACACGCTGTCGCCTGACACGGCTGTGCCGAAGACCCCATCTCCGGATACCGGCGTCCCTGTCACAGATACACCTGGGTCACATGCACCAGTGACGACGGGTATTCCTGATACGATGTCGCCTGAGACGTCTTCACCGGATACCGCTGTGCCCCTCACAGATGTCCCTTCGACACCTGCACCTGTGTCGACGTCTGTTCCTGACACGACCTCGCCTGACACAGCTGTCCCCGAGACTCTATCCCCGGACACAGGGATTCCTCTTACAGATGCACCTGCGACACCTGCACCAGTCTCCACTTCAGCACCTGATACGGCATCGCCTGACACGGGCATCCCTGAGACATCTTCTGTCCCTCACACAGGTACACCTGCGCCTGTGACGACAGGTGTTCCTGACACGACGTCTCCTGACACGGCTGTGCCTGAGACAGCTTCACCGGATACCGCTGTGCCGCTCACAGATGCACCAGCAATACCTTTACCTGTGTCTACTACTTCAGCGCCCGACACTGCTGTACCTGAGACTCCGTCGCCGGACACCGGGATCCCACTCACAGATGCACCAGCAACACCTGCACCAGTGTCGACTGCTGTTCCTGACACGACGTCGCCTGACACATTTTCACCTGACACTCCTGTGCCTCTGACAGACATGCCCGTGTCATCTGCACCGATGTCAACAGCTCTTCCTGACACGCTGTCGCCTGACACAGCAGTCCCCGAGACCCTATCTCCGGATACGGGCATCCCTCTGACAGATGCACCAGCAACACCTGCACCGGTGTCGACTGCTGTTCCTGACACGACGTCGCCCGACACGGGTGTGCCTGAGACGTCTTCACCGGCGACAGCACTCCCTCTCACAGCTCCACCTTCAACGCCTACACCGGTGACGACTGAAGTTCCTGACACCATGTCACCTGAGACATCTTCACCGGTGACCACCACCCCCAACACAGATGGACCTACAACACCTGCACCAGTGTCAACTTCTGTTCCTGAGAGCGGTGTGCCTGATACAGCCTCACCAGACACCCCTATCCCTCTCACAGCTGGACCAGCAACACCAGCACCAGAGTCCACTTCGATTCCTGACACGATGTCACCTGACACATCTGCACCGGATACCGCTGTGCCCGTCACAGACGTCCCTTCGACACCAGCACCTGTGTCAACAGCTGTTCCTGACACGACGTCGCCTGACACGGCTGTGCCTGAGACAGCTTCACCGGTTACAGACGTCCCTCTCACAGGTACACCTTCAACACCAGCACCTCTGTCGACACCTGTTCCTGACACGCTGTCGCCTGACACTGCTGTGCCTGATACATCTGCACCGGATACTGCTGTGCCCCTCACGGATGTCCCTTCGACACCTGCACCTGTGTCCACTTCAGTTCCTGACACGACGTCGCCTGAGACAGCTTCGCCGGCGACAGCAATCCCTCTCACTGGTACACCTTCAACACCTGTTCCTGACACGCTGTCGCCTGACACACCAATCCCTGAGACCCCGTCTCCGGATACAGGAATTCCTCTGACAGATGCACCAGCATCATCTGCACCAGTGTCCACTTCGATTCCTGACACGATGTCGCCGGACACACCTTCGCCGGTGACAGCGATCCCTCTCACAGGTGGCCCTTCAACACCTGTTCCTGACACACCGATTCCCGACACTGCATCTCCGGATACTGCAATCCCTGTTACAGATGCACCTCCAACACCTCCACCGGTGACAACTGCTGTTCCTGACACGCTGTCGCCCGACACAGGCGTGCCTGAGACATCTTCACCGGATACCGCTGTGCCCCTCACAGATGTCCCTTCGACACCTGCACCTGTGTCCACTTCAGTCCCTGAGACGAATGTACCTGAGACATCTGCACCGGATACCACCATCCCGCTGACAGATGCACCATCACCTGCTCCTGTGATAACATCTGTTCCTGACACAGAGGTGCCTGAGACATCTTCTCCGGATACCGCTGTCCCTCTCACAGATGCACCGTCGACACTTGTACCGGTTGCAACATCTGTTCCCGACACGCTGTCGCCTGACACGGCTGTCCCTGAGACCCCATCTCCAGAGACGGGACTTCCTCTCACAGATGCGCCTGCAACACCTGCACCTTTGTCAACACCTGTTCCTGACACGGGTGTGCCTGATACATCTTCACCGGATACCGGCATCCCGCTGACAGATGCACCATCACCTGCTCCTGTGATAACATCTGTTCCTGACACAGAGGCGCCTGATACATCTGCACCGGATACCGCTGTCCCTCTCACAGATGCACCGTCGACACTTGCACCGGTTGCAACACCTGTTCCCGACACGCTGTCGCCCGACACACTGATCCCCGAGACCCCATCTCCGGATACCACAGTCCCTGTCACAGATGGACCTACACCTGCACCAGTGCCAACGCCTGTTCCTGAGAGCGGCGTGCCTGATACAGCCTCACCGGATACCGCAGTCCCTCTCACAGATACACCGTCAACAGCTGTTCCTGACACGACGTCGCCTGACACGGCTGTGCCTGAGACAGCTTCACCAGTGACAGGTACCCCACTTACAGATGCACCTTCAACGTCTGTTCCTCTGCCGACTGGTGTTCCTGACACGCTGTCTCCTGAGACACCTTCACCGGGTACCGCGATCCCTCTCACAGATGCACCTGCAACACCTGCGCCTGTGTCGACTGGCGTTCCTGACACGTTCTCGCCTGATACATCTTCACCGGTGTCAACACCTGTTCCCGACACGCTGTCGCCCGACACACCTATCCCTGAGACCCCATCACCGGATACCGCAGTCCCTGTCACAGATGCACCTTCGACACCTGCACCGGTTTCCACGTCTGTTCCCGACACGCTGTCGCCTGACACAGCTGTCCCTGAGACCCCATCTCCGGATACTAGCATCCCTGCCACAGATGCACCCACGACACCTGCACCAGTGGCAACAGGTGTTCCTGACACGCTGTCTCCTGAGACATCTTCGCCGGATACCGCTGTCCCTCTCACAGATGCACCGTCTACAACACCTGTTCCTGAGAGCGGCGTGCCTGACACAGCCTCACCGGATACAGATGCACCAGTGTTCACTGCAATTCCTGACACCACGTCGCCTGACACACTGCCACCACTGACAGCAGTCCCTCTCACAGGCACACCTTCGACAGCACCGGTGTCCACCGGTGTTCCTGACACGCTGTCGCCTGACACAGCTGTGCCTGAGACATCTTCGCTGGATACCGCTATTCCCATCACAGCCACCCCTTTAACGTCAGTTCCGGGCACGGCTGTCCCCGACACTGCATCTCCTGATACCGCCGTCCCTCTATCAGATGCGCCTTCATCACCTGCACCGGTCCCCACACCTGTCCCCGAGACCGCATCCCCGGATACAGGAATTCCTCTGACAGATGCACCTTCAACCCCAGCACCTGTGTCCACTTCAGTTCCGGACACGATGTCTCCTGACACGGATATGCCTGATACATCTTCACCGGATACCGCTGTGCCTCTCACAGATGCACCTTCGACACCTGCACCTGTGTCTACTTCGGTTCCTGACACGACGTCGCCTGACACGGCTGTGCCTGAGACAGCTTCACCGGTGACAGCAATCCCTCTCACAGGTACACCTTCAACACCTGTTCCTGACACGCTGTCGCCTGACACGGCTATCCCCGATACAGCATCTCCTGGCACCGCAGTCCCTCTCACAGATGCACCTGCACCTGTGCCCACCACAATTCCTGACACACTCTCTCCGGAAACAGAGTCACCACACACCGCTGCCCCTTCCACTCCGCTGCCTGAGACCGAGGGTCCAGGCACAGTGGTTCCGGACTCGGCAGTGCCTGTGTCCGAGGTGCCTTCAACCCCCGTCTCTGTTGCGCCAGAGACGGCGACCTATTATGTGGGCATGTTTCCTAACGGGAACTGCACGATGTTTTTGCAGGATGAGGCACTGAAGCTTTCGTTTCGTGATATCCTCTCCGGTATTCTTGGGGTCACACCCACAGTGCGCTACGTGTGTGGTTCTGTCATCTACATTGTGACGGTGCCATCGCATGTTTCTGTTGGCAGTGATCAGGCAACTCAAGAGATCAACACCCAATTGTCCGACCCAAGCAACACCGAACTGCTGACCATCTTAGGAACATCTGAGCCTGTTGTGGTGGCGAGCACACAGGCAAACGAGACCTGCACGATGATAGGGGCTGCGGAGGCTGTGCAGATCAACGGGAGCTGTGTGGCTCTCTCCTGCGACACAGGATACCAGCTGCAGAGCGATCAGGGGCGCCTAGTTTGTGTCGCATTTGTGACAGAAGTTCCGACCACGCCGACAGGGGATACGGCTGCCCCAGACACAACCGCACCTGACACCCCGATGCCTGATACACCGAGTCCAGACACCGTCGCACCAGGGACTTCTGTCGCACCACAGACAACTGTGCCCGACACATCTGCACCTGACACCGCCGTGCCGGACACCAGCACACCAGGGGCATCCTTCGTACCTCAGACACCTCTGCCAGATACTTTTGCACCTGACACCGCCGTGCCTGCGACAGGCGCACCACAGACAACTGTGCCCGACACATCTGCACCTGACACCACCGTGCCGGACACCAGCACACCAGGGACATCAGTCGCACCGCAGACACCTCTGCCCGACACAGCTGCACCGGACACCGCCATGCCTGAGACAGTAACGCCGGGGGTATCACTCGCACCGCAGACACCTCTGCCAGATACTTTTGCACCTGACACCGCCGTGCCTGCGACAGGCGCACCACAGACAACTGTGCCCGACACATCTGCACCTGACACCACCGTGCCGGACACCAGCACACCAGGGACATCAGTCGCACCGCAGACACCTCTGCCCGACACAGCTGCACCGGACACCGCCATGCCTGAGACAGTAACGCCGGGGGTATCACTCGCACCGCAGACACCTCTGCCAGATACTTTTGCACCTGACACCGCCGTGCCTGCGACAGGCGCACCACAGACAACTGTGCCCGACACATCTGCACCTGACACCACCGTGCCGGACACCAGCACACCAGGGACATCAGTCGCACCGCAGACACCTCTGCCCGACACAGCTGCACCGGACACCGCCATGCCTGAGACAGTAACGCCGGGGGTATCACTCGCACCGCAGATACCTCTGCCAGATACCGCTGCGCCTGATACAACTGTCCCTGACACAGCCGCACCAGGGACATCAGTCGCACCTCAGACACCTGTGCCCGATACAGCTGCACCTGACACCGCCGTGCCTGAGACAGTCGCACCCGGGAGTTCTGTCGCACCACAGACATCTGTACCCGACACATCTGCACCTGACACCACTATTCCTGAGACAGTTGCACCAGGGATACCTCAGACACCTCTGCCAGACACCGCTGCGCCTGATACCACTGTTCCTGACACAACCGCACCAGGAGCATCACTCGCACCTCAGACACCTCTGCCAGACACAGCTGCACCTGATACAACTGTTCCTGAGACAACCGCACCCGGGACTTCTGTCGCACCTCAGACGCCTGTGCCCGATACAGCTGCACCTGACACCGCCGTGCCTGAGACTGTCGCACCCGGGAGTTCTGTCGCACCACAGACGTCTGTACCCGACACATCTGCACCTGACACCACTGTTCCTGAGACAGTTGCACCAGGGATACCTCAGACACCTCTGCCAGACACCGCTGCGCCTGACACCACTGTTCCTGACACAACTGCACCAGGAGCATCACTCGCACCTCAGACACCTCTGCCCGACACAGCTGCACCTGACACCATTGTGCCCGAGACAGTTGCACCGGGGGTATCACTCGCACCGCAGACACCTCTGCCAGACACAGATGCACCTGATACCACTGTTCCTGAGACAACCGCACCTCGGACACCTGTGCCCGATACAGCTGCACCTGACACCGCCGTGCCTGAGACAGTCGCACCCGGGAGTTCTGTCGCACCACAGACGTCTGGACCCGATACATCTGCACCTGACACCACTGTTCCTGAGACAGTTGCACCCGGAACTTCTGTCGCGCCTCAGACACCTCTGCCCGACACTTCTGCACCTGACACCATTGTGCCAGATACCATGACACCAGGGACCTCAGCCACACCGCAGACACCTCTGCCCGACACATCAGCGCCTGACACCACTGTTCCTGGCACCGTCGCACCCGGGGCTTCTGTCGCACCTCAGACACCTCTGCCCGACACCACTGCACCTGACACCATAGTGCCAGAGACTGTTGCACCCGGGAGTTCTGGCGCACCGCAGACACCGCTGCCCGACACAGATGCACCGGACACCATGGTGCCGGGGACAGTCGCACCAGGGACACCGCAGACAAGTGTGCCAGACACTTCTGCACCTAACACCGTTGCGCCAGATACCATCACACCAGGGGCATCAGTCGTACCGCAGACACCTCTGCCCGATACAGCTGCACCCGATACCGCTGGGCCTGAGACAGTTGTACCAGGGACATCAGTCGCACCGCAGACAAGTGTGCCAGACACTTTTGCACCTGGCACCACTGTTCCTGACACCGTCGCACCTGGGAGTTCTGTCGCACCGCAGACACCTCTGCCCGACACCACTGCACCTGACACCATTGTGCCGGGGACACCGCCGACAAGTGTGCCAGACACTTCCGCACCTGACACTGCTGTGCCTGAGACAGTCGCACCCGGAACTTCTGTCGTACCACAGACACCTCTGCCCGACACCGCTGCACCTGACACAACTGTGCCGGGGACAGTCGCACCCGGGACTTCTGTCTCACCGCAGACACCTCTGCCCGATACATCTGCACCTGACACCACTGTTCCTGAGACGGTCGCACCCGGAATTTCTGTCGCACCTCAGACACCTCTGCCCGACACAGCTGCGCCTGACACCACTGTTCCTGAGACAACCGCACCCGGGACTTCTGTCGCACCTCAGACACCTGTGCCCGATACAGCTGCACCTGACACCGCCGTGCCAGACACCAGCACACCAGGGGCATCGGTCACACCGTCGACACCTCTGCCCGACACCGCTGCGCCTGACACCATTGTGCCTGAGACAGTTGCACCAGGGATATCACTCGCACCGCAGACCAGTGTGCCCGACACAGCTGAACCTGACACCCCCATGCCAGACACACTTGACCCTGAGACGGATACGCCTGCGAACTCGACTGCACCCGACACCTCTGCACCGGGGACACTTGTTCCTGAGACGGACATGCCTGCCACTTCCAGTGTACCTGACACCAGCATTCCTGACACCTCCTCACCGGAGACGCAGGTGCCTGTCAACTCGACGGCACCTGAGACCGCCAGTCCTCTCACCAATGGACCGGACACACTTCTCCCTGAGACAGATGTGCCGATCAACTCGAGCGCACCTGACACGGTGATACCCGACACCTCTGCACCAGACACTGTTGTACCTGAGACAGATGTGCCTACGACCTCCAGTGCACCTGATACCGCCAGCCCTGACACCTCTGCGCCAGACACTGTCGCGCCGGAGACGGATGCGCCTGGTAACTCCAGTGCACCTGACACGACCAGCCCTGACAGCTCTGCACCGGACAGCCCTGTCCCTGACACGGATACGCCTGCCAACTCGAGCGTACCAGAGACTGCGATCCCCGACACCTCTGCACCGGATACTGTTGTGCCGGAGACCGATGTGCCTGTCAACTCGAGCGCACCTGATACTGCGATCCCTGACACGTCGTCACCAGACACTGTTGTGCCGGAGACCGATGTGCCTGCCAACTCGAGCGCACCAGGGACTGCGATCCCCGACACCTCTGCGCCAGACACACTCGTGCCTGAGACGGACGCGCCGGACAGCTCCAGTGCACCTGACACAGAGATCCCCGACACCTCTGCACCAGACACGCTTGTGCCTGCGACCTCCAGTGCACCTGACACCGCCAACCCTGACACCTCTGCGCCAGACACTGTCGTGCCGGAGACGGATGTGCCTGGTGGTTCCAACTCGAGCGCACCTGAGACGGGTATGCCTGACACCTCGTCACTAGACACACTTGTGCCTCAGACGGGAGTGCCTGCCAACTCGAGTGCGCCTGCGACTGCAATCTCCGACACGTCCGCACCTGACAGTCTTGTCCCTGAGACAGAGGTGCCGTCCAACTCGAGTGCACCTGACACCGCCAGTCCCGACACCTCTGCGCCAGACACACTTGTCCCTGAAACGGATGTGCCTGCGAACTCAAGTGCACCTGAGACTGGCATTCCGGACACCTTGTCACCGGGCACACTTGTTCCGGAGACGGATGCGCCTGCGAACTCGAGCGCGCCTGAGACTGCGATTCCCGACACGTCGTCCCCTGGCACTGATGCGCCTGAGACGGATGCACCTGCGAACTCGAGTGCACCTGATACTGCCATTCCTGACACCTCTGCACCGGACACAATTGTTCCGGATACGGACGTGCCTGCCAACTCGAGCGCACCTGATACTGCCATTCCTGACACCTCTGCACCGGACACACTTGTGCCTGAGACGGAGGTGCCTGCCAACTCGAGTGCCCCTGACACGGCCATTCCTGACACCTCTGCACCTGATACGCTTGTGCCGGAGACGGATGTGCCTGGTAACTCCAGTGCACCTGACACAACCAGCCCTGACACCTCTGCACCTGATACTCTTGCGCCTGAGACAGATGTGCCTGCCAACTCGAGCGCACCGGGCACCGCCATCCCCGACACCCCTGCACCTGACACACTTGTGCCTGAGACCGAGGTGCCTGCGAACTCAAGTGCACCTGATACTGCGATCCCCGACACTTCGTCACCGGACACGCTTGTGCCGGAGACCGATGTGCCAGCCAACTCGACTGCACCTGACACCGCCACTCCCGACACCACGTCGCCTGAGGCTCTTGTGCCTGAGACGCAGGTGCCTGACAACTCGAGTGCACCGGAGACTGCGCTCCCCGACACCTCTGCACCGGATACTGTTGTCCCTGACACAGATGTGCCTGCCAACTCCAGTGCACCTGACACCGCCGGTCCTGACACCTCTGCACCAGACACACTTGTCCCAGAGACCGACGTTCCTGCCAACTCGAGTGCACCTGATACTGCGATTCCCGACACGTCGTCACCGGACACGCTTGTGCCTGAGACCGAGGTGCCTGCCAACTCAAGCGCACCTGATACGGACATTCCAGACACCTCTGCGCCAGACACTGTTGTGCCGGAGACAGATGCGCCTGGTAACTCAAGTGCCCTTGATACGACGAGCCCTGATACCTCGTCACCAGACACGCTTGTCCCTGAGACGGATGTGCCTCCCAATTCGAGTGTACCTGACACCGCCACCCCCGACACCTCTGCACCTGACACGCTTGTGCCTGAGACCGACGTGCCTGCCAACTCGAGCGCACCAGAGACTGCGATCCCCGACACGTCGTCACCGGACACACTTATCCCTGAGACGGATGCGCCTGAGACCGAGGTGCCTGCGAACTCAAGTGCACCTGATACTGCGATCCCCGACACGGCTGCACCGGATACTGCTGTCCCGGAGACCGAGTTGCCTGCCAACTCAAGCGCACCTGATACGGCCATTCCTGACACCTCTGCGCCAGACACGGTTGTACCGGAGACAGCTGCGCCTGGTAACTCGAGTGCACCTGACACTACCAGTCCGGACACCTCGTCACCGGACACACTTGTGCCTGAGACCGAAGTGCCTGAAAACTCAAGTGCACCTGATACTGGCATTCCCGATACCTCTGCACCTGACACACTTGTCCCAGAGACCGACGTTCCTGCCAACTCGAGTGCACCTGAGACTGCGATCCCCGACACGTCGTCACCGGACACACTTATCCCTGAGACGGATGCGCCTGAGACCGAGGTGCCTGCGAACTCAAGTGCACCTGATACTGCGATCCCCGACACGGCTGCACCGGATACTGCTGTCCCGGAGACCGAGTTGCCTGCCAACTCAAGCGCACCTGATACGGCCATTCCTGACACCTCTGCGCCAGACACGGTTGTACCGGAGACAGCTGCGCCTGGTAACTCGAGTGCACCTGACACTACCAGTCCGGACACCTCGTCACCGGACACACTTGTGCCTGAGACCGAAGTGCCTGAAAACTCAAGTGCACCTGATACTGGCATTCCCGATACCTCTGCACCTGACACACTTGTCCCAGAGACCGACGTTCCTGCCAACTCGAGTGCACCTGATACTGCGATTCCCGACACGTCGTCACCGGACACGCTTGTGCCTGAGACCGAGGTGCCTGCCAACTCAAGCGCACCTGATACGGACATTCCAGACACCTCTGCGCCAGACACTGTTGTGCCGGAGACAGATGCGCCTGGTAACTCAAGTGCCCCTGATACGACGAGCCCTGATACCTCGTCACCAGACACGCTTGTCCCTGAGACGGATGTGCCTCCCAATTCGAGTGTACCTGACACCGCCACCCCCGACACCTCTGCACCTGACACGCTTGTGCCTGAGACCGACGTGCCTGCCAACTCGAGCGCACCAGAGACTGCGATCCCCGACACGTCGTCACCGGACACACTTATCCCTGAGACGGATGCGCCTGAGACCGAGGTGCCTGCGAACTCAAGTGCACCTGATACTGCGATCCCCGACACGGCTGCACCGGATACTGCTGTCCCGGAGACCGAGTTGCCTGCCAACTCAAGCGCACCTGATACGGCCATTCCTGACACCTCTGCGCCAGACACGGTTGTACCGGAGACAGCTGCGCCTGGTAACTCGAGTGCACCTGACACTACCAGTCCGGACACCTCGTCACCGGACACACTTGTGCCTGAGACCGAAGTGCCTGAAAACTCAAGTGCACCTGATACTGGCATTCCCGATACCTCTGCACCTGACACACTTGTCCCAGAGACCGACGTTCCTGCCAACTCGAGTGCACCTGATACTGCGATTCCCGACACGCCGTCACCGGACACGCTTGTGCCGGAGACAGATGTTCCTGCCAACTCCAGTGCACCTGATACGAACAGCCCCGACACGTCTGCGCCAGACACTGTTGTCCCGGAGACGGATGCGCCTGGTAACTCGAGTGCACCTGACACCGCGAGCCCTGACACACTTGTCCCAGAGACCGAGGTGCCTGCGAACTCAAGCGCACCTGATACTGCGACCCCCGACACGGCTGCACCGGATACTGCTGTTCCTGACACAGATGTGCCTGCCAACTCGACTGCACCTGACACCGCCACTCCCGACACCTCGTCGCCTGAGACTCTTGTGCCTGACACGGATACACCTGCTAACTCGAGTGTACCAGACACTGCGATCCCCGACACCTCTGCACCGGATACTGTTGTGCCTAACACCGACGTTCCTGACACCTCTGCGCCAGACACAATTGTTCCGGATACGGACGTGCCTGCCAACTCGAGCGCACCAGGGACGGCGATCCCCGACACCTCATCACCGGACACACATATCCCTGAGACCGAGGTGCCTGCGAACTCAAGCGCACCTGATACTGCGATCCCCGACACGGCTGCACCGGACACTGCTGTCCCTGAGACAGATATGCCTGCCAACTCGACTGCACCAGACACCGCCACTCCCGCCACACCTGTGCCAGTCACACTTGTTCCTGACACGGATGCGCCTGACAACTCGAGTGCACCTGATACCGCCATCCCTGCCCTGGACACTGTTGTCCCCGACACGGAAGCGCCGGGTAACTCGAGTGCGCCTGCGACTGCAATCCCCGACACGTCCGCGCCTGACAGTCTTGTCCCTGAGACAGAGGTGCCGGCCAACTCGAGTGCACCTGATACTGCCAGTCCTGACACCTCTGCGCCAGACACGCTTGTCCCTGACACGGATGCGCCTGCGAACTCGAGCGCACCTGACACTGCGATCCCCGACACGTCGTCACCGGACACTCTTGCACCTGACACAGATGTGCCTGCCAACTCAACTGCACCGGACACACTTGTCCCTGACACGAATGTGCCTGCAACCTCGAGCGCACCTGAGACTGCCACCCCTCAACCGGACACTGTTGTCCCTGAGACGGATGTGCCTGGTAACTCGAGTGCACCTGACACAACCAGCCCTGACACCTCGGCACCGGACACACTTGCGCCTGAGACGGACATACCTGAGAACTCGACTGCACCGGACACTGCAATCCCCAGCACCTCTGCACCGGACACCGCCAGCCCGGACAGCTCGGTAACTGTGACCCTTGTCCCGGAGACGGATGCGCCTGCGACCTCCAGTGCACCTGACACACCCTCTCCCAGTGCTGCAAGCACCGGCGCCCCGTCTACTCCTGTCCCGGAGACCGTTGCTCCATCGCTTGCGCCTGAGCCTCCTGCTCTGCACGGCCCTTATGATGTCGATGTGATTCTGTCTGGACTCTCTCTAGCCGTGCTTCGTGAGAGTGAGACCCTTCCAGCTGTGAACCGCGGTGTTGCCCGCGCGCTGGATGTGCCTCTTCGTAATGTCCGCCGGTCACCCTTGGTGCTTTACGACGGCCAGGTATGTCATGCCCGTTGTTTCTCCCCCCATCAATGTCCCAGACCCACACTGAATCGCCTCTGCAGGCTGTCTTCCTCCCCTCGCTTCGCCGTTTCCTCTCCGCATCTGCTGCACCTCTGTGCATTATTCTCCTGGAGCCCACTTGCCGTCCTGCCTTGTTATTATGATGTGTCGCTTCCTGTCTTCTCCCGCATTGCCTCCTCCTTCACGCCTTGCACCCCCACAGCCTGTTACGATCCTTAGCGAGCGTGATGCCGACGTCTTGCAAAGTAGCAATGCCACTGCGCAGGTCACATTCGAGGTGTATTCCTTGGACCCCCAAGACACGGTATGCTTTGGATTTGTATTGCGTTGCCCACCCCAACGCGCTACCCCACACAGGTCCTGCGGCGCATTGCCGGAGACAACATCACTGTCCTGGACGCTTCCATCAAGACCGAGCTCGTTGCCGTCGGGGTCGACGTTACCAACTTCGCCGTTGAGGGTGTTGTCCCCTCCACACCAGCACCGCCCGTATTGTATGCTCACCCCCACCCCACCCCACGCCACCACCACCACCTCCTCCAACAGTCTCGTGGAAGAGGACGACGAGTCTCTGCTGGAGCAGCCTTTAGTCATCGTGATGTTGAGTGCCATCGGTTGTCTCCTGATCCTAATCGTGCTGATCCTGGTCTACCTGAAGAGGCGTAGGAGGCTCATCAAACGTGTCAGCGAGACGGACGAGGACTGTTTCGATGACTTCGACGTTGAGAACGCTGCGTCTGGTGGGCCTCCCTCCTCTAGGGCAGGAACCGCTCGTCAGGACATGAGCTCTCGGGCCTCGAGCTACCAGACGACCCGCCACACGCAGAAGGTGATCGGCCCCTCCGCCGCGTCGCCCGCACGCTCGGAGGCAGAGCCATCGCCCCGCCCCGCCAACCCCTTCGACGACCTCCGCACGTCGCAGCCGCAGCCGCAGCCATCCCCACCGCCTGCAGCGGCTCCCGCCACCGCCTCGCCTGTCCTGCCGCAGCGCCTGATGTGGTCCCCAGGGGCAGGCCCCTTGTCTCCGCCCCGTTGGAACAGCGCAGCGCAGCCCAACGGGCAGCACCTGACAAGCTACCCGGTTCTTCCCCCGCCGCCTCAGGGGATGTCGGTTGCGTCTGATCACCCCGTGTCGCCGATGGATAACTCCATAAAAGAGATGGTGCAGGTCGTGGAGGTGATGCGTGCGAAGAAGGCTGTGCAGCGCCAGTTTGCGGCGAGCGCTGCCGGGAAGGGGAGGTCCCCGAGCCGGCGTGACTTTGAGATCGCGCATGCGGAGATGCTTCTGATCGCAGGGCATCTGAAGGAGACGCGGAGCTACAAGATTTACAAGAGCCGGATGCGGCACTCTACGAACAACTCCTCGCTCTTCAGACAGGTCTCCCAGTCGCGCAGCATGGCGACCGACACGAGCTTCGATCTCGACTCCAGCGACGAGCGTGATATCGTCGGGCTGTTGGGTCCGCTGGACATCCGGACGAAGGGCAATGCCATCGTGGAGCTTGTCCTGAAGTATTCAGGGTGCCCCAGAGTGAAGGATGTGACTGGTGCTGACCTCAACTCGGCCCTTCTCAACATCGTGATGAGCGCTGTTCGCAACATGCGCTCTGTCACGGAGACGCGTCTAACACCGAGGGAGGTGTACATTGCGTGCCCAGACCTGTTCCGGCTGTATCGGGTGTGCCACGACTCTGCGGCCTATCCGCAGTTCCGGGCAGAGAGGGAATCCCTCAAGAAGGACTCCGGAAACATCAAAGTGAGAGGGCACGGCGTTGGTGTTGCGGTTCCTTATGCAGCACACCTGACTGTGAAGGATCTGAAGCGTGCCGTGCACAAGGCGACAGGGCACTCTGTCTCGAAGATATCCCTGGCGTTTGAAGGGCATCTGACCCTGGAGCCTCAGAAGGAGATGGTGTCCTCCTTCGGCGTGGTGAGGGGGAGCAGCGTGCAGTGCACCGTGTCTGTCTCACCCGATGCTGCGTGGATGGGGGGCTCACAGCCGAGGCACCGTGTGCTGCCGCCGCAGGAGCCTTCGTTTGACGAGGAGTCAGGAGGGGCCGTGGAGTTCATCCCTGTCGTGTCGCCCGCTTCGCATGCCATCTCGGAGGGGGGCGGGGCGCACCCGCCACCCCCGGGCCTGAGCACCGATCATCTCATCTAGGTAGGCCTCAGAGCTCCCTGGGTGATACTTTTGTGGGGAAACACGATGAAACCCGTACCCCTTACCCCCTTCCCTCCCCGGTTATCCCTGTATGCGGCGAAGCTTGTCTTGCACCGTTGAATCCCCCCCCCCCCCGGTTATCCCCAGTTTACCTTTTTTTCTATTTCGCGACCCCCCCTCCTCCTCCCCCCTCGTGTAGTGGAGCGCCAGAAGGAATGTACCCTGCCACTTTTTCTATCTTCCTGACTTGCATGTCCGTGGTTGCAAACCCCACACCCCCTCGCCCTCATGAACGGTTGCATGTTCTGATGTTGCTGTACTGACATTACTTATTTTTTGCAGGGTGACAGATCAGAGGTGTCGGGGAAATTTGGGAAGCATCAGAGCACGCTCGCTGCGACCTACACACAAAAGCTTGACGTGTGTGCGATGTGGTGATTGGCAGCGCACTGGAAATGACGATGTCATCATCAATATCGTGAACCAGCGAAGGGAACACACTGTGCATTCTTTCTTTCGAATTTCAGCACCGCGCCGCAGAGAGGGCTGTCAACCGCTATTCTTTGGCTGCCGTGCGCAGCCCTCACAGAAGTGCCTCTGAGGTGACTCTGATATACGTCATCCCATATGGATTCGTCATTCCCTCTCTCTCTCTCTCTCTCTTCCCCTCCATTCCATGCCATACTCTCCAAAACTCTTTTCGCGTGATTGAGCCCGTGCCGCCTGTACTTCTCTTTACCCATCTCTATCCAGCTGAAGGTGTTGCCTCCAATGTGATTCGCAATGAAAGCAGAACTTCCTCGGTTGCGCATCTGAAGGAAGTTTTTATTTCTTCTTTAGAGGGGGTCACACTCCCCCCCCCCCCCCCAAAGAAATCAGTCTTTTATTCAGCAGCAGAAGCAGGTGGTTCCTGCCACAACCCGTAAAGGAGCGCCACACCCAAAATTCTCCCCACCCCCGCCCTTGGGGCAGATGGGGCTTTTGTGTGTTCAAGGTCTGATGAGCCCTTTTCCCAGCAGACAAAGCCCATATCCTTTGCAATTTCAAAACCCACTGCTACGCGCATCGCTGTCGCAAGGGATATGAGGTGATGGGTGCGGGGGGGGGGGGGTTGCTATGGGCACGTTTTGCCCGATAAAAAATACAAACAAAGTAAACCGAACTGTCTTGCTCTGCTCTCCCTTTCTTATTCTAGTTACGAGCGACGGCGGAGCGAAGTCGCAAAGTAGCGAAGTCGTACAACCAAGGCTTCAGGATTAGCACCTTTCATGCCACTTATCAGGGCCTCAACAAAGCCTTGATACACGAGTGCTCAACAAAAAGTAGTCCGGGTCTGATCTCACACACATTAGCTGGACAGGGTGCCGACCGGAAAGCGAAAAGTACGATTTTTATCTTCCCTTTGGATTCAACCCCGCCCCCGCCCCCCCCCCCCCTCGACAGCGAATATTATCTCCCGTTGAGCCTCCCCTCCCCTCGACATGTTCCAGAAGCCGAGGCAGCTTTGATCGCCAGCAAACATAACCATTTGCATCTAGGGCGATGTGCGAAGGCTTCTGGCAAGAAACTGTGCTACACTAAGTTGACACACACCCCACGCACTCGGCGGTGAAAAAAAAACTACTCATCTGCATACAGCACTGAGGAGGTTTGGCACCACCGCCCTGCCCCTTCGCACATATCGAGCACTTCCTTGAAGGCGCGTAAGCTTCTTTGTCCTTTTTTGAATAAAGGGGCTACCGCCACAACCACCTCCCCCCCTCCCCCCAATAGCCAACGAATCACATGCCTATTCAACTGCCTTTGAGTGAACATATATCTCTGTGAACCGCTGCAGGGTCTGCTGCACACCGGCCAGATCTCCGCTGGCCGGCCGTTGTGAGTGTGGGTTGCGGCCGGGACGCCAACCCTTGACCTGCCTGAGGGAGACGCATCCGGGCGCAGTGCCATTTGTCCTGTCTGCCGTGGTGGGGGCGGTGAGCGCCGCACCCCCCTTTCTCTTCTTTCGTTCCGCGTTTTATTTTCTTTCTGTTTCGTGTCCTGCATTCGACCTGAAAGGAAAGGTTGGGGTGGGACTCTCTTTGTATCCCTGGTTGCACACCGCAAAGCCACAGCGAAGGACAATGTCTTGGGGCTATTTATGATGCACGCCAGCACAGCCATGATGCCGGGGAGGAGAACCCGGGAACCAGGTTGTCTCAGGTGCAGTGCGAGAAAGACCGAGACGAGTGCGCCCGGGAAGGTGCCCTCAAACGTATCCAAGGCACATCACCCATTATCAGTAGCCGCAACAAAGTGGCTGTTGGAGCACGGCACGTATGCCCGATGGATAAGGCAATTCACGGGCACTTCGCTCAAACCGTTCAAATACCAGCGGTATGGGGGTCTTCGCTGGTCGACAAACTTCGACAAACTTCGTCAGTTTTCAGCCAATTCAACAGGAAATGCACCAAAATGCACTGACGATCACCCCGTAGCGAAGACCCCCTATGTGTCTCGACGTCTTTCTCAATCTCTGTGTATCGTTCTTTCTCCTTTGGGGTTCTCTGTTCACCAAAGGGCCCGAGAAACAGCCAGTCAGGAATCGGTGTAGCATAGATGGCAAAAGGCATTCTGGATAGTGCAGCATTCAGGGGAAAATATTCGGATCGAAAACAGCCGCCCCGGTGGTGCCCGAAAAAAAATACCGTATACGTAAATATTATGGAACGTAAATATTATGGAACGGGCCCATTTTTGGCCGGTCCGTTCCATAATATTTACGTTCCAAAATATTTACAGGGCCAGTTCGGGACTCGGTGGTGAGGACGGCTTGCGTCAGGAATCGCGCGAAAAGTGCACGAGTAGGTCCCGTCAGGGACTCTGTACGCCGTCCGATCACCTGGTCCAAGTCCCCGAGTCGCAGAAAGCCCTGTAAATATTATGGAACGAAAAAAATCTGGAACGCCAACCCACCAGCGTTCCAAAATATTTACGTTCCATAATATTTACGTTCCATAATATTTACGTTCCAAAATATTTACGTATACGGTACGCTAAAAATGAAAACGTCCCGTCCTACGCGGTGCATCAAAAGGATATTCCCACACGGAATGGTGGCCGTTCATCAGCTCAGCACATCACACAGCAAGGCGGCAATGGCTGCCCCTCGCCTGAGGGAGCATGCTGTTTCCAGTGGGGAGGCACCAACAAAAAGGGGGGCGGGGGTGCACGGCGCAGGCATGCCCTTCCCCCTCCGATCGCCACTGTTGCCCACGCCTGCGCTCTGTGACATCTCATTTATGACCCATTTTTTGATCTTATTAATACTGTTGCGGGTGGCGCGCAGAGGCGCGAAGCCAGGTGTTTTACCGAGGGGGTTGGATTGACGGCTCCGAAAAGGCAATGCCACCGTGCGGCCAGAAGAACGCGAAACAGCGGCCCCCCTCTGATCAGGGGACGCTGCGAACACACACGGCCAAAACAATCGTTCAAATCGTTCAAAAGCGCAACATACAATCGTTCAAATCGTTCAAATAACCCGATGCCTTGAGATAGGCTGTCGCATATGCATGGGTTCTCTTTCTTCCTATGATGTCTTGCTTGCTGTTTCCTATTGGGGGTGCATATATTTTTTGCAAACAATTGTCACCTATGTGTGCGTGTGTCTCGGGTGGCTTTGGTATTGGCGAAGCCAACCAAAACAGCACGGGGCATGTGTCGGTCTACTCAGCAGCTTGGCTCTGACGGCCCGGGATGTGTGCGCCAAGGATTGCCGTCGAAACAACGCGATTGCTCTTTTATTTCCCTTGTCTCCCTTTAACCTGCCACCCACCAACCCAACAGCCTCAGGCTACTTCATTGAGGGAGCTGGAGGTGTTCTCCCGTTCGTCCGTCCATTCCTTTTGGATAACCGATAGACCAGTTCTTCCAACTCGTTCCCTACCCACCCTCTCTTCCCGCCCCACCCCCCCACCCCCCCTCCCCTCCCCTCCCCACCCGGTGATTGGTGTCTCGGACACAATCCCCCCCCCCTTCTAATTAATACCCGTGGCGAAGCCACATTCCACTCCCAGTGACAACACCCCGGTCCCCTTGCCGCCACGTTAACCTTACCAAATATCTTTCCCCCCCCCCTTCCCTTCACTCCCCTCCCCTCCCTTGGACTCCGGACTTATTTGCAGAAGTTTATCCCGCCCAGACCTTTCTTCTTTGCTCTTGGAGCACACACACCCCTTCCTCACGTACCCTCTCACAAGCGGCCTCAGGCGCTGGTTGCTGAGTGGGTGATGAGCATATCACCACTGTCATATTCAACTGACCCCCTCGCACCCCATTTCTCCCTCTCCCTGCCCCCCCCCCCCTCTTCCCGCCTCCCGCCCCCTCTGACACTGAATGTATTGCGTCGCAGATTTTGCAGCATTTTTGAAGGTTCTTCTTGGGGGGGGGGGGTGACGGTCTCTAAATGGCAACAAAAAATCAAAAGAATGGGGTAATCAGGCTGGGGGAAAAAACAACAAATCACAACGAATCACACCCGATCACAACAAATCACAACGCCAAATGTTGTGATTTGTTGTGATTTGTTGCGATTTGTTGCGATTTGTTGTGGCCAGTTGTGATTTGTTGCGACCAGTTGTGACGACTTGTGACCCTTTTGTGATGAGGTGTGATCTGTTGTGATCTGTTGTGATCGCGATCCAAAATTTCAAAAATTTAAAATTTTGGATCGCGATCACAACAGATCACAACAGATCACACCTCATCACAACTCATCACAAAAGGGTCACAAGTCGTCACAACTGGTCACAACAAATCACACCACGTCACACCTAGTCACAACAAATCACAACTGGCCGCAACAAATCGCAAAAAATCACAACAAATCACAACAAATCACAACATTTGCCTTGTGATTTGTTGTGATCTGTTGTGATCGGGTGTGATTTGTTGTGATTTGTTGTGACCAGCAGGCGCAATCTCCGGCTTCCAGTGTGTGTGTGTCCCCCCTCCTTTACAGCGCAACGAGGAGGAGAGCGAAACCGTGTGGTGTCACGTAGAGCAAGAGTAGGATAGCGGGCCCGGCTCCTCACGGTATGGTCCTTCGGGGCCAGGCTGCGATGCCAGCACGCTAACCCAAATTGCAATACGATTTGTTGTGATTTGTTGTGATTTGTTGTTTTTTTCCCCAGCCTGATTACCCCAAAGAAACAGCTAAATATGTTGAAAACACAAAAAGTGAGCCCTCGCGGTGCCTGTAATTGTCGACACAATGAAAGGCAGTATGGCGGGGGGTTTTTTTTTGTCATCCACACAGTTCTCTGCCGGGAAGCGCGAAGGCCATTCTTATGCATCCCACTCAAGCCCTTTGTATTTTTTCTGAGATCTGCAGTGCTCCAGCTGAATGGTTTGCAGAGGTGCCATGCAGACACACGTGGTTATAATATTTTGCTGTCGTGTTGAGTAGCTCTGGCGGTGCGGACATGACCCTGTTATCAACAGCGGCCTGTTCCGGTTGCAGGGCCAAGCGTCGCAGAAAAAATATAGACCGCAATCAGGGTGGAATGCTCTTGGGTAGCTGCGCACACTCGTGGGTGGTAGCGCTGCCCATGTGTCGTTTCGCTCTGCTGCATGTCTGCCTTTTGGCGCCAAGCAGGTGCGGCACTGTGTGGGGTAGTCGGATGTCTGCGGCGCTCAATAATAAAGAGGATGCAGCGGGTGCAACTGCCGCCCTTCCCTTTTTAGATCTGAATCCAAAAAAAGAAAGCTTTCCGGCGAGTACTTGCTGGCCTTTGAGCCTTGTGGCTGACTGCTGGTGCTTCAAAAATAGAGATCTCGAGTCTTGCGGTTGAATTGCTGGCGAATGTGTTTTTTTTGGAGGCCCACACGCCCCGCGGTAGTCGAAGTCAACAAACAAAACCCCACACAATAGCCCATTTGCTGACAACAAAGCATATCAGCACATCGGTGAACGAACCCACTTTGGAAATTGCAAAAACAACCGGACGCATCGATTATACATCACCTGGCTGCCGAAACAGTCAACCTTTGCAGTGCAGGTTCTTTCCGAATGAAACAGAACAACCATCGCATGCACGAGTGATAGATTCTTTGCTGACAACGTGTGCGGCTGGTGGTTGGGAAGGAAGCCACCTTGGGAGTAGTCGGGGTGGGCGGGGGTGGTGGGTAGCAGGTCTCAAATCGACGTGTGTGTGTGGGGCGAGGGTCGGACGTCAGGAAACCGCTAAACCCTGCGCCACCGAAATCGATTAGCCAACAAAGTTTAGGCCCCTTCCCCCCCAAGAATATTCCCCGTATTCCCCCCTGCTTCGCGAACTGCCACGTGTCCTTCGACAACGTGGATCTTCCGACAGGACCTCCCTTCCCTCCAATTACAGCCGCCTTCCTGACCCCGTCTTGCCTGGAAAGAGGCAGGGGGTAAAATAATTTTGTAGACTGACTGACTGGGGGGGGGGAGGGTGGGTGAGGGGTTGTTGACGTTTGAGTTAAAAAAGTGACACTGTGTATCGACACGACTGCCTGCCCTCAAGAGTGGCCGTTGCCAAATAATGTGGGGGCATTGTCGTGAAACCCGTATGTATAACCGCGGTGCGTGCCACCTGCCGGTCATTGTGACCCAACATGATGATCCCTGTACGAAGTGCTGCTGTAGCCCCTCACAGGGTGCTGCTCGGAGTACGGCCAACACAAAAAAATTGATCGTTCAATAAGACACTGGCGATTTGCAGAAGCAGAAAAAAAATAACCGAAAAAAGGGCCGAAAATGCAATCTCCTCGGCAGGGCGGGGAAGGAGCGCCCTTGCCGGCCATCATCAGCCAGCCTCCCCCGGTGAAAAATCGCTTTTCGCGGGCGGCAAATTCACCGGGCCGGCACACCTGGCATCAAAGCTGGGGTATGATGCAAAAAACTCCCCCTCCTGCGCGGGTACCGCCCCCACCCCCACCCCCAGCCCACCCCATCCACCCTCCCGCCCCCGCCCTCACTCTCTCGACCGCCATCAAACCGAAGCCGGGTCTGACACACCACAACCACCACAGCCACCACCACGACAGAAAACCACTCAACCAAACACAAGTCAACAGGATGACCGTCGCACGTCCCCTCCCTGACGAGGAGGCTGTGGAGGGATGCGCACTCTCTGGGGTGCCAACGCAGCCGGTGCGGGTGGATCCGTCTGAGAACCACTTCTGGCTGTCATGCGCCAGCACCTTCTTCTGCCACCTGCTGGGCCTGGGGTGCACGCTGCTGTTCTTCAACTCGCACCGAGGCAAGGTGGGTGCCACGACGGGGCTGGCACTCGCCGCCCTCAAGATGAGCGTGCTGTCGGGCATCGCCGCAATCATCGTCGCGCACACCATGCCTGGGCACGACTATCGCATCGACGCCGTCCACTCTGCAGAGATGTGCGACTCCCTCGATGGCGAGTGGGTGCCCCGCGGGGGCTACGATGGGGACGACCACCACCACCACCACCGCCGCCACCACCCACACCACGGGAGGTTCAACGCCCCCGCCCCAACCATGTGGCCTCACGGCGCAGGGCGTGATGCCATGGTGACGAATGACCACAGCGAGGGCGGGCACCATCACCAGCACGGGCACCACCATGGGCAGCACCACGGGCACCACCACCAAGGCAACCACCACCCCAGCCACCACCAGCGTCATCACCAGGAGGAGGTGGTGAAGCCGACGAACTGTACGAAGGGTGCTGGGCACCACGGCGGTGCTGCAGGTGACGAGGGGCACAAGGGGTCCTGGGGTGAGGAGAGGATGCCGCCTCTCCCCGGCATGCCCCAGGAGCCCGAGAGGCCCGACATGTCTGAGATGCCTGGGATGCCTGGGAGGCAGCACAGCCGCGGGCATGCCTGGGAGGGGCACCCCCGCCCGCCGCTGCCCACGGCGATGTGGGTGAAGCACCCCCGTGTGCCGGAGGAGGATCCGACGCACTTCTGCGACTGCCCCCCGCTGGCCTGGCGTGTGCCGGAGGATGGCGGTGTTGTGTGCCGCAACAGCATCGGGGGGTACATCTGCGGCGCAGTCGCGTTCATCTGCATGTTTGCGGCCCTCATGGGGTTGCGCTTCTTCCTGATTTCTCAGGAGAGGAGGCGTGAGGTGCAGCAGGCGTTCTCCTCCCTGTGAGTCTTCCGGTGGAGGAGACCAAACTGCCCTCAGGTGGAATGGAGGGGGAAAATAATTGCCTGTTGAGGTTGATCTGTGAGGGCGACGCTTTCAAAGGCATATTGTGCATTGCACGGTTTTGTCGTCTCGGAGGTCAGGTGTGAGCTTGTCGATATGCCCATAAAATACAGAAGGTCAGCTGGTTAGGAATGCTGGGGTTCTCCCGAGGATTTCCCTAAGGATGAGGAAATAAAGAAAGACACGCTGTTTTCCCTGTTCTGGCCCACAGGAGAGGAGGTTTCGTGGAAGGAGAGAGAGAGAGAGAGAAGGGGGGGGGGTTATTCTGAAAGAAATCGAAGAGACTCGCAGAGAAAAGAGACAAAATCAACAACATATTCCGTCGCAGAGCCCTGCTGTGGCTCGTCACCCCCCCCCCTTTCAAGCCAAGCCGCTGGAGACCAACAGGTGGAAGCATGAAATAAGAGGGGGGGGGGGGGTGGCACAATCTTGAAAATTCAAAAAAATAAACTCGGTTTTATCTCTCCCACCACACCCACACCTTTGCTTTGTTTGATCTGGCTGCCTTCCATTTTTTTTTTTAACTTCGTTCCCGTCCCCCCACGTTGTGCGCTACGTCGTTGTAGCGTTGGCTCACTCGTGTGCTTCTTTCCGGGGTCGGGTCAGGGATAGTGCCCTGTGTGGTGCCGTTTTTTTTTTATTTTACCCCCGTCATAAAACTGCCCCGGGCGTGCAACGGTTGCTTCTGGGGGAGGGGGGAAATGGGCAAAATTGTGTGCGCACAGCTGCGTCTTATTCCCCTCTCCTCCGCCCTCCCCTTCCCTTCCTTTTGTGTCGCAGACCAACATTTCACGGGGGGGAGGGGGGGTGGGGTGGTCAGCGAGAAACCACTTACACGACTCATCCATTTTCCTTCCCCCTTACCCCTTCCCCCTTCCGCTCCCCCCCCCCCCTGCCTTCAACCACTGCTTCCCATTTTCTTCTCTCTGATCTGATTCAATTGCGATCCAACAGAAGGTGGTCTGGGGAAAAAAAGGAAGGTATCGAACGCAACACGGCAGGAAAGTCGTTGTTGTGTATGCCACTGCGTCTGGGCGTCTCAGACGCCAGGTTTGGAGGTTGCCGATACCAGCCAATACCTACCCCCCCCCCCCGTGTTTAAGTCCCCTATCCAAACGTCAAAATCGGGGCCAAGGGGACTTAAACACATCGGAGGGGACTTAAACACGCCTGCCACCTGTTTCCTGAGGGAACCGGGAAGAGGCCGTATTATATCGATTCCGAGGCACATCTGGACAGATTCTGGGGACCTGGGTGCTGGGGCCTCAAACCCCTTTGCCTCTCACACTACTTCAGAGCCACCCTACTCTGCCAAGCACTGCCCATAACCACTGACTTGGGGTGGTCAGGCTGCCAAAGCTGCAGGGCAAGCAACCAAGGGGGCCTGAAGCGCAAGAGATGTCGTGCCTCAGGGGTTGATGCCAGCCCTGGGAGGTGTCAAGCTTTCCGCTAGATGTCCCATGGGAGATGGCATGTCCCTTGGGCCAACCGACGTTCTCCCCTGGGAGACGGGACACACGGCTCAGGCGGGGCCAGCTGGGGGTGGCAGTATGGGTGGCGTGGGGATCCGAGGGCGCTGAGCACTGGCACACTGCGGCCCTCGCCACTGCTAGCAGCCCCGCTGTGCCGCAGAATTGATTCCCGACTCCAGTGCGACAAGAGGGGCTGGCGCACGACCTGCATCGCACACAGCGAGGCTGTGGATGAGGACGAGCGACGTGACCCGGACTGCCCCCTGCGGGGCAGTCCGGGCCACGTGCGGGTATCCGAAGCCCCCAGGCTCCCTCCCTGGCCTCCACACGTGCCTCACATCCTGGTGGTCCGCCAACGGACACCTGGAAAAATCGAGAAAAAATGCCCCCCAACCAAACTACTAGACCGGGGTGTTTAAGTCCCTTCGCGAAAATTGGCCGCCGAGGGGACTTAAACACATCATATGGATAGGGGACTTAAACACGGGGGGGGGGGGTAGGTAAAGAAAAAAATGAGCCAACAATTTTTTTTTGCAAAATCAGAACGCAGAAAGCAAACACACCCATCCTGAACACAAGGAACTCACCTGTCTCTTCCAAGAAGGAAGGACCTGAACTTTCGTGAGGCTCCCCATCATGCAGCACCCACCCGCTATCCCGGGTGCTGTTGTGGTGGAAGAGTCTTTGCATTCACCCACCCCTCCCCCTCCCGCCCGGTGGCCGGCAGCGCGGCTCCACTGACATGGATTGGAAGCCTGTGTGGGCGGAAACCGTGCTGCCCATTGCCAAAAGGCCTCCCACGGCTCCCACACCCCCCCCCCTTTTGCTTGTTTCCCCCCCCCCACCCTTCATTTTTCTGTTGTTTCGTACTATCTTTTGCCTCCACCCCATCTTCTTCACCAATCCCTACTCAGCAAGCACACGTGGCGAAGCTGCTCGATGTCGCATTGACACTGTGCATCCCAGGGGAGGGCAGAACGCTTGCTCTGCCAAAGGTGGCCTGCGTCAGTAGTGAAGGTGGTGATGATTCCAGACTGCCCGGTTTGACCCTGCCGCACCTCTCCCGTAGCAAGGGGAAACAGGTTGGGATAACCGTCGGGGAAGTGGCAGTCAAAAAAAATGCAAGAAACAAAGGGGTGTTCGTTGGGCCGAGTCGGTCCAACGGACACCTAATGACAGCTTGGTTCAAAAGTTACACAGGCAGGGGTGTGGTGTGCACAGCGCTGCCCGCCACAGCCTGTCATCACAGTTGGCGGTTTGCTGCCGTAGGCTGCCTTCGACCTAGCGGGGTGCAGAGGCTGTTGTTTACTTTTTGATCACACACAAAATTCCCCCACCCCGCCCCTCCTCTCCCCACTGTTTTTTTTGCCTTTGTTTATTTTTTACCACAAACAGGGAACCTGTCAGTGTCAAAAAGATAGTAGGCAGCGCTTGGGCAACAAATTCAACCTCCTCATCAGGCTGCGGGGTTGCTTTTGTTTTTTGCCCGGATTTGGCGCACAAACAACAGCCTTATCTTGTTTTTTTTGCGAATCTGTTACACGAGGCTGGAGCGAGGAGTTGGTGCCACAAGCAGAAGCCCCCGTGACCCCTCCCCTCCCCTCTCCCACAGCGTCTTACAACGGCAAGCCACCAGACCCACCACCAACACCCCCCCCCCCCCCTGGACCCGGGTTTCGCTTGATGACGACGTGCATTGCACCCCACCCTCCCACCAGCAGGGATGTGCATGGGCACTCTGCGATGTCACCCTCAGGGAGCAATGCCGGGGATGCAGCTGCTGGAGAAGATGCACAGGAAGACACAGATCAGTTGTTCTCGCCCGCCCAGACTGTGCTGAGTGTCACCAGCGTCATCTCTGCCACCACACCAAGGTCATCGCAGCGAACGCGCCGAATGTCAAGCAATGGCGCGTCGCGTAGCGGCGTCCTGGCCACCCCACGCCGCATGTCGCGTTCCCCGTCGCTCACGTCGGTCAGCCCTTCTGCCCTGTACGATCCGCAGTCCGTTGAAGACGAGGCGCTCGACAGAATGGTGCGCATGGAGGAGCTGTCGGCAATCCACGCCAGGCTGGACGAGCGGCGAAAGCAGCTCAAAAAGCAGGAGAAGGTGCACGACGACAAGCTGCTGTCTATCGAGCGGCGGGAGGCGGAGTGCAGCGACAACGCAGACCTGCTGCTGAAGCTGCGCGTGCGGAGCGAGGACCTGAAGGCGCGCCGCAGCAAGACGGAGGCTGTGTGCGGCAACATCGCAGAGCGCGAGGTACGCGCGAAGGTGTCGCGGAAACGCGATGAGGATGAGCGGAACCACCTGGCGCAGCGCATCAAAGAGATCACGGCACAGGCGGCCGAGCTTGCACAGCAGGAGAAGAGCCTGACGCAGGCTGAGGCTGTCTGGCTGGAGGACTCCCGCGCTGAGGATGAGCAGCTCAAGGAACGCCGCAAGGCACTCGAGACGGAGCGCGCCGGCATTCACCAATGGGACGACAGGGTGCGGCGCGAGGAGCGCATGATGGGGGAGACGGCCGCCCGCAACGCCTGCCAGGAGATGCAGCTCGCCACACGCATGCACGAGGAGAACATGGCGATGGTGGCGGAGGAGACGCAGGTCGCACAGCTTGAGAGCGACGCCATGTTCCACCTCGAGACACAACGCGCCACGCTCGCACGCATGCGCGAGCAGACGGAGGAGTTGCAGCGCGAGAGCAACACGCTGCAGGCCACCGAGGCCAAGCTCGCGAAGAGCCGCATCGAGACGAAACATGAGCTGGCCGTGGTGACAGCGCACTGCTCCAGGGCAAAGGAGGTGGCTGCCAACCTGACGAAGTCGATCAACGAGACGGAGGCCAAGGGGCGTCTCGTTGCGCTGCAGGTGGACAGCCTCAGCAGCAAGGTCGACGCCAACAACAGGCTGGAGGCTGACCGCGAGGAGCTTGCCGAAGTGGTCGACATGACAGCCACTCGCGTGAAGCAGCGCCTGCACGCCGCAGAGCAGGACCTGGCATGCGCCAAGGCACGCGTCGCTGCCTCCGAGGTCGAGCGCCACAACCTCGACACGTGGTACGCCCGCCTGAGGGAGGAGGACAGCGCCATCGAGGCGAAGCTGCAACGCATCGTGACGGCACGCAGCACCGTGCAGAAGTGGATGGCAGCGATGCACCACCGCGAGCAGAGCATCGCCGCCGCGGAGGGATCCCACCACATCGCAGCGCAGTGGCGGATGCCGCCTCCTCTCAAGGCCTCCAACCCCTCCCGCACTGAGGCGCTGCAGGAGCAGTGCATCGTGTCGCTGCGCATGTCGCGGATGCACGACAGCCGCAGGCAGCGCAAGCAGAATGGGCAGGACACACGGGGCTTCGACCCAGACGCCTCCCAGGGCCCCCCCGCCTCCCAGTCAAAGCCCTCCGCCGAGGATGACGAGCTGCACCACGGCAGCGACTTCATCACGGGTGTCGGTGCCAAGGTGCTGAAGGCGGCAACCCTGAAAGGGCAGGCGAGAGACATCGCCTGCCTTTCCAGGAAGCTCCGAGCTGTGTTGACCTCCGTCGCACACAGCAACGACACTGCCCGGATGGCTGACCACCAGGCGTTTGTCCTGCGAATGGCATGTGCGAGAGAGGCTGAGCTGACGGATGAGATGCTTCTAGTCGACACCCTGCTGGACTGCCCTCTCAACGGGGGGGCGCGCATGCGTGCAGGTCATGTCGAGCTTCTCAGCCGCACCGAGAAGTGGTGGTCTGATGTGTGTACCTCCATCATGAGCCATACCCAGGCAGCCTCTGAGGAGCGTCTCAGCAATCTCAAACAGGCGCTGCAGATCGTGCGTGACAAGGCTCCGGAGCTGCTGTCGTCACACACGCATCCCGAGCAACGCACCTCTCGCAGGCATGCGGTGGACGCGTTGCTTGCCGCCACAGCTCCTGCACCGACCGGCCCCCCCAGGAGCAAGCAGTAGCGTGTCGGGCCCGCCCCTTTCCAGGGGTGGGTGGGGGTGCGAGGGGTATGTGGGTCGAAGTGCTGTGCTGTGGAGGAGGGCCTGCGACTGCCTACACCGTGTTGGTTGTGTGGGGGTTGGGGGGACTGTGTGCGCCTTTATGTTTGCCATGTGTGTTTTTATTTGCCAAATACAGAAGAAGCCGTGCCGCTTGCCCTCTCGGGATCTTTACGGACCCGAGGGGGGGTGTGGGGCCCTCCGTGAGGGCCGAGTGAGACTTTGCTTCGCCCCCCCCCCCCCCCCCTCCCCCGCCCTCTCTCCCCGCCCCACTCCACAGCTCCGGCAGGCGTTGAGATTTGTGGAGATGTTGAAGCGTAATCATCACGCAGGAAGTAATGGCGATCACCACTGCCACACACACACACACAAAACAGGACGGGGCGGGTGGCTGGTTTGGGAACAAGCGGTCGTCTGGGCGGGGTGGGGCGGGGGAGGTGGTGCCGAACAAGATGCTGAGCAATGGCGTCGCGGCAGGCAAGGCGGCGGCGCTGATGTGCCTGCTGTGCGCTGCGAGCGTGGTGGGAGAAGACTTCGACCCCAAGGATACAGTTGTCCTCACGGAGGACAACTTCCAGACCAGCATCCAGGAAGGCGCCTGGCTTGTGATGTTCTGGGCCCCTTGGTGCGGGCACTGCAAACGTGTCAAGCCGCTCTTCGCGGATGCCTCCGAGAAGGCAAAGCCTGGTGTAAAGCTGGGGATGGTCGACTGCACACGCGAAGACGGCAAGTCTGTGTGCGATGAGATGGGTGTCCACAGCTACCCCAGCTTCCGCTACTCGTATGCCTTCCAACAGTGCACTGCATTTTTCAGTTCACTTTGTGCCGAGCCAATGCTTGCCGGACACCTCCAGCCACCCACCCCCCCCCCCCTTCCCCTCCCCTCACGACCCCCTCCTCTTTCCACAGCATCAAGAGCGCGGACATGCTGAAGTACGAGGGACCCCGCAGCACAGAGGATTTTGTGCGCTTTGTCGACCGCCTTGCCGATGAGAAGCTGCATGTGCTGAAGTTCAACGATGCTGACATCGAGGTGCTGCAGGCACGCGACGATGTGAATGTGTTTGTCTTCTGCACATCCGACGGGGAGGCGACGGAGCAGGTGCGGTGGATCGCCACACGCGGCCTGACCTACCTCAGGTCCTACTTCGGGACACACCCGGCTGATTCGAAGCTGTGCGGCGGGAGCACCACCGCATTCCTCATCAACGACGTCGGCACACAGGAGGTGACACCCGACAAGGGCGCAGTCGACGAATGCATGGGCGACGAGCTGGACTCCGTCCGCCTCCGCAGCGTGATGGAGTGGGTCATCCGCCACAAACACCTCACAGTGGACCGGATCGACCAGAGCACCTTCCACCACCTGGCGAAGGACAAGCAGCAGTTCCTGCTGATGTTCATCTCACGCCAGGGGGAGTGGGAGGACGTCCGCCCCTACCTGCGTGTGCTGCGCGAGGTGTCGCAGCTGCCGATCGCCGAGGGCTTCGTCTTTGGCTGGCTGGATGGGGTGAACTTCCTTGAGTGGGTAGAGGACCTTGTCCCAGCTGAGGAGCTTCCCGCGGTGATTGTGTACTGCGTGGAGGACGAGAGCACCTACACCCACCCGGATGTGCGCATCGCGGTGCAGCACACCGTGTCGCAGGGTGACGACTCTGACGGCGTCATGCGTGCCGCTGTGGAGCGCCTCATCCAGAACATCAAGTCTGGAGAGCTGCGCCCAACCTTCAACGGCCCTGCAGGGTACGTCCTGGGTCCTGTGCAGCAGTTCGTCCCTTTCCTGCTGCCCTACCTGCATGAGCTGAGGCGCGGCGCGCAGAGCGATGTGCTGTTCATCGGGCTGGTGGTGGCGATTGTGGCACTCTCGGTATGGCCAACCATAGAACAGCACCAGTCTCCCCAGCGGAGTAAGGGGGGTGGGGCATGACATTCCTGAAATCCTTGTGCAGAGGAGTGATGCCAGAGAGTATCGAGCATCGTGCCTGTGTACTGATCAGCAGGGTGTCGGGCTGCTGAGCTGAGGTAGTCGTTGTGCAGTGGGTTGTTCTATGATGTTGTGGTGATGTGCGTTGTGTGTTCCCCCCCCCCCCTAGGCATAGACCCCGATAAGAGGGGGTCGGGGGTCGGGGGGGTCAGGGGTCGGGGGTCGGGAGGGGGTCCGAGGGGGTCGCCTTGAGGAATTTGCCTGAATGGGGACCACCCATAAGGGGTGTTCATAGGCACCCCATGGCCAAAATGACCCCACTGCGATCCGCACAAACTCCAAACATTCAAAAGAACGGGTTTTTGAAAAACCCGAGGAGGGGGTCGGGGAGGGTGCCACTGGGTGGGTGGGTAGGGTGGCATGGTGTGTGCCTCCCAGGCATCTCCTCCCATGACTATCCCTGGACCAGACCCACATTTCATGAGTGAAGCTTGACACTTCTATCCACGAAATGACCCCACTGCGATCCGCAGAAGTCCCAAATATTCAAAAGGACGGGGTTTTGCAAACCCTGTGTGGGGGGGGTCGGAGGGGGTCGGGAGGGGGGCCGACCCCTCATACTCCGACCCCCGAGTTTGCAACCCCCCATTTTCCGACCCCTGAGAAATAGTGCAAAAGTTCCGACCCCCAAGTTTCAGACCCCCATTTTCTGACCCCCTTCCGACCCCTCCGACCCCCCGTATCCCGACCCCCGAGAACAATGGGGGGTCGGGAGGGGGGCCGACCCCCTCTGACCCCCATATCCGACCCCTCGATTCCGACCCCCGGGTTTCCGACCCCCATTCTCGATGGACCACCTCCGCATTTCAGGGGTGTTGTGTGGCACCTACACCAACAAAGTGACCCCACTACGATCCACACGGAGCCCGAACAATGCAACAGAGGGAGAAACCCGCGTTGCCTCGGGAAAAACCCAGGGTTTTCCCCAGATATTTGGGGGGGGGGGTCTTTTATAAGAGGGGGTCGGGGGTCGGGTGGGGTCAGGGGGTCGGATTCTTATCGGGGTCTCTGCCCCTAGGGGTGGGGAAAAGCCCCCAAAAAGCGTAAATTTTGCATTTTTTTGCACAACACCCCAGAGACCCCCAAAAACCATGAAATCCACCCAGAACCGGTCCGGAACCCCAAAAAAATGGTGTGTTGGGGTGTTTGGAGGTGTTTGGTTGGCTTTTTTGACCGTATTTTTGGGGTGGCCACCTTCCCGTACCTGGGGGTGGCCAGGAGAGAGACACATTATCCCCTGGGCACGGAAACATCACTGAAACACGACTTCTGAGCGCCAGGAGGGTACGGGGACACATATTGGCTGACCCGAGGCACTCAGAAAGCTATTGTTTGAGCAGCCCCTCGTGATTGGCGCCAAATAGTGGGTGGTTTCGGGGCCCCAGTGGTGCCGTGCCATTTGGTGGTCTCCAGGGAAGGAGGTGCACAGAAGTTCCTCATCGACTTGAGCCAGCCCTGCAGGTCGTTGTACACCCCTCCCGATGATCCGGTGAGACACTGCCCTGCCATGCGCAGGTTTAATATGGTGACCACGTTTCATGTGCTGCATTGCTGCTGGAAAGAAAGAATAGCAGACGGGAGCGGCACGCGGTGTACTTCTGGGGTCGAGCAGCACATCGAGGGTTGTGCTCTTGGGGCTGTGCAAGTCTCCGTCTTCAACAGCAACTAGGAAATCATCTCGCCATTCCTCGTACGTTCGACGCTGACTGCAGAATCCAGGCATACTTGCCTGACTTGTGCCTCACCTGACGTTCGCACCCGGGCTGAGGACCCCCGAGACTGCGCACAGAGCTTAGCTTGTACTTAGATACCGGTGAAAGTGGTGGACACTGTGGCGGATGATAGGGCCTTGTGCAGTGATGCAATCGCATCAGTATCTCCTCACCGAGTATTGAATCAGCAGCCTCTGTCGTGTGCTTCTACTTCTGTGGAGCACATCTATCTGCTACAGACAGGCCAGCTTGGTGTACTGCAGTACTTGCTGACGATTCGTGGTCAGCAGTGGAATGCTTGCCGAGGCAAGCATCCATCTGGCACGGTGAGGATACCGCCTGTGCTCACAGTTCAGGCGTCAGACAAACCTGCGCTGTCCACCGCCTGCCGCTCCCTGATAGGCCAGGCACAGCCTTGCCCAGGGCCAGCAGAAACGCCCTTTTGGGGGTTGGGGTGCAGCCGCTGGACTGAGAGCGTTTTTGGAGCAGGCAACTGCCTCGCACCTTGCAAATGACTGTCTTCAGCCCCAGAATAAGCACCACGAAGAACTGTGCTTCCTGCTGGGCCCACCTGCCCATCCGGCGTTGTGCACGGCATCTGTGTGTGTTCAAGGCCCCAAAGGTGGCCAGGCCCAGGTACGGGAAGGTGGCCACCTTTTCAACTTTCGGTATAGTGCCAAAAAATCAAGCCAAACACCTGCGAAACACCCCAAAAACACGTTTCCGGAGGGTTTTGGGTCGGTTTGTGGGGGTTTTATGCACTTTTGGGGTGTTCTGGGGGTACCTCAAAAATGCGTTTTTAAACAGCTTTTCCCCACCCCTACCCCCCCCCCCCCCGTTGCCGTACCGCCACACCACTCCCCCCTGCGCTCTATCAGATGACCATCATGATGCACTTCTGCCAGCTCATCTTCATCGGTGCCGACTTCGATGACCAGAGGTTCCGCAACAACCCTGCCTTCCAGAGGGGGATTCCCGGTGCCCAGGACACGGCACGCCTTGGCGCGCAGCTGAGGCAGCAGCAACGGTTGATGCGGCAGGAGGTTGCACAGGCAGAAGTATGTTGGGACAAACGGGTTGAATTGGTGTGGAGGGCATGCCTTGTCTCGATTGATCGGGGTTGGCGGGTTGCTGGACAGCGTCTCCAATAAGGCGAGCCAATCCGGGTATATCATCTGCATCCCTTCTCTGCTGAACACCCTGCACGTCCCCCTCCTCTCCCTCACAGGCGGATAAGAAGCAGGACTGAGCTGTCACCCCCGCCAGCCCATTACTGGGGGGGGTCAAATAGTACTACCGGGTAGTACTAATTGGCGGGACCGCTTGCCTAAATCGTGAAAATGTAGATAAATGGTAATTGGTGCGAATGAGTCACTTTTATGACCCCCAGGTCGCCAAAACGCTGTTTATCGGCATGTTTGGAATCCGTACGGATTGTGATGGGGTCATTTCAGTTGTGAGTTGCCTAATTTCAACCTTGTTTATGGGTTGGCTTCCGGGCCAAAGACCCTCCAGAGGTTCAATGGGATCCAAGGGGATCATACACATGCAGATCCCTTCGCCGGTACACTACCGACACCCAGTAAACACCCGCGTCACTGGTGTTCAACACGGCGGCGAATCACGTGTCGCGCGCCGTGCTCGAGAGGGCCCCACCTCGCTCGGCGGGGTGGAAGGGGCGTCTCTTGAGGTCGATGACCTGCTTGCAGAGGCTCGAGCGAGACCAAAGGATCGTTAGGCCATGCTTTTACACCGAGGATCGGTACTGAAGATCATGTATCGAGCAAGCTTTTACCCTTATGCTCTACGTGAGATTTCTGTTCTCACTGAGCTTGCCTTAGGACACCTGCGTTAATGTGTAACAGAGTGTGCCGCCCCAACCAAACTCCCCACCTGACTGGTGTCTCCAAACGAGGACTCACTAGCTAACGCCAGTTTGTCGCTAGACAACCTCCCCCACAGCCAGTGCCCCCATGCAGGTTACTGCGTACTGCAGCTCTTCCTTGCGATCGCTTCAAGGTTCGCCAGGTCATGACGGGTCACATTTCGGGAGAGTTGTGTGGGAGAAACGGGTTGGACGGGTTCTTATGTATCCGATGATCCGCGGTGGTTGGCAGTGCTGCTCTTCAGAGCGTGGCGTTGATTACCAGCTCAGCCAGGAGGCTCGGTGCAACGATTTTTCTCAGCGGCATGCCCCTACTACAGGGGCAACAGTCTTAGAAAGGGGAAAAAATGGGCAAAAAGGGGGGTAGTACTAATATACTGGAAAAACAATCTATTTTGAAAAACCCGGGGGGTAGTTGTATTTGAGGGGGTAGTTGTATTTAAAGGGGTAGTACAATTTGACCCCCCCCAGTAAGGCACCGGGGGTCCAGTGAGTATTGTCCCCACCACTATTGGGTGGAATCTCAGCCTCCCGCATCCAATCCGTATCTATGCCAACGGAGCGGTGTTGCGGCGGGACAAGGCGGGCAGTTGGAGTAACAAAATCGGCTTTCTTCACGGTCTGGTCGCATTGCTGCTTTCGAGCCTCGCGTCGGGGGGGGAGGGAGGGGGGCTCGGTGTGGGTGGGTAGAGGGTTTGTTGGGGTGGTGGGGGGGAGTTACATTGGGCTGCTCTACACTCCAATCACAGCCCATGTGCCCCTTTCGTGTGTTGTGCATGTGCTCAAGGTATAAGCCTTTACCGCAGGGGCAGATCCTGTTGGTTGGCCACACCTTGTTCCTACGCTGTTGTGTCACTGTCTGCCGTAGTGGTAACTACTTGTCTTTGTGCCGCGCTGTGGGTGTGTATGTGCGGAGGAACTAAGTTGCAGTGCCAAAGAAAGGGGAAACAGTTAAGGGGGGGGGCAGTGAGATGATGGCCTCACACGCCTCTGCCGCGGTTTATGCAGTGCTTTATGCAGCAGGTGGTTATCGCAACTGCGCTGCTGAACGACACACCCCATTCACATTCCCGCAGGCGCAACCGTGCGGCACCAGGGCAGCGCCCCTGCACATGTAATCACTGTGAGCCACACTCACTACACAAGGAGGCGCAGCGGGGTGTCCCCGAGGGGCCTGCGGGATGCTGCGGGCATGTGCACTCCGCCTTGCCGCTGGGGCTGACCCCTGGGCGACCCTCGGAGTGCAACGGGGTGCTGACGATAAGGCTGTCAAGGTGTGTTTCTGCCCAGCGTGCTGATTGTAGCCCGCGCCGTGATGGTTTGTTCCGCCAGGGATTGTGCAATATCATATGGCACAGCCTCCTGCGTTGCGCACCGCCGATCCTCTCTAACAATATTCGTGTGCCGACGGGCCTGGAATCGCCCCACCCACCCCGCCCTGCTCTCCCCTCCTCAGGATGCATACCACAAGCTCGCGAAGAAGTACCACCCGGATGTGAACAAAAACGGCGAGGAGATGTTCAAAAAGGTCAAGCTTGCCTACGAGGCCATCTCCACCGGCGCAGCAACCAAAGAAGAGGCCCGGAAGAAGGGGCCGGCGGGTGAGTCGCGCAGCCCCTACAGCAACTACTCACCGGGGCAGGCGGAGCGGCAACGGGCGTGGAACCCCTACGAGGCCGCGAGTGGCAGGGGATATGACCCGCGCGTCCACAAGGCGTGGTCGCAGCGTGCAGAGTACTACCGCGTGCAGGAAGAGGAGGAACGGGTCCGCCAAAAGGCACGGTCGGAGATGGACTCCGCGGGCCGGGTTGTGTTCATCGTCCTGTCCGCCATCCTCCTGTTCCCTCTGTTCAACGCCCTCTTCGCGACGGACGAAGTCGAGAGGCGGCGGAGGTATGCCTTGCAGAGAGCCACAGAAAGCCGTGCCAGCCTGAGTGCAGCGTGTGTGTCACGCCTGTCTTCCCGTTGCACCACCACCCCATCTCAGGCAAGAGGAGTTCGAACGTGTCCGCCGACAACAGATGCAGCTCAACGCAATGCGTGGGCAGTACGAAGACCCGTATGCCTGCCACCACCACCCCTAACGGCAGGGTGGGGGGATGCGCTGAGGATTGTTTGTTCAGGATGTGTGCCTCCACCTTGCTGCCATTTCACTTCAACTCTCAGGTCGCGACCCCCGCGCGCTGTGGGTGAAGGCGACAGCAAAGGGCATGGCTGGGTGTGGGTGCACCCCTACGGTTGGCAGTGGCTGCCGCTGGACAAGATAGAGCAGAGCAGGCAGGCAATGCAGCAGCAACAGCAGCTGCAGCAGCAGCGGGTGGCAAAGCAGATCCCGATGTACGTCGAAGAGGAGCCTCCGCACCACCCCACAAGCCCAGGTGCCCCGACGAGGGCCTAGTTGCTCCACTGGCGCAGCAGAGGAGGGGCGTGTGTGTGCGCGTGGTTCTGGCGTTGGAATCCGGAGTGGCAATCTTCCGCAAGAATCACTGTGTCTCCAGAAGGGGTCCTGGGGGTGTGGGGGGAAGTCTCCCGCCCCGCCCCGCCCTCCCCCCCTTCTGTTATCTTATTGCGCTGGGGGAGGATTCGCGCGCCTGCTGGAGGTGTGGGTGGCCTGGGGGGGTGGGGGGGTCATCTCTGCCACCGCCCATCCCAGTATGTGCTAAAACAAAACATGATTTTTGAAGATGCGTCCTTTGTTCGCACAAAATGGCGCCTGATGAGAGGAGTGCTGCCGAGCGCTGTCCTGTCGAGGTGTCTTTTTTTGTAGTGCAGCCCCTCTGTAATGATAGCGGTTATCCTTCCAAGGAAATTATTTGGTACGCCCCCAACACGGGGGGCGTGAGCAGTGCGTGGTGGGTGAGGTGTGGGTGGCACACACACAGTCAGGCCTGGTCTTTCTGCCCCCCGATTGGCGACTGCTGCACACAAATCCTCTGCATTCCTACGGCAGGCCCGCGGCAGTGAGCTGCTTCGAAAAAGCCGTAGTGCAGGGCAGTGTTCTCGCGACCGGAGGAGTCGGAGGAGTTCCTCAAAAAAAAATAAAAAAAATCTGACGCCGGAGGAGTGGAGGAGTGGAGGAGCTCCTCCGGGAAAAAAATATTTGGGACCTGGCTGCGGAGGAGCCCTTTACAGCAGTCCTGAAACCGTTTACCGCACCGTATATTGCTCTCATGACGAAAGAGCAACACCAACCGCATGTGACTCTCCACTTTGCTTCGACTGTGGAGCGTACTCGGGGACCAGGCTAACACATGTTCACTACCGTGGCCTCCGGCGGCTGGGGGGCTCTGCCCCCCAGACCCCCCTGTGTGACATGCATCCCATCGCCAAGTCCTTGTATGCGATCATGACACCTCGGGAAAGAGGTGTCATCTAGGAACGGAACGCTTCAGCATCCTCCTTCTGGCCAACTCAGACGGAAGCTGTTGCGTCGCATTGCATGCGTGTCGCGTCGCATGTGTGTGACTGTCGTTCGCACCCGGCCGCTCAGGATCGTGGTCTCGCGCGCCGAAGGCGCGCGAGAAAAATTTTCAGGGTGAAAAAAAATTTTCCAGGTCCAAAAAAACGCAAAGAAAAACTCCTCCGCACTTTCTGAAAATCCCAAAAGTCGCGAGAACACTGGTGCAGGGCCCAACAAAACACAACAAACCTATCCTAGCTTCGCATCATCACTTACATTTCTTCAGAACACAGTGGGAGGTCGGAGTGCCTGTGAAAGAACCAAAAGGCGGTTGCGCACCCCCGTGAGTCTCAGGGAGCAGTGCGGCAGGTGCTGCAGAGAAAAGGGGGGGGGGGAGCTGGACGCCAGGGCTTCTGGGGACGCGTCTCCAAGGCTTCTCCGTTGGATGGTGTATCCCATCCCACCGTTCCCCCCCCTCCTTCTCCGCTGTTGTGTGTAATGTGTACCGTGCATGCGTTCTTCCTTGGGCCTGTTCGTTATCTGTGTGATAAAAGGTTGAGAGCCGCAAAAGCTTTAGCGTGTGGGTTGGGGGACCCAACGGACCCCCCTCCCCCTCCCACCCACCGGGCTGCCCGCCTCAGACACACCACCAGCAAATACGAGTGAAGAGGAGGGATGTCGATTCTGTGCCTTTTCCTCTGCCCTGCGGAAACACACGGATGCGGGTATGATGTTGGTGGCTGGGGCGGCCCTCCAACACGCCAGCCCAGGCGGGGCGGCGGTGGCGGGAGGGGACCGGAAGCAAAGCGGAGCAAACACACGGGATACCCCCCACCCCACACCCGTCCCCGGGATTTTTTTTTGCCCAAACAAGCTTGCTTGTCACAGCGAAAGAGTCAGTGGGAGCGTATCGGCGTGCAGTGTGTTTTTTGAGACACTGGGGGTTCCGCAAAGCCACTTCTTCATCATCACAGCAACGCCCTTCACAGTTGGCCACAACACTTGCAAAGCCACAAACAAAACCCGGAGTCTTTGCAGCCACCCTCACGGCATACGGTGTGCCCCCACACCTTCAGCAGACACCCCTGTCAACCATATAACCCTCACAGGCGATCCTGCCAGCCACTCTTCAAGGCTGGGCTGATCAGGACCTCCGCCTTTGAGTCGGGAGGGAGGGGGGGGGTCCCGAGGAGACGTCACAACCCAGCAAAGATGCGCTGCCTGCGGGAGCACATCCTGACACGCGGGGGCAAGGATGTGCCCCGGGGGGAGCGGGACTTCCGGGAGCTCGTGATGTACTGCATCGCGCCCCCCAGCATCGCCGCACCCCTGGCTGTCAGGGTTGGAGTGGTTGGGGGGAGCCCCGCCCACATCTCCACCACGCCGCGCCATCACAGCTTGATGTCGAACTGCGGGGGGAGCGCGTCCTTCAGGGCGAGGAGGCGCTGCAGAACGGCGTCGTCGGACTGCAGGACGGGGGGGGGCAGCATGTGGGGTGGGTTGCCGACCTCCGCGTGGCAGCGGGGCTGTGGCGCCACCGCCGCTACCTCCTCCGAGTCCCGCCCCCCCTCCTGGCACCGCTGCTGCAGCTGCGAGATGTGCGCAAACCAGCTGCGGCGGTGCAGCGTCTCCGACAGCTGCTTCCGACGCGCAACCAGCACAGGGCGTAGGGCCTGAAACCTCTCAGGAGACAGGCTCGCTTTATACTCTCTCCACGCCCGCTTGATGGAGAACAGCACGGCAGGCCTCTCGAGGGTGCACAGCGCAGAGTCGATCGCAGCCAGCGCTGCAGCCGCATCCGCCACACCGCTGCCCCCACCTCCTCCTCCCCCTTCAACAGCACCCGGCAGCCGTGGCATCAGCACCTGCAGCTGCAGCACAGCTCTCCCCAGATCCTCGCGGTGGTGTGCGGTGGTGGCGTGGGGGGCTGCCGTCTCTCCAGCAGCGCCCTGTGTCTGGTGAGGGCTTTTGCCATTCTTCTTCTTCCCCCTGGCTCGCTCCTCCCGCCTGTGGGCCAGCATGGCGGCGACCGCCGCGGCGGCTGCGGCGTGCGGCTCGGCGGGGGATTGGGTGACACAGGCCTCTATCAGCTCCCCCAGGCGCACCGCCTGCCTGGCCTGTGCCGCCTCCATCCCTGCTAGCTGGTTTGCGGTGAGGTAGATCCGACGCACAGCTGAGACAAGGCTGTCTGACAGGGTGGAGGTGAGGCGTATTCCCGACCCACCACACACCGCACGCGGCAGCACCGCAAAAGGCTTTGGAGGCGGTGCGGCGGAAGCAGGGGTGGCAGCGTCGTGCTGCGTGCCTCCGACCCACCGCGACTCCGGGGCTGTTCCGATGGCCCATGCGATGGCGGCGACTGCCTCGCCAGCACCTCCGTCCCCCCGATCGCTGGTGCCCACACCGCAGCTTAGGAGGGCCGGGAGGAGTTGTGAGGTACCGGGGTAGCCCAGGGAGAGAAGCGAATCCCAGCAGAATTTCCGGCAGCGCAGGGAGGCGGAGGTGTGTGGGGCGAAGCTGCTGAAGAGAGGCTCGCTCTTCAGGCGGAGCAGGGCCCCTGCGGCAGGGTCGCCGAGGCGGCAGGTCGCGCGCAGGAGAAGCACGTCGTGGAGAAACCGGAGCCACATCGGGAGGCAGAGGGCAGACAGGTCGCTTCGTCTCTGCTGCTGCTGCGGTTTCTGCCGCTGTTGGTTTTCCCCGGAGGTGGAGGAGGAGGCGGCGGCTGCCCCAGGCTGCCCCCCTTCAGCGTCCAGCCCCTCCTCCGTTCCCGGAGGGATTGCATCAGAGGGGTCGAGGGAGACGCCGGCATGCAGAAGCGCCTCCACCACCGCAGCAAGGGGGGGCCTGGATCCCATCGCCGTTGGCGAAACAATCGCCCATTCACCCTCTGATGGGGTTTGGATGCAGGGGAATACGTGGGGTGACGAGGGGGGGGGGTGAGGGGGGCGGGGGTGAAGGTAGAGGTGGGAGGAAGTGGGAAAAAAAGATCATCAGCGCCATGCAGTACCCCTCCGCGATACGGGGGTTCGCTGCCGCAATCCTCATCGCGGTTGTCTGCTTCATGTGGCTCCGCCTTGCCGTGGGATGGCACATCTCCAAAACCCACGTCACCGTCGCCATCGGCAGCTGCTTCGCCGCCGTCCTCGCTGTGGACTACATGGCACAGACCGCCCCACCCGACATGCCCTGCTGGCCCTTCCTCATCCTGCTCCTCGACGCCGGTATCCTCCTCCGCATCAGCCGCACCTTCTCCATCGCGATGGTCGCCATCGCATCCGTCTACCTTGCGCTCATCTCACTGGAAAGAGTTCTCCGCTTTGGCTTCTTCGACCTCCCCTTCGCTGCCTCCCAGGAATATAAACGCGAGCGCCTCACGTCGCATCTCGCATGCGAGACCCTCCCCTGCCCCTGGGATGTTGCCTCTGGGTTTATATTCTTCGCAGGGTCCGCCGTGGTGTTTGTCGGGAATTTTGCCGCGACCTGCGGGTTCTCCGACAGGGCAGCTGAGGACAACGCCTCGCTCCGCCACACCGTGGACACCGTGGAGGCAATCTCACGCCACCTCGCTGCATATGACGTCGACACAGTATCGGACATCCTCAGAAGCACCAACGGGGCCCTCCCGACACGCCTCCACGACGCTCTCCAGACGTTGGAGGCAAACCTCCGTGCCTACCGCCCCTACCTCCCTGAGGGGCTGTTCCATGAGCCTGCGGTGCTTCCGGGCCCCGAGAGGTTGGCTCCGCCGGGGGGTCCTGACGTTGAGGTATCTGTGGTGTTCACCGATATCGTTTCCTCCACTGTGCTGTGGGAGCTGGCGCCGGAGGCGATGAAGCGTGCCATGTCGCTGCACAACGCTGTCCTCCGCAGCACGATGGAGGGGTTTGCCGGGTATGAGGTGAAGACCATCGGGGATGCCTTCATGGTGGCCTTCGCCTCCACGCAGAGCGGGGTAGGGTTCTGCCTGGAGGCGCAGCTGGCTCTCTTCGACGCGGCGTGGCCTGCCGCGCTGACGGACCTCCCGCTCTGCAGGCAGGGCACTCTCTGGAATGGGCTCACCCTCCGGATGGGAATCAACAGCGGCCCGGTCACCATCGAGGAAAATGTGTTGACCGGTCGGCGGGATTACTACGGGCATTCTGTGAATGTTGCAGCGCGGCTGGAACAGGCATGCACACCTGGGGCGGTGTGCATGCGGTACGACCTGTGGTGTGAGGAGCGTGACCACTGCGCACCCACTGCGGAGAGCAGCGTGGATGCCGTCTATCTGAAGAATGTGAAGGGCAGGGTGCACGTCGTGGAGGTGTGGCCCCTGCAGCTGGCGGGGCGGCAGCGCGCGAAGCTGTCCCACAGCTGCGGTGTGGGCGAGGTGGGGGCGGAGGAGCTGGGGTCCTGTGTCCCGCTCACGCCGCGCCGCCCGGCGGGCGTGCTGGGGGGCACTCTGCGGCAGCTGCTGTGCACCCTGGGCGTGGTGGGGATGGGGCACAACGACGCCTCGGACGGAGGCCTGGGTGTGCGCCTGGACAGCGCTGTGCGCTCCATATCCACGCACCTGGCGCAGAGCGGGGGCTCGCTCGTCACCCTCGTCGGATCGTCAGCGCTGGTGGGGTGGAATCTCGCAGTGCCCTGCAGCTCGCACGCGGAGAATTCAGTTCGCTTTGCGAGGCTGCTGATGGCGAACCTGTCGCACCTGCAGGCCAGCACAGGGATTGCCACGGGGCTCGTGCAGTACGGCGTTGTGGGTTCCGTGAACCAACGCTTTGTGACGGTGGTGGGGCGGCCCCTGAGGCAGTGCCTCGGCCTGAGCGAGCTGGCCGCCAGGGAGGGGTATCCCTGTCTCTACGCCGCACTGCACGCAGACTCGATGCAGCTGCCCGAGCCTTTTGCGAGACAGCTCATTGCCATCGATCCTGTGGCTGACGATGTGGGGTCTGCGGCGTCGTCTTTGGGAGCGCACAACGTGCCGTCCTCTGCGATCTACCAGATCCGGAGGGATATGTTGCCGGCATGATAGGGGGATTTTTGTTTGGAGTTGTGCGAACAACGCAGGAGAACTGTGCGGAGGGGGGTAGATCATGCAGGGCACACCACACACCCGCAAGGCGTGTGGGAGGGTGTTTTCTCGCGATCGGCAAATACCCTCCCCACTGATTTGCAGACGTGCAGTTTTCTGCCCTCGTGCGCTCAATCAAAAGTAGCCCGGATCTGTTCCCCCGCAGAATGCGAAAGGGGTCCGTTTTTTGCCCACCCCCCCAGTGCGGTATCCCCCCAGATGTCTTGCAGCAGCCCACAGCCATGCTGATAGCTCATCGTGTGCATCCTCCCAGTCAGGGCGATCTCAGCCCTCATGTCGGTGCACGTGTGATACAGCCTTTTGCTCGGGGCTGCATGCGCGCCTTCGTCACCCACCCTTAACTTTAGTCTTTTTAGTTTTCGGCAAACACCACCATGTGGACATTTTCCATTTCTTTCCTTAGCTCGACAGCTTTCCCCCTTCTCCCTCCCCTCCCCGCCCCAACGCAACGCAGCGCCAGAGATTATCCAAGGCAGGTCGCGTCGCATCAGACCCGCCCTCACTGGTTTACTGGTGCTGAGCACGTTTGTAGTCCACTCACCTCCCCTCCTGCCTACTGCTCAGCAGTCTGGGGTGGGAATGCCGCGAGAGCACCGCACCCCAGCTGATGCCGAGCGCTTTCGCGTCGCCGGATGTTTTGAGTGCGATGTGCGATGCCCCACCACGACATGTGTCGGTGAGCACACTTCTCTCATCGAGTGTGCACCACCAGTGCTGTGCCTTAGAGCACAGACTCGATTGTCAAGGGGCAACCGTGATATCATCCTTTCTTTCCCCCGCTGCTGAATCGGGAGGGGCGGGGGCGGGGTTGCGTGGGGGGTTGTGCAGGTTTTGGATGTGCCCCAGGCTGATTGGCCTCCCCCATGTGTGCCAGGCCCGATCAAGGCCTGTGTTACACGGATGGGGGAAGTACCCACTGCCCCGCCCCCTCCCTGGTGAACGCGTGTGTGGGAGTGGGGCTCGGTGTTTGATTCACTCGGTCTGGCACTATGCAATGGAGCGTAACTGCCCTGGTACGTCTGCTCAGAGAAGGTGAATTTAAAAGGGACGCCGTTTGCCCTGTTCGTGTCATGCAGTGTTGTCAATAAGCTGTCACTTTTCAACGAGAACAGACAGTGCAGCTGGCAGATCTGCTGCCAACACAAGAAATCAAAAGACTGGCGTGTGCCTGTGGGAGGGGTTGATGCCATGACCTGCCCGAGCGTTTTTGATCTGCAGATCTCCGAACGCGGTTGAGGCGGAGGGAAAAGGTGATGTGTCAACGTTAACGCAAGCCATTGTTGGGAGTGGGTGGGTCCTGGTCACCAGCAGCGCATTTTATTCCATTTGCTTCAATCGTTTCATCTTACTGTATCTCCTTCTTGCCCTGCCCCGCAGGACACTGGTCGCTCTACAATTTGGGTCGAGCTTATCACCAGGTCTCGGGCAATACCTGCAGTTTGAGTGAAGGGATGCCATCTTTGCCGTTTTGTGCTTCCTGTATTCACCTCAACGCAACCCAGTCAGACACTGCGAGGCCCAGCTTCTTCCAGCGGGGAGTGACATCGGGAGTCTTGGATATCGGGTGTCACACCCGACCATTCACATTCCGGTGTATCATCATGTGTGCTCCTCGGGTAAAAGGGCAAAGACGTGGGTGCGTCACACCCGCTTATCGGGTGTGCCTCACAGAGGCTTCCGCCACGCTCCAGCCTCAGAGGGGTGGGCCTCGCGCGTTGTGTCCTTTCAAACCGCATTTTCGCATCCGAGCATCTCCGAATCTCGAAAGTGCGTGAACGTCATTTTGCGATTTTTCGCATGGTGCAAACCAAACATACGAACAGTCAAGGGGGGGGGGGGTATTTTGGCTCCGGTCCAGTGAGCGTGTTGCCCCGTTCTTGTACTGCGAGGTCCAGCATTTGGCTGGACCTTACAGTGTATAGGGGTGTTCACATCTCTGCACGCAGGAGAGCGAAGGCATTCTGAAAATCCAATTTGTCAACTGCCTCGAATCGATCAACCGTCTTTCACCTACCACTCATGCGTGCTTGATTGCCGCTGAGTGGTGTTTTCTTTCCGTTCGTTGTATTCTAGATCTCGTTTGCGTGTGTTGCCCAACGAGACCGCCAGGGTGCAAACATGTTTGCCCCGGAGTGCTCAGGACCCTGATGCTGTGGGCAGGTGTGTGCCTCCTGTTCTGCGAGTCGGTGTGTTCAGCAATCCGTGTGCCGGCGGGAGAAGGGCAGCAACGAAACCGAGGGCTGAAGACGACGGCGTTACCATCGCCTTCGGCAATGGCAGCATCCAACCCACCCCCATGCCCCTCCCCACCCCCACACATGCCCTCTCTCAGAGAGTTCGCCCCACATCACTTGAGGACCTGGTGTTTTCTGCACTGGCACAAACCACCTCACCCCTGCCCAGATAAATCACTATCACATAATGATGCGCACAGTGTTTGTCGCAGCTCTGCTGCAGAGTGTGGCGGCAGGCATTACTGAGGGCGAGCTCGTGCGCCCCTGCGGGTGGTTCTCGTGGCTGTTTGGCCATGACTGCACGCGGTACACGCTGCACTCCTTCCCGACACGCGAGGTGGACTCCTACATCACCATCGGGACCAGCGAGAACATGCCGGCTGAGATGCCCGAGACGCTGCACGGCCTGTTCTACATGGACTCCAACCCCCTGGCTGACGAGGTGGTCTCCTTCGCAGGGTGCCAGTGGCATGCCGAGGAGAACGCCTGCCACATCAAGGTGTACGGCGAGCGCGTGTGGGGGTGGACCAACACTGACGCAGGGGAGAACCTGTACATCGGGGCTGCTCTCAGCAACCTTGTCTACAAGGTGCAGCTGAACGAGGAGAAGAACTACGCACGTATCATCCCGAATGTGGTGAGCAACGAGTTCGTGGCACGCTTCTTCACCCAGTTCGACATGTACTACAGCCCTGACGAGTTCGGCGGGAAGTGGTTCCGCAACTCCTCCTACGTTGGTGGGACCGTTCCCCTGCCCGACTACTACTTCCGCCAGATCGTGTTCGGCAACGGGACCCGCGCTGGGAACTGGGACCAGTACTACATCGCCAACATTGGCGTTGAGGGCCGCACGCTGACCGAGTCGCAGTTCTATGCCAAGGAGGGGTAGATGTGGAGCCTTGGCCCGCTCAAACAAAGCGCAATCTCCAGGAGGCTGCAGGTCGTCGCTGTGTGGGATCGGCACTGGACATCCATATCCAGATGCTGATGCGCTCACCAGTGCGGGGCGCTGATGGTTGATTGTGTGCTGCACGGCCATGTTCCTTCGTTGTCCAGGTCAGCCCTCTCATTCACACCTTTCCATTCCTCACAGCCTTGTGACCTTATCAGGAATATTTCCGATCCAGAGTCTCAACCAGGTCTCAATGCCGAGTGAGTCTTCTCTTCCCACAAATCGTTTTTTACTTTTACTAGTTACGAGCGACGAAGCGTAGCGAAGTCGCGAAGTAACGAAGGAAATCGTACGACTGAAGCTTTGGATTAGCACCTCATGCCACTTCACAGGACCTCAACACAGCCTTGAGACAGCAAGTGTGCGCTCAACAAAAAGTAGTCCGGAACTGTTCTCCCACAGTTGCTGGACAGGGTGTCTATAATAAAGCGAAAGGAGTACGATTTTTGAGGTGAATTTTCGAGAGTTCCAGCCATCGCAGGATCCTCACAACTGCACTGCATGTCCAGCAACACTGTGTATGCTTCTCCGCATGAAGATCATCAATTGGCTGTTGAAGCTTTTTCCTCTCGAGGTTCCCTTGCTATCAAAGTTTTCCACCCCCAGCAATGATCTTACCAACAGTACTGCATCATGCTTGGGTATGTTCGTTGCCACGTGAGCTGGGTATCAATCATCCCACGCGTCACTTGGAAAACAACAACAGACAGGAAGCAACCTATTCCTCCCCCAATCGGTGATCAGAGTGCATTCCGCGTGCATCTGGCAGTGCCACTGACCTCTCTCGGGGGCCTGCCTGACGCACTGGCATGCTACAGCCTTTCACTTCCCGTGCCGTGCTTTCTGGGTGTGCGCAGCACCCCGGATGACGAGGCTTGTGTGCTACAGGCCATTGACACCTCTTGGCGCATTCCAAATTCGAACAACAGGGCCGCCAGGTTATACAGAAGTACCACTGCGACTGTCCTCCCCACCCCACCCCATCCCCGAGGTGAACCAACGAGATTGTGTCTCTGTTCACCACCTTCATCGCAGAACTTCACGCGCAGTGCCTGCATGCGCTTGCAATGCCAAAGTTGTTTGATTTCTGAAGGTATTTTTGTTGTTATACGACTGCTGTGTGTACTCTGCCACCCCAGCATCCAGCTCCTCCATCCCACCCACACACAGGCCACCTGCAGCTCGCCGTACACACTAACTTGTGGCCGCACTCCGCCCAGAGCGGGGGAGGTGTGGAGGAGGGAGGAGGGGATCGGTGTGGGTTTTCTCGGGGGCCGGGCCTCCCCCCCACCTCCACCCCACCGGACACACACAACACGCACCCGATCCCTTGTTTCCCGCTGTTTACTTAGCGGGGTAGGTGGGTGAGCGGAGAGGGCGGGGGGTGGGGTTATTTCCCAGGCGTCCGCCCTGCTGAGGTTGCCCCTGCAGGGGCGAGGCGGGCAAGATGGGGAAGAAGGGTGGCGGGCAGAGTGAGAATATCCGGGTTGTGGTCCGGAAGCGGCCCATGTCCGATGGGGAGAAGCAGAACTGCAAAGAGGCTGTCATCCTCGACCTGGCGATGGGGAGCGTCAGCGTCAAACACGCTGTGGGTGATCCAGACCAGTGGACGTTTGACGCGGTTTACGACAACACCTTCAGGCAGGAGCAGATTTTCAAGGCGGAGATCATGCCGCTTGTCCAGTCTGTCTTGGATGGGTACAACGCGACTGTCTTTGCGTATGGCCAGTCCGGATCTGGAAAGACCTTCACCATGACAGGTGTGCCTGGGACCCCGAATGCAGGGATGATGCCCAACGCGCTGAATGCCATCTTCACCGGAATCAAGAGTCTCGAGGCAAACAACCCTCAGAAGTCCTACCGCGTGAAGGTGCAGTACCTCGAGCTGTACAACGGGAAGGCGAGGGATCTGATCACGAAGTCCAAAAAGCCGCAGAATCTGGAGATTAAAAACTTTCACGTCGCGGGGACGGAGGTCCCTGAGGTCGGCTCGCCTGAGGAGTGCATGCGGATTTTCGACGAGGGGACGGAGAGGCGGGCCACTGCGAGCACCGGGCTGAACGAGCACAGCAGCCGCTCGCACGCCATCTTCACACTCACGGTGGTGTCGACTGATCATGAGCAGGATGCGGGGACCCCGGTGATCATGCAGTCGAAGCTCAACCTTTGCGACCTCGCGGGTTCCGAGCGTCTGAGCAAAACGAATGCCACGGGCGATACCATCAAGGAGGGGTGCAACATCAACCTGTCGCTGTCCGCCCTCGGCACCGTGATCGACACCCTGGTGAAGGGGAAGGGACACGTGCCCTACCGCTCCTCCGCCCTGACCATGCTTCTGAAGGACTCCCTCGGGGGGAACAGCAAGACGGTGATGTTTGCCAACGTCGGCCCGGCCGATATGAACGTCGCGGAGACCATCTCGACGCTCCGCTTCGCAGACCGTGCGAAGCAGATTGAGAACAAGCCGGTGAAGAACCTCGACCCGAAGGACCAGCACATCGCAGACCTGAAGGCGCAGGTGGAAGAGCTGAAGAAGCGCCTCGCTCGTGGTGGCGGCGGTAACCTCGAGGCGGAGGAGAGGATGCGGGAGCAGATCGAAACGCTGGAGCTGGAGCGGGACCAGGACAGGCAGGCGTGGGAGCGCGACAAGCTCGACATGGAGGCAGAGCTGGGGGAGCGTGCTGCGCGCAACAAGAGCATGATGGAGCTGGTGGAGAAGACGCAGGTGGAGCTGCAGCAGGCAACCGACAACCACCGCGTCGAGGCGAACCTGGTGACGGGGCTGCGCGACGAGCTGACGGAGACGAAGCGCATGATTATGGACTTCTTCATCCGCATTCTCCCCGACAACATCCTGTCGGACTCGCTCGACAGGCTGCCGAAGCCCCCAACTCCCGACGACGGCAGCGAGCCTCTGTGGGATCGCAACACCATCCTCGCCGTGATGGACGCCCACCAGGACTGGTCGAAGGGTTCCAAAGGCGTCTCCAGCGAGGAGCTGCAGCGGAAAATCGACATCGAGAAGGCGGAGTGGGATGCGAAGACCAAGCAGCTGCAGGAGACGCTGGACGGGGAGCGGGCCTACTTCCAGGAGGAGCTGCAGAAGGAGCGGGCGCAGCGCACCGAGGAGACAGAGTCCAGCGGGAAGATCAAGTCGGAGCTGCAGGCGAAGGAGCAGGAGGTGGTGCGCCTGAAGGAGAAGATCACGCGCGACCTCGACAAGTTCAAGCAGAAGCTGCAGACGAAGCAGCAGGACAGAGACGAGATGCAGGCCCAGCTCACAGCGAAGGACGAGGAGCTGCAGGAGAAGATCCGCCACATGCAGCGCCTGGAGGAGAGCGCGAAGGACCAGGAGTCCTCCCTGGAGTCCCGCATCAAGGAGAGGGTCGCAGAGGCGGGTACCCAGCACGACAAGTCGATGGATGAGGCGCGCCGTGGGTGGGAGGCGCGCATGGAGGAGATCGAGACGGAGAAGGCGGGGCTGCTGAACAAGATCAACCAGATGGAGATCCAGATGAAGCAGGCAATTCGCAGAGGCCTGCTCGTCCGTAAGAACCAGGGGGATGACAAGGGGGACGACGATGATGACGGGGACAAGTCTGGCATCGACAAGGCGGGCATCCTGGATGAGGGAGAGCTGGAGGCTCTGGACGACAGCTGCATCAACAAGGACATGTTTGAGGAGCTCCACATCCAGGTTCGCCTGCAGTGCCGCCTGCAGCGCCTGCGGCACCTGCAGCAGAAGCAGCTTGACTCTCTGATCGACCGCTACCACAAGGCGGCCGGGGATAACCGCGGGAAGGTGACGGAGGAGAAGATGACGGAGGCGGTGAAGAAGGCTGTCAGCGAGAAGGAGACTGAGCTGGAGGAGCTGCGGAAGGAGTCGCAGAAGACGCAGGACAAGCTGGTGAAGCGCATCAACAAGAAGCTGGCGGAGTTCCAGGAGATGGAGCAGAAGCTGCGCGAGGAGCTCTCCACGCTGGAGGAGGAGAACAAGGAGCTGGCGGATATGAACGAGCGGATCGCACTGCAGCATGCCCGGGCGCTCGAAACTGCCACCACCCTTAAAGGCCTCCTCGAACAGCGTGAGTCGGATGCAGAGACAGAGAAGAGGCGTGGCCAGCGCGAGGTGCAGCAGTCGAAGGAGCAGATCATGGGGATGGAGGGCGATATGGATGACCTGCGGAAGCAGCTGTCTGTCGCAAAGGCGTCGGAGGAGGGCTACCACGACCTCAAGAAGGAGTACGAGCTGACAAAGGTCTCCCTCCGTGACCAGAGGGCGCAGGTCGACGCGCAACGGGCCCGTCTGAAAAGCATGGAGGAGATGTGGCAGGATGAGAAGGCGCGTTCCGAGGAACTGCGCAATCAGCTCGAAGAGGCGCGCAGCCGTGTGGAGAAGACGGAGCAGCATTACCAGGAGGTGGTGAAGGAGCACGGAGTGAAGATGTCGAAGTTGCTTCATGAGAAGCTTGAGGAGCAGCAGCAACACTACATGGATGAGCTGCACGAGCAGCAGCTGATTGAAAAGGCAATCAAGGAGAAGCTGAAGAAGGCGCGCAGCATCACGCAGAAGGCGAAGCAGAAGTTCGACGAGATGGTTCTCGAGAACGAGAAGCTGCAGACGCAGTTTGAGGAGTTCAAAATCTCCGCCTTCAGATTCCACCAGGAGTCCGAGCAGCTGCAGGTGGAGGACAACAGCTCACGCATCAAGGATCTCATCCGAACCCAGCAGAACATCCGCAAGGAGCAGGCTGATGCCTTCACAGGTATGTTTCCCGTCGCATGGACATGCTGTGTCACACCACACCCACACCACCACAAAAACCCCCCACTTACAGGGCGCCCGTCGTCTTCTATGGGTCGTGGATTCATGTAGGCCGCTGTGGTGCCTTGCCTGCAGCCTGGTGTGATCAGAGGTGGGGTGTATACGCGACTTCAACTCACTTCGGACAGCAATAGGGTGGGTCTTTTGTTAGAGTGGGGGGAGGGTGGGGGGGGGGGGTATGCCCTGCGACGTCATGGCGGTGTCTTGTGTGTTGCAGCGGGTTGTCCCACACGTGTTTGCTGTGGTGCGTTCCGCGCCAAAAAAATCGCAACAAAGTTTCACGTGTGTGGGTCTGTGGTGTGTCCTGCCTTCCCTTGAGGAGGGTGGGTGGGGAGGCAAACCTATCTTGGTGATAAAGGGTAACCATAAATGGGGGAAAACACAGAGGGGAAAAAAAATGGCAATAATGATGAAACGGCAACAGAGATAACGAAATGAGGAACGAACTAAACACATTCTGGTAGCCTTGTGCACGTCACGTGGCACTGTCCGGTCGCCAACCGCTTTCTTAAAAAAATGCACGCGGGGATATTCTGTCGCGGTGTGGTTTCGCCCTTGGGGTGGGGTTGGGTTGGGGTGTAAGCACTGGTACACGACGCAGCAGTACCCCGGACTACCGCGTCATGCGGTTCCCTCCCCCCCCTCTTGGCATCAAACCCCCCCTCTTGTTGGCATCTCTCTCTATCTCTTCCTTCTGGGGACCAATTCTCATTGTGCTCTGGAAAACACATCGACAGCAACAACATTGATCCACCCCGCACCCCCACCCCGACACGGTTTTGATTACTTTGGCCTGAAGGCGAGGGGGGCGGGCGGGTGACCGGTACTTTCTTTGCCTACACGTATCCGCTGCATAGCTGTGCCCCCCACGGGCAGGTAGGTAGGCGGGGATCTGTCCGAACTTCTCGCCAGCACTCTGGAAACCCACCCCACCCCCATGCCTTCGCTGCACACCTCTCTTCGCCTTGCACTGCAGGACTGGACAGGAAATTTTATCACGCGCTTTGCTCATGCCCTTGCGCTACACACTCACGGCACCATCCTCCCTGAGGGTGGGAAGTGTCACGCAAAATAATTGCAAACGATTTCTTTCTCCTTCCAGCGAGGCTTCTCGCTGTGTTTGAGGACGGGCTCCGTGAGCACATGCCTTCAGGTAACATGCTGTATGCTGCAGTCCGGTCGTCTCGTTTCGTTTTCAGGTTGGAGATTGCCGAGGCCGAAAATATACACGCCGGCCAAAACCACCACTCGATCGTTCAAAGAACGAAATCAAAAAAAAGGGTGCAGAGCATAGCGCATGCATTACCTTTTCGTGCCCTCTGTCTCGACTGACCCTCAGGAGGGCGGAGGTGACAGCAGAGGTGAGACCCTCTGTTGCTTCGACTGGCTTCCTTTTTTTTATTTCGTTCTCATTGGGGGTGGTGGGCTTGAAGGGCTTCGTCCAGGGCATGCCATAGGTCTGCAGGCCACGCCTCTGACGGTTGCGTCTCCATGCTGCGAGGGGTGTGTGTGTTGTGTTGTGTTGTGTTGTGTGCCGCTTCCCCAACACCGGCCTGTTCTGTAAAGATCAAAGCCCATGCCAGGCTTCGGGTTCAGCGGTCGCACCACATAGGATTCAGCTCGTGCCTCCAACGAGACGGTGTTCCGAGCCTGCCAGTGGGCAAACCACCTCAGAATCCAAAGAAGACCGCCAGTGCGCGAGGCTGGTGGTCTTTGATACGAAGTCTACGCAGGAACACCCGGTATCTATCTATGTCCACCTTCCAGTGCAAGTTTCTTTCCTTGTGCGAAGGCTTTCCTAGTGACGTTGCCTTGACCACAGGTGCTGCCAAACACCCACCCCCCAAGTTTCTGGATGGTGCAACGAAATGGGGTGGGCCCGACCCCTCTCCAGAGCAGACGGGCCTGTCACCTCACAGGATGTCAGAAGATGATGCACGCATGTTTTTTGTAACACACACACACACACACACACACCCGCGCCCCCCCCCCCCCCCTGCCTGCTTTTTGGAGCAGTTTTGTCAAGTCCTAACAGGGCGTCCGTTTGCCCCCACCCCCCCCCCCCCCCACCCCACCCCACTGTTCTAGAGTTTCCGATGATGCAGCGGTGTGTGTGTGTGTCTGTTGGTATGTGCCGTGTGTGCAGCAAGCATGTTTGAACCGAAAGACATTACCCTAACATTTCCACCGGGCACGCCCACATGTGTTCACAACATGTTTGCAGCAGGCGAGAAGACACCGATCACCCTGCTCCTGCTCGAGGTGCGACGCCCCGCGGGGCTCACATTGTACCGCACACAGACAATCGCACGCTGCCACAGGGGGGCCGACACCCCTCCCCGCTCAAAAGGATAGGCACCGCACACACCTGGTGAGGGGGTGGGGTGGGGTGGGGTGTGTGTGTTCACCCTCTTCCCTTCTTTCTCTCCCCACCGACCCCCCACCACCCCCCCGTCCCCCCCCCCCCCCCCCCCAGATTCTGTTCTGTTAACTTACTCCGTCTCTCGTCTTAAAGAAAGAAATATTTATGTTGGGTGATGTAACATGGCGTAGCGCATAAATGGCAGGCGCATTGGTGGTGTCTGGGGGGTGGGGGTGGTGGTGGTGGGGGGGCGGCGAGAGCATTTCGCTGCCCCCCCCCCCCCCAACAAAGAAGGCTTGCCCCTTTTTGTTCCGTGCGGAAGAAGCGAATGTTTGTCAAAGCGGTAATGGATAGGATTTGGCGGGGTGTGTGTGTGTGCGATGCGCAGGGTGGGTTGAATAAAAGACAATCTACCCCACAGGAGTACCGCACCCCCCCCCCCCTCACAACACTGCCCCACCCCCCCCTCCTCCCCGCCACCGTCCCCCCCATCCCGCCCCTCGCTTGTCCTCTCGTGCCGTGTCGAGGTGGCGATGTGTGGTGAGGGGTGGGGGGTGGTGTAGGGCGTAGGGCGCAGGGTGGGGTATCGAGAGCCAGGGCACAAGCTGCGAAAAGACGACCCCTCTGAAGGCCCCTGACCCGCTCCCCACTCCCCTCCCGCCACGCGGTGTTTCATTGCGTCCCCCATTCTCCACCCCCTATTCCCGCTTCATCCGGCTCATCCACACCACGCAGGCTGTGCATGCGTTGCGCTTTACTGAGAGGGGGTGGGGGGTGAGCGCCGGCTGGCATGACGAAGCTGCATTTTGCAGATCTGGTGCAGGCTGCGAAGCCGAAGGGGAATGCCGATGGGTCGTGTGCTGCTGCGGCGTCGCCCGCTGGTGAGGCACGCGTGAGGCCGCGCGCGAAGCTGACCTCTGAGGCAGCGTGGCGCCTCCGGCTCGAGGGGCTTGCCATGCGGGAGAGGGACAACGCGCAGCGACACAGGCAGAAGAAGGATCGGTATGAGCAGCGTGTGGCAGAGCACCTGGAGGGGCTGCGTGCGGTGCGCGACACGCGGCGGAAGCGGAAGGAGGAGCGGTTCTGCCGTGCCGAAGAGCGTGCCCGCAGCCAGTGGGAGGCGGACATCGAGGCGCGCGAGGAGGTGAACCGCGTGCTGTCGTACCGCCTGCAGGCGACGGAGCACAACAAGCAGGCGTCCCTGGGGCAGCTGTCGGGGACCACAAAGCTCATCAACCATGCAAAGCACTCCGCCATGTCAGAGTATAAGGGTGCCTTCCGTGAGCAGGCGAATAGCACCATGACCTCTGTGGTATGATGCGCCGGTCGTGTTTGTCACCCCACTGCGGAGATCGTGTTTGAGGGGGTGGTGGTGGTGGTGGTGCCTGTGGTTCTGTCACGTGCGTGTGGGGTGGGGCGGGGTGGCTGTGGTGACTGCCGTCTACAAAGCCCGCTGTCTCCCCCACCCACACATCCTTTTCGCTTCCTCAGGTGGACCGGCTTGGAGTGCGGCCGCCAAACCCGAATGAGCTCAGCCAGACTGTGGGGTCCATCAAGTACCGTGGCGAGACCCCTGAAGCACGGCACGCCTTCAACGTATGTTCCTCTGTGCAAAGGCTTGTCCTTCTGTGTGTGGCAGGCCTGTTCAGAGTCTGATGTCCGCAGTCCGCGGTGGTGGCACCCCACAGCCCTTTGCTTCCTGCGCCCCCACAGGTGAGTGACCGGATTATGCCGCCTGTGGTGGTGCCGCGCACCGTGTCCCCAGCCCTTGAGGGGCAAGGGGGTGGGTGGGGTCGCCTGACGAAGGAGGCGGTGTTAGCGGCACATCAGTGGCTGCGGTGGTCAGACAAGCATCGAAATGCGCTGCAGTGCGCGTGACGATTTTTCTGTGTGGTGGTGGTGTGAATACAGCAATGCTCTTCGCGTGACTAGCAGCGCGTTGGCGTGTGTCTTGCCGCTCGGGTTGTTTTACTTCGTTGGGCTTTTTACAGCAAAATGCTTCCTCGCGTGCCCATCGGTTGCCCTCATGCGTCTCTTTACCAAGAGGCCTTGATCGGTCACAGCAAGGCGGGGCAGCGCTTTGGTGTGTTGTGTTGCAGGGCTCGAAAGAGGAATGGCCTCTGTGTCCGACGAGGGAACATGTCTTCCTGCCCTTCGCCTCGGAGACAGGGGTGGGTGTGGCCGCATCTTGGGAGGAGAGGGTCATTTCTGCACCAGCCATCACACCCCACCTTGCTTCCCGACCTTCCGGTCCACGGAAGGGGTGGTGGTGTTGCCAGGCTTTGGGTGTTCGCAGTGGCGGGTATTGAGCGCAGCAAGCCCCGTCCCCCACGACGCTATTGAACAGTTTTTCATCTTTTCACCTCCCGGTGAGTCCCGCTATTTGCACTGAGTTTCTTGGCTTGCTCCTGTCCTGAAGGAAGCTTCTCCACATCCAGCTCAAAACGCCAACACCAAGAGCAAAGTGCACGGCGGGTGTATCATCCAGCCACCCTCATTCCACCCACCACCCCTCCCCTCCACTCAACCTCCGTACAGGCGCCTCGGCACTCAGCTCTTCCCACCCGAGGAGTGCTGTTGTTTGCGCCCGCCCCCCCGCCCACCACACCACACACACCTTTCCTGGGGCACTACGGGAGGCGAGAGAAAAGGGTTGGATACCATATTCGTAGCGTACCAGCGTGCGTTGCCCCCCCCCCCCCCAGGGGTGTAAATAAGGCCGACTCCCGACTCCCGACTCGCGCCGGATTTTTTGGGATTGGGAGGGTTGCCTTGCTTCCCTTAGGGAATGTGCGGTATTAGGCACCCCATGGCCAAAATGACCCCACTGCGATCCGCACAGACTCCAAATATTCAAAAGAAAGGGTTTTTGGAACACCCGAGGAGGGGGGGTCCCGATGGGTGGGTGGGGGTGTGGGGGTCCCGCTGGGTGGGACATGGTGTGTGCCTCCCAGTCATCTTCTTCATTACCGGTCTCTGAACTGGGGTGAGTTCATTGCCAAACCACTGCTGTGAATACGGCGCCCCTTTCCCGCCCCTTTTGCCAGATCCTGGCAGCTCCCAAGAAGAGTTGTGTTCCGCCCCCATCAGGTGGTTGAGCATACCGCAGCGCACACGTGCACAACCACACACACTCCACACAGATGCGTCACACATGTGACGCAACTGTTGCGACACAACATGCCTCAGGTAGAGGCAGTAGTGTTTGACTCACAGCCAACATAGCTCTCAGTGGGGCCGTGGATGGTGTGGATGCATCCATGCATGCATCCACGGCATCCAGGGATGCCCGAAAATGTCAAAAAATGGATTTTTGATTTGGCATACAGGCATTCATCCACTGCAGGCAGGCCTGCATGCAGGGCTTCGGAGCTCCAGGCTGTGTGTGGATGCATCCACAAAATTTGTGGATGCATGCGCTGCATGCACGGGAAATACTGAGAGCTATGCAGCCAAATACTGCTGCCGTGAGTGAGGTGCTCGCAGCGTGTGGGGCGCTGCGGGCGAAGTGGGGGGTTGGCTGGGACAGCCAACATGGCGCTGTGCGTCGCGTGCTTCTTCGCGGACCACCTCGCACGCGGGAAGACCCCGCAAGCGCCGAGTCAGTCCGCCCTGACCGAATGGTGGGCGACTGCTGGAGGGTCCATGGGACTCTCCACGGCAGAGGTGGCCGTACTACAGGATGAGTGCAGGATTGAGTAGGGTTTGAGACCGCCTGTCCCCCCCAGCCCCCCACCCCAGGTACCTTAGGTGACTGTAAATAACCGACTCCCGACTCCCGACTCCTGACCCCCAAACCTTATTTACAGCCCTGCCCCCCCCCCCCCCACACACACACACACACGACGCGCTGGCACGGGCTGAACCGGTTCTGGAACCGGTTCCAGAACCGGTTCTGGAACCGGTTCGGCGGAACCGGTTCACCGGCGAACCGGTTCGGTGGAACCGGTTCCAGAACCGGTTCGGACGAACCGGTTCACCGGTAAACCGGTTCCGCCGGTGAACCGGTTCCAGAACCGACATTTGCGAACCGGGCAAAGTGGGTCCCGACCGGTTGGCCGTGTACCGGTCGGTGGACCGGTATACGGACCTGACCCGCACTGAGTCATCTCAGACCTATGGGTTTCAGTCCCAGTGTCAGATTCAGACCTACTGATCCAGAACCGCACCCTCTCCTTCCACACCAATTGTATCCGCTGCTCATGGGTCCGACTGACGACGATAGCAATGACGATGGCTCCATAGCAAAGATGGCTACCACTGTCAAAGCTCATCTGGAACAGAAACTGTCCCAGATGGAAGTCTCCTGTATAAATACAGGGTTCGGGTTTCCCACGAGTGTAACGCAGATACGTGCAGGTGTGTCAAGAGAGTGTGCAGCTCACAGCAGTTCCTCATTCTTGGTTCTGAACCCCACAGTTCTTCGAATCACAGTGACAACAGGGAGGCCAGATCCAAAGATCAGGCTTTCCCAGACGCGGTTCAACTGGTGACGACCGTTGTTGAGAGACCGGAGCGGAGGTCGACGTCGGCTTATCTCATGCTACGGCAGGGGTGAGGACTCAGCCGCCACCCCGGGTGGTTTGCAGGTTGAACAGGTTGTGTGGTTCCATTGATCAACATAGGTCGGCCTGTCTGATAAGACTCAGCCACCCTGCGGGTCAATTTATTCTAAAAAGGCGCCTTTTTGACCAAAAGGCAAAATTTCCTCCCATCATGCTCCCGTACCACAGAGGCCTGCCTCTGTGTATGTGTACGTTTTGCGATGACGGGGTGTGGAACCTGGCGTAGACCGAGCTACAACACAGGCGCCGTGGGTCAATTTTTTTTAGAAAAGGCCTTGACCAAAGGCATCCCCCTAACACTTAATTGCTCTGCTTCAACCTGAACCGACCCTCTAGGCAGCGTGAGGTGGCTACGTCGAGCCACTTCGTGGACAGCTGCAGTACCCTTCCCTTGTGTTCCTCTGTCAGGGGAACAACACAATAGCAGCATACGTATTGTTTCATTTCAGTCAGCCAAGGAAAGTCGAGGAGTTCGAGCCGTTGAACAGTAACCAGAGGATGACAAGCAGGTTGAATATGCAAGCAGTGATCTCCTGTGTACCCTTGGACCCACATTAAACTCGAACTGAAGCCCTCAGTCGTCCTTGACCAGATTCAGACCCGCTTTTCCAGAACCGCACCCCCTCCCTCCACTCCAAGTGTATCCGCTGCTCATGGGCCCACGTGACCACAAAGACTTAATCGTGACTCCATAGCAAAGATGGCTACCACGCTCAAGACCATCTGTGAACAGACGGTGGTCTCCTGTTTCCAGGGGTATGGAATTACCACGAGTGTAATGCAGGTACGGTAGGTGTGTCAAGAAGGTTTGCAGCTCACAGCAGGTCGTCATCTTCGTTCTGAACCTTGGTTCTGAAGTCGACAGCTCCTCAAGTCGGAGGCACACAAAGGATGGGTTCCGCAACTGTCCAACTATCTACAGACTCACAGCCCAGAAGGTGCAGTCCAGGTTCCACAGAGCAAATTAAATGTTAGCATTTCTGCACAACTACCGTATCGCAAATCGCAGCGGCGGTAGAAGTGACTGACTCTAAAACGGCGAGGTATCAGTCTTGACGCTGGAAAATTCCGTTCGGAAATACCAAACACATCCAGAAAGTGGAAGGAATGGGCGCCAAGATGATGCGAACGATTTTTGGGGGGAGGGGGTGGACTGCCCTGTATCGTGATACCCGTGAGGGTAAAAAAATACAGGGCAGGGAGGCACAGGCGCAGGCACAACAGAGGCAATACATAGGCAGGCACCAATGGGAAAAGCGACCTCTTCTGGGACAGGCTGGGGAGGGGGGGTGGGGAGGGCGGCGCTGGGGCGGCTGCATGCGGTACCTGCGGTTCCGGTCCGGATTTTCGTCCGGACCGGTGCCGCATTTGAGGGGCAAGAATCTGATTTCCGAGGCCCGGGAATGGTCGCAGTGGCTTCAAATGGCCAAAAACGTTCAATTTACCCCCCGGAAAAAAAAATTCGAAAGGGTCCCCCTATAGAAATCCAGTCAGGACTGCGTGAACCGGTTCTAGAACCGGTTCGCGAACCGGTTTCTGCCAGTTTCTGCATGCGGTACCTGCGGTTCCGGTCCGGATTTTCGTCCGGACCGGTACCGCATTTGAGGGGCAAGAATCTGATTTCCGAGGCCCGGGAATGGTCGCAGTGGCTTCAAATGGCCAAAAACGTTCAATTTACCCCCCCGAAAAAAAAATTCGAAAGGGTCCCCCTATAGAAATCCGGTCAGGACTGGGGGAACCGGTTTCAGAACCGGTTCTGGAACCGGTTCGTGAACCGGTTCCGGAACCGGTTCGTGAACCGGTTCTCGAACCGGTTCTGAAACCGGTTCCTGCAAACCGGTTCACGAACCGGTTTTTGCCAGTTTCAGAACCGGTCCCAGCCGGTTCTGAACCTGTCCTCAACCGGTTCGGATTTGTCAGTAACCGGTTTGCCGTTGTGATTTCAACCGGTTCCCAAACCGGTTCCCAAGGAACCGGTTACTGTTTTCAAACCGGCTCAGGAGATTTCTGCCAGCGCGTCGTGCACACCCCACCACTTTCTTTTCTTTCTTGTTCTATTCTCAAAAAACACAACAGCTCTCGCTTCTTCCTCCCCTGACCCCCCCCTATAGCCTGCGGGGGACGAGGCGTGTGCCTTCTCCACGGCTTTTGACAGCAACAGTGCAACATTGTTTGCACGCCATCTCTTTCTCTCTCTCTCGAGGCAGGGAAGTTGTTGAAGCCCTCCTCCTACCACCACGCCTGGCCGCACCCGCTGGCCGTTGCCTCCTTTGCCCTGCCCGCCGTCGATGACTGTTGGGACAATGTGCGCAGGTCTTGTGTTGGTCGGGCAAGGTAGCTCGGGGAAGGTTATGCGTTGCCAGCTGTTCAACCAACTGGTGGGGTTTGAGTGTGTCGTGAAGCGGCCCGCATCGAACAGCCTGAGGTCAGCTAACGCGCTGCGGCACGAGGTGACCATTCTTGCGCGCCTCAGCCATGACAACGTCATCCGCACAGCCAGCGCAGCTGCCCTCACGCAGAAGGACAGGTCGAGCAACCCGCTCTCCACAGACGAGACGCTTGTGATGGAGGACATGCGGCTGGACCTCCACCAGCTGCTGACGCGGTGCAACCTGTCGCACAGCGCCTTAGAGGAAGGCATGAAGCAGAACATTGTGGGGCAGGTGCTGCAGGGCCTGGCTTTCATCCACTCGAGGGGCATCGCGCACCGCGACGTCAAGCCAGAGAACATCCTCATCAAGGGGAAGCGGGTTGTCATTTCCGACTTTGGGTCTGCCACGCTGTTCAACGACATGTCTGTTATTTCTGATCTGGCGGGAAGCGCGCCGTACATGGCGCCTGAGGTGCTGGCGATGCAGAGCGGCAACGGTTTTGCCCCGAAGCTGGTCGGGGGCCTGGCAGCAGCCCCCGACATGTTCTCCCTGGGGTTGGTTCTGTACGTGATGTCGTCCTTCAGCGTGCCGCAGAGCTGCCCGACAGCCGCAGCGGCGCCCCGCTGGCTGGAGCGCCTGGTCGTGAGGCTTGAAGATGCCCGCGAGCTGTCCCTTTCGGGCATCCAGTTCTTCCGTGCCATCACGGAGCCTCGCCCGTGTGACCGGCTCACGGCTGCTGAGGCACTCCAGACCCCGTGGATCACCAGCCGTGAGGCCTCTCTCGCGTGCTCGAGCTGAGAGAGATGTGCGGTCTGTACTGCATAAAAATATGGGACTGATGATCAAGCTTGCTTGTGGTTGTCGGCCAGGGGATAAGATAGGTCTGGTTTTCCGGTTTTCAAAACCAGGGTTTCCCGGTTTCCGGTTTTCTGGAAAAAAAAAAAAGGCCGATCGGATTTTCGCCGGTTTTTGGGGAACCTTTGTGACAGTCAACCAGTGGGACCATTAGCCAAAAAAATATGGAAAGTGACCCCATCGTGATCCGCACGGAGCTCAAACAGTCAAAAGAAAGCAGAGAAGCGGAGAAAAGGAGCCCAGCGGGACCCGGTGGGTGGTGATGTCCTCGTCATGCAGGTCTTCTCTGTTTGAAGTTTCGAGATACTCCGGTAGCTTGATCATTCCGACCGCACCGTACTCCTTCTGGGCGGCTTGCCGAGCGCATGCACTCAATCTCGTTGCGGTGCACACTGCCAAGGACCACCCTGTCATCCACGCAAGCTACGACCTTGTCTCGAGCACGTTTGCCTTGCTGGGGATGACACATGCAAACTCCGATGTTTTCGGGAGTGCATGTCCGCTTTGGAGAGGATCGACGGATTCGGGTTCTGGCGGGACCGCGATTTGTGCAGTGTTGGAGACACCCGCTGGTGTTCGCATGAGCGCACGTTGTGCGCATCGTCTGACTGACTGCCTCAAGGGGGTGGTCATGCAACAAGCTCGACCATGAAGGTAGTTGCCCTTCGTGAGGCGTACCAGCAGAGCAGCACCCTCAGGGGGGTTTGTCCTGATGCGGGAGGTGATGCGAAGCCGCGCTCCGTCAGTACGTGGACGCATTGAAAGCTCAGTTCCGTCCCTTCGGGGAGCTGCGTGGAGCAACACGCCACTGCTGTTCGGCAGAGCCTGGTCCAGCCGTGTTGGGTGTGATTCTGAGAGGGTTTGCGCGGGTCGCGCGCGCCGAAGGCGCGCGCGAAAAATTTCAAAACCAGAAAAACCGGAAAACGGCGCCAGAAAAAAAGTCTATCTTATACCCTGTTGTCGGCACCCCAAAAAAAAAACTGAAGGCGATCTGCGTCTTGACTGTTGAAGTGCCACGTTGGGTGCGTTCAAAAAAGCGGTGTTCAACGCGCCTGACTCCTGTCCTCCAAAATTTTGCTCATAAAGGGAAAGGGTGCTTCGAGGAGGGGGGTGGTGTGTTGGTGTGTGTGATATGGATGAGGTATTTTGGGTTTTCGGTGGCTTTGACTTTTGGGTTTTCGCGAGAATCCAGTCCTGTTATCTTCCCTCCTGTGTGTGCCCTCCATTGTAGTGCCTCTGAAAATAGCGTCAGTGTTGCGGGATGCTGCGACAATGGCTACTGCCCGTGCATGCCTTGGACACAATCAGAGTGCCACCCGCAGAGGCTAGTCTGTTTCTGCCACCTATATGCAATGGAGGAGGAAAATCGAGCATCGAGGAACAGCGGTCTGCAGCAGGCAGAGTAATCGTACGGTGCCTGCTGCAAGAAGAGCTGCATCTCGCCTCCGCACAGGTCGAGGTGTGTGTGTGTGTTCCACAACCACTAAAAATAACATCCGTGCGTGTCTGCAATGTGACTGATATATTGCTCGACTTCCCCCAGCAAGGTCCTTGGTTTTTCTGTCAGGTGGAAATGCAAACGGAGTGGCAGGGGGCAACATTGCTCCCAGCCTCTTCGCACGCCACACCTCGGGACCAATCATTTGCTTTTGAGTGTGCTTTGAGTGTTCTGTGCGATCAACGGAATACGAGGTACATGTCTGCTCGTTTATCTCCTTTGATTCTCTCAAGGGTGTATTCTCCAAAGAAACTCCCAAGGCTTGAGTTATTTCCTTTTTTGTTGAAAGACCCCCCGTTGAAAGCCACCCGAGTAACCCAATTCACCGGCGGATCGCCTGCAAAACACACACGGCACGGTGTGTGGGGCTAGATGTGCCCCTGCGGTAAACAATCCCAAGAAAGAAAGGCCTTTGTGCAGCCCTCCTCCTCCAACAGGGACAGCTCCACTGCACCACAGGTCATTTTTTCACACACAACAAGAAGCTTGTCACAGTGAAAAAGACAGTTGGCAGCGCTTTGGGTGACAAACACAATCTACCTTGCCTTGTTGCTGTGGCTGTGCGCACATTCACACCAACCTTCATCAGGCAAAACACGCGAGGTTTGTTCACCCGGGTTTGGCGCAAACAACGCCTTATCTTTTTCACTCCCGAGCGCGCTGTGTCTCGGGAGGCCAAGGGTGCGGATCTGATTTGGTCTGACGATGCTCCTGCCGAGCAGAATTCCACTCAGTAGAGTGTCCTCCATCGGGCCACCAAAACCTGCATTACGAGTGAAGGGAGATCATCATTGTGTTTCTCTCCACCACTTCTGCTTCAATACCCCCCGGCTGCAGCAAAGGCTGACCCACACCGACTTGGAAGGTGATCACAGAACAAAGCCCCTCCCTCAACAGTGATCTACCTCCACGAGGGTTCGCCTTGCTGGCTATCTGGAGAATATCGCAGGGTGACTCCCACACCACTTATGTTTCTTTTCTTCGTACCGTCGCATTGTGTGCATCGGCTATGCTTGTTGCCTCGATTCGGCGCGTTTGCTGCTTTTTTTTATGTGTGACTTGCATGCGAAATGGAAAGTTTTCCGGGGCATGGGTCCAAAAACAACAACTGTTCTCGTGAAGACCGCCACATCTTCACACAACTATACTATCCCCTCTCCAGCAGCAGTAGTGCCTTTTCACAAAAAGAGGCAATGCTGCCGTGTACCAGGAGAACACGAACCAACGACCCCCTCTCACCAGGGGGACGCTGCGAACAATCGTTCAAAAATAGTTCAAGGTTTTGAGGCCCCCCTCCCACCGCCCCCAGGTTCCCTGCCCACCTGGAGGACCCAAGCGCCCACACTGGGCCCTCCCTTGGTCCGCCGATGGACAAAAAGGCAAAAAAAAGGGTTGCAGGAGATGGAGATCCCCCCCCCCCCCTCCCTTCCCCCCTCCCCCTCCCCCCTGACAGACATTATATAGGAGTGTGTATAGGAGTGGAAGGGGGGCCGATTATCCGTCATATTCTCAAAACGGAAGGCAGGCAAATGAAGGGACAAGGTTATCTCTCCGTCCCTCCCCGAACCAATGCTCGTCACCGTGAAACTCGGGCCCGTTCCACTCAAAGAGTGTCACGGCGGCGATGTGGATTTTCCCTGTGTGGAAAAGAAAATGGGGTTGTGGAGTTGGATCTTAGCAGTGCAACTCTTCCTCCCATCCCCCACCCCCTTTTCCCCATGCTGGGGAGTGTCCTTTCCGCGTGTTTCCCCGGAAAAGGGATGGGTGATAACACTTTCCTTGTGAGAAACACGACGATGTGGCGCACACAGCGAGAGGGGATGGTTGGCGGGAGGGGTGGTCTGAAGTTGCTTTTTTTTAATTTTGACTCGAAGGTTCGAGCGGCCTGTGCTGTCGTGTGAAGGGACCCCCTGCATCACGGCACCATTGGCACTGGGCAATCTAACCTGTTCTCCCCCAAGCCCTGCTAATCTCCAGAAAGCTGGAGGACAAGGGAGACAGCCTCTGCGGCACAGCAGCGAACTCCCCCCGGGGGTGGTTGTGGGTCCCCCTCCCCCCTACCCACAACGTGCGTTTTGGACGTCTACGCTTTGCCAAAAAAAATCTATTTTTTTTGTTCTCGGTCCGACTGACTATGCCTTTTCCCCGCCCCTCACCGTCCCCCGTCCCCCGTCCCCCGCATCCCATGTTCTGTTCTGTTCAGATTCGATATCTTTTTTGGGTGATTTTTTAGGGACTGCTCTTTTGTGGCAGCAAGCAGCAGGGGGTGTGTGAGGGCAGCAGCGGAGATTGTGTTTGTTGCTTTCAAGGGCCACTCCGGTGCATCTCCCGGTCCAGGTCAGGTGGCGTCGTTTGCCTTGTGGCCAGGAGCGGGAAATTAATCGAAAAGTCACACCGGCGTCCCTCTCTAGATGACACCAATGTGCCAAGTGCAGCGATCTAGCTGGTGGGAATGTTGGTGGGTACTACTCTGTGTGGGGGATGCTGGCAAGACGTAACATAGGCTTGAAAACGGGATGGCATCATCAAGGAGTGGTCCACGTGGCGTTTTTGTGTTTGGTCTTCTGCTGCTAAAATAAAAAATGCCGATAAATTGAACTTCTTTGTGACCCCCACGCGCAAAGCCAGCCCACACTGGCATCTGTCTGTGCCCTTTATGCTGGATCCTGTGACCCCTACTCGCGCCACTCCATCCAACGGAAGGGTGTTCTGGTGGTGTGCACACAACGGGTCTGCGTTCCAACAAACACAGCCATCTCAGCGGCTGACTCTCGCCTTGGAGGCCTGCATCGGCATGAAGAGCTCTCAGCGTCACCCCACCCCACCCCCTCTCATTCCTCCCTCCTGACGGATTTCTGTTTTTCCTTGTTTTATTTCGCGTCGATTATCCGTATCGTCTGTCGGGTCTGTGTGCGTGGCTTTTATAGCGGCAGACACGCCCTTTTTGTTTCTTCCAAAAAAGGGCAGTCCTGCGTCACAGCTCAGGTTGGGTACGAAGAGCACAAAGGCACATCGGGATCACGCCCGCACGAATCCGATTCCCCTGATCGCAGATCGATGTCAGAACGAAGGTGGGCGGGGGTGGGTAAATATGAGAGAAGTCCAGACAGGGCCAACGTGAACATGCTCCCCTTGCAAAATGCCTGCCCCCTCTCCCCCCATTGGCACTCGGACCGCTTCCGAGGACATACCTCATGCTAACCCTGGGTGTCCCGGCTTGACCGCTGCGCCTTGCAAAAAAAATTGTGAGAGACAATGGATGTGTCGCAGCCTGTGGGCTGTCCAACCCCTCCCCTCCCCACTTTGTGGAGGGGGGGTTATTGAACGATTTGAAGGAATTTTGTTGGTCGTGGCCTGCACGTCCTCTGCACGTGCCCCTCCGTTTGTGCAGGCGAGCAGGGGGCAACCGACACACAAATCTGTGCACAAAGCACACCACACACACACTCGCCATCGGGGCGGTGCCTGATCTGCACAGGGTCTGCCCTCTATATAGGGGGGTTGTGCGGCGGAGAAGCTCCCCTACCTTTCCTTTGCCTTTTCGCCATGGGGTCCGCAGCTCTGTAGTGCACAAAGGCGTGAGCCTGCCCGAGCCAACATAGGGTGATACGCGGTGCAGTGTGGCACAGCGAGCCAAGGGCCCTCTATAGTGTACAGACCTTGAGGGGGGGGGGGGATAGGCCCTTGCATAGCCCCCGATTTTCTGTCACAAAACCAAATTTTGGCCATTTTTTCAATTTTTGGGTCCAAAATACCCCCCAAAACACCACCAAATGACTTTTGTGGGTCTCTCCCACCTGTTTCCCACCCTTCCACCCCAATTTTCCAACTTTTTTGGGGATTTTTCGGGTATTTTTGTCGGAAAAAGCCCCTCCCTTAGGGCGCTTTTCTCCTGTATATCACCCAGAAAATTCACAAATCCACGTTTGAGTATGGTTGGTACCTCAGCACCTAGTTCTGCTGCAAATTCCTGGAGTTCATCCCTTGTGAAGGGATTCAGAATCCCTTCTTGGCGATTCTTGAGTCTGACAAAATTGAATTCTGCCAGACTGTCTGCCCGGGTGTCGGATCTCGGCTGCAGCTGAGTGTGCTTGTGCGAGCCCGTTTTCTCTTTCCAGAGTTTTGCCCTGCCATCGTCACCCTGCTGTTTGCCGCCTTCTCCCAGCCCCTCTTTGTCCTACAGACACACCGGTGTCACACATGGGTCTCTTCTGCGGGCACTGCACCTGATGCCATGTTCATCTCATAGTGTGTGCCCACTTTGTCGGTATATGCTAGGGGGGCTACTGTTACGCGACTGTGACTGACCATTTACATCTGTGGATACCACTGAAATATTCCGTCGGTTTGACCCGAAAACAGGGTACTCCGCCCAATTTGGGCTCCCGGAATCAATTGCGAGCGGAATTTTTCACTTTGGTGACGATTTTGGCTGATATTTTGGGTGATTCATGCCCACCCTGGCCACACCCCCTAAAAACAAGGGATTGGTGGGGTTATGGCGGGTCTCCCACGAGAACCCTCTTTCAGACCGCCTCTGGGCGTCACAAGGCCACCGAAACCACTAAAAACCACCCAGGAACCTACCTCAGGGGGTAGCTGTGTGGTTGTGGGGTGTTTAGAGGCCTTCTCCGCCTTTGAAAGTGGTTGCTCAGAACTGGTCCAAAACGGCCCAAATTGGGGGGTCTACTGTTACACTACTGTTACAGACCATGACATGGGCGGATATCATTGAAAAAATCAGCATTTTTGACCCGAAAACAGGGTACTCCACCCATTTTGGTCTGCCGGAATCACTTCCGGGGTGAATTCTTCACTTTGGTGACAATTTTGGGTGATAGTTTGGGGATTCCGTGCAGATTTCAGCTCCCAAAAATAAGGGTTTTTTCGGGAAATTTTCAAATTTTTCCACGAGAAACCTCTTTCAGATCGCCTCTGGGTACCATGAGGCCCCCAAAACCACTAGAAACCACCCAGGAACCTACCCCGAGGGGTATCTGTGTGGTTTTGGGGTGATTAGAGGCCTTCTCTGCCTTTTGGAAGTGGTATTTTTGGACCGTTACAAATCGGCCCAAGAGCGTTACACGAGCGTTACACTTTTTCGGGGGGTTTTTCAGGAAAAAATGCCAAATAATTCGAATGGATCGACTTTCCCGAGGGTGTCCGCTATTTTCACGGATTTTTTCAGTGATCCCCCACTGGATTTTTGGCCAGGTACGCCCATTTTGGTGGAGTTTTTGGCCCAAAATCCAAAAAATCGTGTTTGTGACAGCCCTAAACAGAGATTTAAACAGCCATGCAAGGGCCTAGGGGGGGGGGAGGGTCGTCCTGTGGTTTAGGGCGATGTTTCCCCCCTTCTGGGTTATACTTTAGGAGGTGGCACTTGCTGGGTTGGCCTGAGCCGTATTTCTCGCGCTGTTGCCGCTGTTTCTTTTTGTGCACGCCTGCTTTTTTGCGGTGCGCTGCCAATGTCGTTTTGTTTTTCCCCCCGGAAGAACAGCTAGCTTTTTGCACTAAAAAGACTCGTGGCAGCGTTCGGTATCCTGCACACATGCACTGGCATGCACCGTTCGTACAAACAAAGAACGCAACCCCGAGTCTTTTTACCGCGGCCTGGGGCAGGTGAGGGCAAAAGACAACCACTCTTTGTGAAGTGAGTTTGACAACCAGTCGAGAATGTGCATCGCTAACCCTGGTGCGCACCTCTGTGGTGGTGCTGCTGCCTTTTTGTGACCTGACCGCTGTGTCGCCACCCTGGGTGCATCCGATTTGAATTGGTGTTGTGGGGGGGGGGAGGGGTTCTTCGCTACCCGCCAGGCTTCGTTGAATCTTCGGCGCTTTTCTCACAAAACTAGGAGAAAATGCGCCAAAAAAACGCTCTCGCCATGGGCACGCTTGTAACGAAGGCCCCTGTTGTTTGGCAAAAGAAATATTGCTGTCACGCACAATCACGCATGCGCCTACGCAATGCGGGTTTCTTCCAGCAATATCAGGGGCGATTTTCCCTCTATTTTTTTTTGCCTTCGTCCCTTCGGGTCCCCGTCCCCCCACCCCCCTTTCATCGCGGTTGTGAGAAGGGTGTTCACATGGCAGCTCCCCAATTCCCACCCCCACCCCCACCCACCTGCTTGCTCTCCCCTCAAGAAACACCCCACACTGCAAGCCGAGCCAAAGGCCTTGAGCCGCTGGGCCTCAGGGCAAATATATGATATCCGGAGCGCTGCGCAGTATTTCGCCCATCTCCACAATATACAGAGTGGGGACAACAGTCTCTCCCTCGCTCCCCGCTTGCCTCTATCACTACCCGACAGACACACATCACCATCACCAACCCTGCAGGAACTTGACACTTGGGTTGTCGGCGTACACATATTCCAGAGGCTGTGTGTGCATGAGCAGGTGAGCCGAATCTGGTGGGGAGAGGGTGGGAAGGGGAGTTGTCCCCCCCCCCCCCCCCCCCTCGTGAGAGGTCCAAGAGGCGATCCCCTTTTTTTGTTTGGAACCAAACCATGCATTGCTGAATGCAGGGGCACTCGCTCTCTCTCTCTCTCTCTCTCAACTCCTCTGCCCGCCCCGCCAAGCACCACCACCACCACCACCCCCTCTCCATCCGCGCTTTCCCTTCTACCGTATTCCTCTCTCCCTATCTCTCATATAAAATAGCCGGTGTGGCGCGCGCGGTGGTTATCATCCACTCCATTTCCCACCCCGCCGTCTCTGAAGCATGTCTCGCGTCTTGGTGCCGGATTTCATCGACATCGACGCGAGCAGCGGGTCTGATGATGAAAGCACAACGAGCAGCGCGAGCAGCACGGGGCGCCGCCTGCGCTCCTGCCGCGACATGGTCCGCAAGCGCAGCAGCGTCTGCCGCCTCTCCGCCTCGGTCACCATGTCGCGCTCCACCTCCCCCAAGTGCGGCACCCACTGGGGGAAGGCCACCCCGACACATCACCACTCCCTGCACCCCCAGCAGCAGACCAGGTCGAGCAGCCCCGACTACACAGACCGCCTCAAGAGCTTCTCCTTCCCCCGCAGGGGCAGCTTGATGGCTGCATCGCCGAGACACTGCTCCACTCCAGACGCGGGCCACGCCCCTGCCCTCACATCCAAGCTGCTGTGCCAGGCTGCGGCGCAGGCGCAGGGAGGTGCGGAAGCACCCACCGCAACCACCCTGAAGATGCTGGTTATCAGGCGCAGGTCGTCGGGGCAGCCCATCGGGGTGGAGTTCAACGGGACTGTGGTGCAGCGCGTCGCCGCGGGTGGGGCTGCTGACGCGGCGGGTGTGGTGCCCGGCATGCGTATCATCGCCGTCAACTCTCAGAGGCTCCGGACATGCGATGACAATGCCAGCGTGCAGACTGCCTTTCTCGGGGCCCCCGAGGAATTCCCCCTCACTGTGGACTGCAGCGGCGTGGCTGATGCCGGGAGTGGTTCCGGCGGTGGCGGTGGCGGCGGTGGTGGCGGCCGCTACACCCCCCGTCACATTGGGGAATCCAGATCTGCAACATCGTCGCCCTGGCTCCAGTCGCAGCCACCCCCAAACCGCCGCCGTGCCTCCCTCTCCGCCTCCCTGTCAACCCTCTTGGGTGGCGGCGGCGGCGCTGCGGCAGACGCAGCGTCCCACCCCACCCCCCCCTACTCCTCCACCTTCTGCGCGACGCGGGAGGCGGCGACGCGTCTCCTCCTTACCGCATTCTACGCGAGATACAACCCGACGGATTCCTACAAGATAGAGTGCCTCGTGGGGGTCAACATCTGCCAGGGGAGCCACAGCGAGACGGATGTCGTCAAAATCATGTGCGAGAGGTATGACGTGTCGGGGCAGGAGGCGCAGGATTGGCTCGGCGGGGCGGATGCCAGCCTCAACGTCAGCGTGTTTGTCATAAAGCAGTTTCTGGCGAGGTACTCCGATGCAACTCCCGCACACCAGGCGCAGGCAGCACCCCCGGCTGATGGGAAGAAACAGAAGAAGAAGCAGTCACCCCCTCCGTCGCAAATCGCAGACACACAACCCTACGACGCTCTCTCCGAGTTGGATGCCCTCGACAGGCGACGCGGCGACCACCAACGCGATGCCTCGGGAAGGCTCTCCTGCCGTGTCACCGTCCTGAAGAAGCTCTGCGCCCGCCACGACATCCCCTCCGGGAGATGGTCGGGCTCTGTGCCTCTCGACCTCTTCCACGTGATCCACCCGATGGCGGTCGCCTCTCCCCTCGCTGCGGCTGCCCTCTGCGTTATCGCCCTCGCCTCGACGGAGCACCATGGGGGGGATATGTTTGCCTTTGTGCAGGTCGACCAGCCGATGTTCAGCATGTCTGACGTCTGCGCCCTCAGCAGGAAAAGCTTCGGCGACTTCAGGTCCAACGCGACACGCTCTACCCCTTCTGAGGATGCCTTGTCACCCATGTCGCCGCTGGGGAAGCTGGGGAGGCGCGGCCCTTCCTTTGTTATGGGGGAGGGGGATGGGATCCCGTGCACCAGCGTGATCAGCATCGTCAGCGAGTCCTCCCGCGCCACCGTTGCGGTGGGGCAGGGCTCCCTGGCAGTATCCCACGATGACAGGATGAGTGGGGAGCGCGAACCCCCCGAGGGGCTCATGACCCCACCCGACCCTCTGTTCGACGTCCAACCCACCCCCGAGGCGTCTGCCCTGGGGCAGCAGCCCAGCTCCAACGGGGCAAACTCCTCCTGCGGGTTGTCCTCCACGACACGCCCTAAAGGGGGGATTTCCGTAATATCCTCCCCGATGACACCCCCCTGCACCCCTCTCGTGAGGCGGAGGGGGGGCGAGTCTCCGGTGTTGCCGCATGAAGCCCCTGCGCCGCGGGTCCCCTCTGAGGTGCTGCGTGCATCCGGCTATATAGAGGGTGTGGATGTGGTGTGCACACCCCCCGACACGCCGGATGTGCGCAGCTGTGAGAGCTTCACCGCGCTGGACAGCAATGGGGAGCTCCTGGCCCTCACAGTGACACGCCTTGGCACCAACGAAGGTTCGATAGGAGGACCCGATGCTGCACCGACATCAGCCCTTGCCCCTCCGAGTGGCGACCATATGTGTTTCTCTGTCCTCTCCGATGGCCCTCCCGAAGGAGAAGACTGCGTCGGCCTGGATTCCCCCGAGTCAGACAATCTAGACCAGGTGCTGGGGACGGCACGCGCTCTGCTTATCGCGAGGCTTGCACCACACCCTGGAGGGTCGCCTTTCTCCTCGGGGGTATCAGAGGTTTTTGGCGGGTCCTCCATTCCGCCCGCCGCAGCCCCCGTGTCGCCGCAGCGCCGCCTGCGCGGCGCTGGGTTGGCGCAGCAGGGGGGCCGTGGCGTGGGGCTGGGTTCCCCCCTGTCGACCCCCGTGTCCTACCCCCTGGTGGACTCCGTTGGATTGCAGGCGCTCCGCCCGCTCGCCTCCCCCGCGGAGCAGCCCATGTCTGGGGGGTCTGAGTCGTGCAACATCACCGACGAGTCATCCTGCTCCCACACGCGGGGCGGAGCTTCGCAGGCTGTGGGATCGGCCTGCAGGCAGAGCGCCCCACAGCAGGATCCCGAAGGGTCGCCACGGTTCCTCCCGGCATATAGGGTTGGGAGTGGCGGTGGTGGCGGTGGCGGTGGCGGTGGTGGCGATCTCAGCGGGTCTCCCACCATGGGTTCTGCGAAGGGCAGCCCGCTGAGCCCCGCAGCGAGTGGCGGGCGGGGTGGGCTGCTCTTCTCCCTGAAGAAGTTTGCGGGGCTGAACCCATCTGCCCGGTCGGAGCCGAGCACCGCGCAGAACACCCCCTTGAGGCTGCCCAGTGCGGATCCGTTTGACAGCAGCGAGAAGCAGTTTGTTTTGCCGGCGGATTACCCCCCGCCTGACACGCAGGTGCTGAAGGCGCTGAACGACGCCCTGAAGCAGGCCGAGCGGGAGAAGGAGGAGCTGCAGGAGAGGCTCTACGACATGTCCTGTGAGAACAGCGCGTTGAAGGAGCGTCTGGGCGACGCGGAGACCCGTGTGGGGCAGCTGGAGATCGTGCTGTCGCTGCCGGGTGCAGGGGGAGGGGAGGCGTCGCCGCAGTCGTCGCTGCCGAGCCCGAGGCGTGCGTCGGGGTCGAGTGTGTTCACCCCGATCCGGCCTGGGGGTGGGATGCCAAGCCTGCCGGACATGCCCTCGTTTGAGGTGATATCCGAGCTGAACAGTACCATGGCGGAGCTTGCTGACACGCAGCGCAACCTTGGGAAGGAGAAGGAGAAGCGGCGTGCCTTGAAGGAGAAGCTGCTCGGCGAGATTAACAACCTGCGCAGTGATTTGGAGTCGGCAGGTGCGGAGCTGGAGATCCACCGGGTGAAAGCGAAGGCCCTTAAGGCAGATCTGCGTGAGGCCCGCCGGGGTTCTGTCGCGGCGCGCGCCCAGTGCATGGAGCGCGATGCGATGGAGAACACGCGTGCAGAGGAGGATGCACTGCAGAAGCTGAACAGCAACCGTGTGATGGAGGAGCTGATCGAGCTGAAGACGAAGCATGCATGGGCCGTGACTGTCCTCGATAGGGTTGGGCTGACCCCTCACTTCAAGGCGCTAGCGACGCTGAACTCATTTCCAGAGGTATGTTGCGTGGTGGGGCATGGGGTGTGATGTCTCAGCCGACCAGGGGGGGGTGGTGGTGGGTGTGTTAGTGCTTCAAGAAGGGAGGCGAGTTAGAGAGCTGGCTATACCACACACCACACCATGTTGCAGGAGCTTCTGCAGGCTGTCCGGATACGAGTGAAAAACACAGAGAAGATAAAGGAGATGTCACGGGTCATATCGACGCGGAATCCTGGCTGAGAGCGGGGAGGAGAGGGGTTGTGTTTCCGTCTCTTTTTGGAAACCCCGCCGTATTGATTTGAGGTGGTGAAATGAAAGGTTGTTCTGCGGTTCTCCACACCCGGAAAAAAAAATCCGGTGCCGGTCGGCACGGGTCGTCATTTTTTATCGGTCGTTCCCCGCTCCCCCGCTCCCCATGGGTGGGAAGTTGTTTCGGGGAATTTCTTTCAGGAATTTCGGAATATATTCAGTCGGCAAAAACAAAAATCAAACTCTGTTCTGTTCCCAGGCTCTCCATGGCCTGTTCCCTCTGGCGTCCGACAAACGATCTTTGTACCCGATGCTGTCAGTTTCTGTTGCGAATCAAAAAAGAAACCCCTTTTTTTTGCGGTTTACTTCAGCCAAACGACGGACCCTGAACAGAAGCAACCTCTTCTTTTGGTTTTACCCAAACAAGGTTGCTTGTCACATCGAAAGAGTCATTGGGGGCCTACGGCGCGAGCGAGGTGTGTTTTGCTACAGCAACACAGTAACACCTATCTATTCACGGGCAACACTCTTCCTGCAGGGGCTACATCACACCGCCGCTCGTGCCGCACAACACAACACCCGGAATCCTCTTCCCGTCACCTCTCACTCACTCACGAGACTCAGTCCCATAAGTCAAGAATATAAACCGCCTGGCTGGTTGTCAGCGCACCGTATGTCTACGCATGCCGCACCCCGCCTTGGTCGTTCCAGCGATCATCTCATCGAAATATTCCCCCACCCCTGCCCCTCCGGTCCACACATCTCACGCACTTTCTGTCACTCCTTTCCCCCAGTGTTCCTTATGGTGAAATATTCATTCATGTGCGTGCAATCTTGTCGAGCCCCATTTGATATATTTTCGTGAAGGCGGCAATGCGGTGGCGGTTGCCGTGCTTCCCTTTGAGGCACAGACTAGTTACACTATGTGTGCCGTGGACGCAGGCTGGCGCGGAGCGAAGGCCTCCCCGTCTCATCAGGGAGACATCCCTCATACAGCTCGTGGTGCGGTTGTGTTGTTGATAGATGTCGGAATGCCGTGTCTTTTCTAGGGACACCCGACATCCAGCAGGCACCTTTCCAAATGAAGAACCCGACTCACTTCCTTTTTTTTGTGCTCGACACGAGCGATGAACTGAAGGGGCATAACGAAGGAAACCGCATGGCTGTTGAGGATTGCCACACGTCACAGGCCCTTTTTGCGGGTCTTCGGATATGGTGCATGGCGCTCAAACGAAACGTCTTATATCTCGGGGGATGTGATTTTGCAGAGGTATATGGTGTCCTCTCGGATGAGAGGTTGCCTCTACCTACACAGCATGGGCATAGGGCGGAGTCGGGTTTTTTGGTTGAACCAGAGAATAGTCCCCAACCTGCTCCAACAACAGCCCAAACTGAGCGCCACCCACCGCGGGCTGACTCCAGAACGGCTGGGGTCTGCCGGGAGACACCACCATCTAGCTTGGGGCGTGCGTGACACTCCCCCTATTCTGAGCCCTGTTCGGCACCATACCTTCCCTTCCTCCTTGGACTAACCTCCGCAGCCTCTCTTCTGTTCTCTTTCATCTATCCAGCACCCTGCATCCCCACCCCTCCCCCAGCCCTCGCTCGAGGTGTTGGAAAATGGGATCGGGCGACGAGGCTAGCCATGCCGTGGCTATTTCCATACTGCCTTCTGTCTGTGTGTCCTGTGTGGGCGTGCGTGGCTTTCCTCCTCCCTTTCTTGCATCCCCCCAGCCTATTCGGGTTGCCCACCGCAAATGGTGGTGTGGTGGATAGTGGTGGTAGTGGTGTGGTGGGTAGGGTATAAAGAAGGGAGGCACACAACAAAGAACCTCTCAAAGCGAGCTGCCCGCAATTTGCAGCCTCGCGGCTTTCTCTGCGAGATGGAATGGAGGTTCTTTAATCGGAAGGCACAGAATCCGGTGGGTGTCCCCACTCCTGAGTGGCACCCGGTGTCTTCAATCTTCAATACAAATGCAGATCCGGAAAGTTGCCCAACTTCTGGGAGCCCTTTTGATCCAGCAACACGCCTATCTCGGACCGAGACGCGCAAATCCACTGGCCACCTTGCCCTGCCCCGCCCCACTGCACCGCTCCCCTTGCGGGAACTATCTGGATTGGATGCAAAGGAGATATACCCTGCCTGCAAACCCCTCTGCGTGTCTTAAGGCCCAGTTTTCTGGGGATAATCACACACTGGTCTGGCCCTTACAGCCAGCTCCAAAGAAAGTGGAGACTCAGATGCCCTTGGGTCTTGATAACTAATGTTGCCACGTGGTTGTCTCTACTCAGTTAGCCTTGGGATCTCGTCCTCCCTCTCATACCCACTGTCACTCGGGACCTGGGCATGAACACAGCCCTGAGGGGCTAGGCGTGGCGAGTCCCCAGCCAGGAGCCAGCCACCCGCTCCGCGTCAGAACTATATCTGTCTGCTGTGTGGGCGCCGCACCCTCAGCGATCCCTCTGGCCGTAAAGGCTGTCTCCTTTCTTCTCCCTCCCTGTTGGTGCGTGCAGGAAGAGGGGGGGGGGCGGGGGCGAATGGGTGGGGGGGGAGGTGGTGGTAGTGGAGAGTGGGGTGCCCTACCCCCCCTCCACAACCGCCTCCATCCCGCCTCTGCGGCCCGCCTGGTTTGGAAGCGTTTCTCCTGCAGGATCCTATATTATTCTGTGTGGTTTTATATTTTTGTTACCGCGTTGTTTCGCCAGCCCGCCCCTCTTCTTTCTGTCTCTGGTCTCGTTCTTCCACTTATGATTAAAAAACCCGGGTATGCCCTCCAGACATCCCGGGCACGGCACAACCACCTTGCCAACCCTGCCTGAAGCATGCGCCGGGCCACCCCCCGCCTGGGGTCTCACTGAAGCACCTCTTCTTCGGCTGCCCCGCGACAGCGTCGGCCCGACACCACCTCACAGCCACAAACGTGCACAACCTGCTGTTGCACAACTGCAAGGAGGCGCTGCGCTACCTGGCCGAGGCAGGGGTAACGGAGCACGGCGAGAAGGACTACCTGAACGCGTGAACCAAATAACATCATCAGAGTCTGAGAGAACAAGGGCTTCGGCCCGACCTCCCAGCACCCCCCCCCCCCCATCCCAGCCCCACGTCACTTTCCACAGGCCGCCAGGCGCGTCAGCGTCGGCGACCGCCCGCCCCCAGTCTGAGAGGCATCAGCCGAATCTCGGTGGAGGCGGGCACAAAACAAAAGAGAGAGTCGTCACTGTGCATATCAGCACGGTCCCGCCCTCTGTGCCAGACCAACACACCACCAAAGGAAAAGAGGAAGAGGCGACGTAAGGCAATGCCTCCGTGCGGCCAGGAGAACACGAAATAGCGACCCCCTCAACGGGGAATGCTACGAGCACGGCCAAAAATCGTTCAAATCGTTCAAAAAAGCGTGAATGTCTCCGTGATGAGAATACCACCCTCCCTCCCGCACGCAATATCCTGCCTCTCTCTTTCCCTCCTGTAGGTCAGACGGATGTGGGGCGCTGAAGTGTGGTGATACTTTCTTCCGCTCGTGCGCACAAACAAACCTCGGGCTCTTTATCGCGCGGAAGTGTCATTCAGCTCTGCAGCTCTGCCAAGCGTGCTCTGCACACCACCCCCCTTCATCAGGCAAGTGGGTTTGGAAGTGGGGTCGAGAAAGAGTGGCAGAGTTGAACAGGTGACACTTTTTACCCCGGTCGTCCCCGCACCCCAGGGTTGTCCGCCGATACTGAAGAAGAATATATGAGAGGAGAAATCAATTGCACCTCAAGAGAGCAGTGTGTTTTGCACACTTCACAATCTCGCTCATTAGCTGAACGATTCGAACGATTTTTTTTGGCCGTGCCTCATTTCGCAGCCATATCCTGTGTGCCTTCAGGGGCCCTTGTTAGTCATGTCTCCTTTCTTTTTCCCCCCCCCACCGTTTCCTCTGTCGATCTGTACTCCAGACCTCCTGCCCCCCCGTCTGCTGTTTATATTGGGGCAAAGCTTTTGTGATATTCACCCCACCGCCTCTCCCCCCCTGCGCCTTCAATCTTCTTTGATTGTTGCAGACGCCTATAAAAGGACGTTGCTCTCCCCGCCCCCTTCCCCACCCCCCACCCCCCCACCTCCCCTCCAAATCAAGGTGTGCAGCGAAGATGGGTTGGCCATAGGAGATAGACCTGCACGACCACACATCGCACATCAGCACCCGACACACAACGCACAGTTTCCCCAGCCCACCTGCCTGTGTCGCATTACACACGGCCTGCTCTGGAGGAACGGGGGGGGGCGGGAGGGTGTGGGGATGTGAACAGTAGTATCATATACTCAAAACCGAAACTTTCGGTGCCCATCCCCCCCGGTCCCCCTCGCCCCCTCTGACACCTATGCCCCTCTGCCCTTAGTCGGGCAAGAGGGGCATTGTGTGAGGACGAACCATCTGCCTATGAGAAAACGGGAGAGGGGTGGGGGGCGGTGTGAGTGCACCCCCCCCCCTCACCCCGCTTCCCTGCACAGCGAAGGGGCGGGGAGGAGCCAAATGGTTGGCTGCCCCTTTCGTTGTTCCGACCGAATTCGATGTCTGTTGTCGTTCTCCTGGGAAAAAAAAATAAAAAACGTCGAAACCAGATCCCCCCTTGGATGTGGCTTACAAATCCACACTTGTGCCGCGAGTGTTGTGGCATGACATATGCCAGCAACACAGACGGCTTGCCTCCATGCGATTTGTGTCAGGATATCAGGCTTCTGGATGTGCGAAATCGCGTCGTCTCTTTAACACACACCCTATGCCCGAGTGGGTGTATTTTTGTTGTTGGTCTGGCAATCATTTTTTGTCCGGCATCTGGTCCCCCGAACTGCTGATATCTCGGGCCCTGTTGCGTCGCCGTGTTTCGTTCAGTTGTCTTTCCAGCATCACACAGCACGATGCCTCGCGACAAAGCAACAAGCGTGACGGATGCCCCCCATCCAACCCTCCGCACCACATCCCCTCCCCTGCACCGCTGCTGATGGAACACTGCACTGCCTCCACAACAGGAAACCAAATTCACATGCCGTTGCACACCACCTACCCCTGACAGGCACACGGGAGGGGCGAAGTAGCAAGATAATATCGCAGAATATCGCAGCACCGAACCGCCCAAGGCCATCATCTCCCGAGAGGCTGAGGAAATCCCATCACCCAACCGCACCCCTCCCTCCACATCTCTGTTTCTTATTAGCCTGTGACACTTCAGGCCCGCTTCTTAGTAGGGGGCATTAGATTGCACCCCCCCCTCTCCCCGCTCTCGATTTTGTTTCGACAGTTCCCGAGCTTTGGTGACCTTTCTGCGCCCCGCCTCCCCCCCCCCCCCCCCCCCCCCCCCCCGCTCAATAGCCAGGATCTTGCGACACGCCCCTTCGCCCTGCTCACACGACACCCATACACACACCTTCTCTCTCTCTCTTCTTCTCTTCTCATATTTTGTTGCCGCCCCACACCCGTGCATGGCTTGACCGCCCCGCTCCCCCCAACACCATGCCCCGCCCCTGCCCCCCCTCCGACACCTTCCTGGGACACACCACCCCCCTCAGCACCCCTCTCCTTGCTCTCCTCTGCGCGGCGCTCCTCAGCGGCACCGCCGGCACCGACTGCGACTGGCGCGCCACACCAGACCTGGGCGTCGCCGGCATCGACACCTCACAGCCCCTGCGCCTCCCGAGCTCCACGGCATGCCGCAAGCGGTGCACCGAAATTGCGGGATGCACCGGGGTGGTCTGGAAGGAGGCATCCGCAGAGTGCTACCCTTTGGACTGCTCTCAGTGCACCTCGTTTGTCGACCCAGGCTCTGAGGTTCACCTCTGCATGCGGAGTGGAACCGGCCTTCCTCCCACACCCGGCACACCAACCAGCCCGCAGGACGAATGCAACAGGTGGGACAACGCATTCGCCTGCCTCCGCGCCGGACAGACCTGCACCGACCCCAGCCTCGACGCCTCCGGCGACTGGGAGTGCCGCTGCGCACCCCCCGCCAGCGGCAAGGGGATCGCCACCCCCGCCACCTGCTTCAGGTCCGACGAGTGCCTCACCTACGCCGCAGCCTGCACCTCTGTGGGGCAGGAGTGCCGCGACCCCTCCCCCACCGCGGTGGGCGACTGGGAGTGCTTCTGCGTCGCCCCCTCTGAAGGCACGCCCGCCACGGGGGGCCCTGCCGCATGCTTCCTCGACGAATGCGCCGCACGCCCCTCCGGCACCTCCCCGCTGGTCGGCGCGAATGCGTCGTGCCCCACAGACACACCATACTGCTACGACCCCTCCCCGAGCCCTCTAGGGCTGAACGACACTGTCTGCCTCGCCGCCCCTCGCACCCCGGTGCCGGAGGTCACGGTGACACTCGCCGCAACCGCAGCCCCCGACAGTGATGATGAAATGCTCCCAATCCTCTGGGCAGTTGTCGCGGCAGGCGTCGGCGCGCTCTGCCTCTCCATCGCTGCTGTGTGGTGCGCCTGCGAGTGCCGTCGGAACCGCGCCCTCCAGGCCTTGAAGGGGCAGTTCCCCGACACCTCTGCCGAGGGCGAGGGCGGTGGCGACGCCGAGCAGATGGGCGAGCGGGCAGCGGATGGCGAGGCCTACATCCCCCCCGGCGGTGCCGACACACCCTCCTCGCTGCGGGTGCTCCCCAGGCTGGCCTCCGTCGACAGCGACCCTCTCATGGAAGCCCCCCTCTTCTCCTCGGAGATGCGGACGCCTGTGGTGCATCCGGCCCCCCCGGTGTTTGCAGGAGGGGTGGAGATGGGCGGCGGTGGTGGCGGGTTGCGCGGTGGTGACCCTCTCGAGGATGCCGGAGGGGGTGGGCGTCTGACACCGCCTCTGGCGCCGCCGCCGCAGAACCGTGCGCCTGGGAAGGGCACGCCGGGGCCCAGGGGAAAGCGGGGGCCGAAGTGATGGCGGAAGTTTGGGGATGTATTAGTATTGGGGGAGGGTGGGGAGGGAGGGGGCCTGGACCCCCTTTGGCAGTGGGTTATTTTATTTGTTGCATATGCCGTGTGTGCTGCTGTGAGGTCCGGCCTTTGTGTGAGGCTGGGAGCGAAGTGTAGACCGTGAGGGGCTCAAATCCCGGGTGGTGTTGGGTGTGGTGGGGCCACCGTGGCGATTTTTCCTCACGTAAAAAAAAACAGCTGGAGCAGTGTGGGTGTGCCACATCAGCTCGCTCTCTCCAGAGGCTCCCATCAGCTCCCTCTAGCCTCAAAGGGCTGGACCCTACACAGTGAAGTGTACCCTACCCTACCCCTCGGCATGAAAGTGATACAACAGCATCGTGGTGATATGGATGGATAAGCTGACGCATGCCTCACTCTCCCCCCCCCCCCCCCCTCCCTCTTGAAGGGTGATCATTCTTGTGCTCCCTTCAAATTCGATTTCAGTACCCCCCCCCCCCTCCCGCTCCCCCCCCACCCACCCACCCACCGCCTCCACCTCGAATGAAAACGCGTCTGAAGCGAACACTGTGGTGTTGACATACCTCGACACCCTACAACACACCCCCCCCCCCCCCCTCCCCAATAGGGCAGCGCCTCAGGCCTCCGAGCCTCAGGCAGGGTCCCCACACCACAGCACCCCCCTCCCCCCTTCCTCCCTCCCCGATGTCAACACGCGACCCTCGAGGGGAGGCCCCAGATGGTGGCCGGCACAGGCAGCAATACCGGCAGCAGCCCCAGAGCTTTGGCAGTGCCCCGCACGCCGCCCCCCCTGCCCCCTTCGGGACCCCCCATCTGCAGCGGAGCCAGCCGCCCCCCTCCACGCCGGGCCACGGGGCTGCCAGCCGGGCCTCGGGGGGGGTGCCGCGCTATGACCTGACAAACAGCCAGGGCAGGGTGGGGCAGCACTCGCGGAGCAGCGCGGGTGGGGGTGGCGGGCAGCACCACCACCACCCCCACCCCCACCCCCGCGCGTCCCTCCGGCACGCCCTGGACACCGCCACCAGCAACGCGGCGCGTTCGCTCCAGCTCCTCGACGCAATCGATGAGGCGGAGATGGCACACCACGGGGCCTCCACCACCGAGGGACACCGCCACCCCCACCCCTCCAGCAGCCGCATCCAGCGCCACCCCTCGCATGGCTCGCTCACCTCCTCGCTGTACGCAGACCTGCACCCCCGAGGGAGGAAGCACATTTCCCCCGCGATGCCTGCCTCCGCCACCCCTGCGTCGCGGCAGGACAGCCAAATAGGGCATGCAGCTGCGCTGGCGGGTGCTGGCGGTGCGGCTGACCCACCGCTTGTCAGCCCGAGGAGGCGGAGGTATAGCCCGGGGGCTGTCTCGAGGCATGACGGGCAGAGCCCGGGGGCTCTGCTGAAGAAGGGTGATGATGTCATCCTCCTCGGGATGGATGTGATCGCCCCCTCCTGCGCTGCGATCCGCATCCCGGTCCCCTCGCGTGCCCCGCATTTCGCCGATGGGCAGGGCGTGGGAACCTTGATGTCACACTCCAGAGGTGTCGGCGTGGTGGATTTTGGAGGAGGTGATGTGCTAAACATCCCTCTTCCGGCCATCACCGCTGTGCACAACCTCAACGAGGTCAGAGCGGTGGCGCGGGGGAGAGGCGCAGGCGGTGGCGGGGAGGGCGGGGCCCTGTCCTCTGCAGAGCTGGAGAGGATGCAGCTCAGCTCCGACGAGGCGCTGCGGGAAAGGGATGTCCAGATCCACCACATTGTGGGGTCCCTCCGCCTGAAATCCGACACGCTGCGGAGGACGGAGGACGAGCTTGCCACATCGCAGAAGGAAGTTTTCCTCCTCAAGAGACAGCTGGAGAAGATCGGAGTTGCCTCGTGGGTCCACGCGACTGTTTTAGAGGAGCCCCTCCTCTTCGTCCCGAGGAGCGACACGGCTGCCCCTATAGGGAACAACATAACGCACAGCAGGGATGAGGCTGAGGCAGGAGGTTCCAACGCATTCTACCGAATCGAAACCCCAGGGGATGTGTTTAACGCCGGGAGGATTCCCCCGGACAGCTCAGGGGGTGGTGTGGTGATTCCGTTAGGGGAGGACCCGCTGTGCTATATAGTGCACCGCCCGCAGGAAAAAATGCTGTGCCTCCACAACGCGACGGAATCCCTCCAGGTTGACGTGAGTTTGAAGATAACCTCCAGCTCCCAGGGCTCCCCCGCGAGCCCCAGGGTTCTGTGGAGCCACAACGCGCCGAGGAGTTTTTCGGTGAGGATATTCCCCGGGGAAACTGTCGAGGCGGTGAAGCTGAGGTCGGAGTCATGGGATGGTGTCTTCAGCGTGAGCTACAACTGGGGCCCGGTGAACGACGCGAAATTTCTCTCACGCCTGAGGGAATCCCGCGCCGAGGCGCCGGAGAAAGAGCTTAACATCGTCAAGGCAATCACCCGGGAGTTTTCAGGGCAGCAGGAGAATGGCGGGGCTTCCCCCTCCGCCCCGACGCTCCTCTCATACAACAGCTCGCTCGCTGAGTCGGGGGGGCTTTCCTTAGACACGTCGGACAGCATCGCGCGGCTCTGCCTCCAGCAGAGCGCGATGTTCGTCGACCCCTTCTTCCCCCCGTCCATCTCCTCCGTTTCCCTCTACGGCTTCGACGAGATCTCCGACGGCAACACCCCGCCCCCCGTCTCCTGGATGCGGCCCTCCAGCTTCCTGAAGGCCTTCTCCCCCTGCCTCGCCTCCCCCGCCGCCCCCCTCTCCGCCCCGGGGGTTGTCACGGGCCTGCTGGGGGACACCTGCTTCACCGACTCGCTCTCCCTGCTGCTCGACCCCCCTGCAGCGGAGCCGACCCCTGCGACGCCTTTTGGATCCGCTGTTGTCAAACGCCTCGTCACGCCCCCGATGCCTGACGCCGACCTCCAGACGGAGAGAGCGCATGGCGTGATCCGACTCTCCCTCTGCGCCGACGGCTGGTGGTATTGGCATATCGTTGATGACTACCTCCCCATGGTGAACGCGGGTGTGCCAAAGCTTGCCTTCTCTACGTATTTCCCTGCGAAGGCTACCGGCGGGGAGGACCCGCAGGGGTCGAGCCGCCCCTCCGCCTCCCGCCAGCACGACCTCTGGCTTTCCTACCTCGAGAAGGCGTATGCAAAGCTCCACGGCTGCTATGAGAACATATCCCACGGGAATGCAAACCACATCCTGGAGGATTTAACCGGGGGGCCCTGCAGGACGCTCACCATAGGCGACCCCCTCCTTTTCAGCCAGGTGGCGAACGGGCTGGATGCGAACCACCTGCTCTTCCTCAGGGTGCATGCTGTGGACATCACAACACCTGCAGCAGAGGAAATTCTCCACGCTGCCAACGGCCTGCCCCCTGGGAGACTCTACCGTGTCAGCGGGGCGATATCATGCAAGAGTGCTGAAGGGGGCCAGATCCACCTTCTCAGGGTGGAAAACCCTTGGGGGCGGGCGGAGCTCTACAAAGGGGAGTATGCCGCAGGCGGTGGGGAGCATGCGGCGGGGGGGCCACCCGCACCGCCCGCACCCCCTGCACCCCCGGCTGCGTCGGAAGGGGGGTCCGCCGCAGGCGGGGGTGCAGAAGGGACAGCGGAGGAGGACGGTGGTGGTGGTGGCGTGGAAGGGGCTGAAACACCCTCCGGCACACCCCCGGAGGTGGAAGGTGGTGGGGGTGATCCGGCGGCGGCGGAGGGGGGTGGTGGGGGTGGCGGCGGTGGTGGCGGCGAGGCCCTCGCAAAGTGGGGGGCGCTCCGCGCCTCTGTGGAGGAGGGGAAGTCGCGGCGGAAGGCGGCGGAGCTCGACCTGATTGACAGCGAGCTGCGGCTCATCGAGTCGGGCGCGCCGCGGCACCACATCTGGGCAACGCAAGACGAGGTCTCCGCATTCGCCTCGGGGTTCGGGCTGCTCTACGGCACAGCGGGGTGGTGGGATGTCAGATTCAGGACAGGGTTCCACGATGCGCGCCCCATCCACGCCTTCGTCTTCGATGTCCTGAAGGACACAGCGGCCATCGTCTCCACAGTGCAGCCATCAGGGCGGGTCTCGCAGACCACCCTCAACTCCGCGGTTGCCCACGCTGGGGAGAAGGCTGCTGCACGCATTGCGAATTACGCCGCCCTCCGCATCGAGGTGGTGGAGCGGGTTGGCTCCTCCCGGTGGCAGACGGTGGTGGAGAGCTCCGACAAGTTCATCCGGGGGAGGTCACACCACACCCCGCCCTTCCACTTCCGGGAGGGGTGCACCTATGCCGTTCTGCTGCAGCAGTACACTCGGGAGACGGAGGCGCTGCCCCGCAACCGCAAGGACATCGCGCTGCGGGTGTGCACGAAGGAGCGGAACTACGGTTTTCTCCGGGTGTCGGAGGTGACCCGGCATGCGGCAGAGTCTCTGGTGTACGAAGGGTACCCCGGGTTCGACCCCCTGGGAGCCCGGGAGGAGGTTGTGGAGGCGCAGGTCGACGCGTCGGACTGCTCGTCGGCGGAGGTGATGCCGCGGCAGCCGGGGTACTTCGGGCCGCTGCCCAGCCCCGGGGTGTCCAACCCCGCGCCGCAACGCATGAGCTCTGCAGAGAGGCGCGCGGTGGCGCGTGCCGACCGTCTGCCCGTCGGGGGTGACTCCGGATCCGACACGTCTTCCGAAGGCGTGCCGCCAGGGGCAGAGGATGGCGGCCTGGCGGTGCTGGCGCGGGATGTGGCTGCATCCAAGCGGAGGTCGCATGTTGCGCCGTGGGCAGACCCGCAGCAGGCGGCGAACAGGCTGCGGATGCAGGTGGCTGCAGGGGTATGTGGTGTGGTGAGAGAGGGGCGTGTGGGTGTGTTGCAAGTGCTCTGGTGGGGGAGGGCATAGCAAGGGGGGGGGGGGTGGGGCGGGGCGTTCGGTGTGCTCTGCGCTGCTTTAAAAATGTTCGCGTGTGTTGAGAAGAGAGGCATCTTGTCCTGCATGATGTTGTGGAAGGTGGCTTGTGGGATATCAGTCTCCGCGTGTGTGGTTGCTGTGATGTACGAAGCAAGTTTTTTTGTCGCAGCGCTCTGCTGTTGGGTGCAAGAGAGAGAAAGAGAGAGAGAGTATAACAACCACGCCCCCACTCCCCACTACAGATGCATACGCTGCACCCTGATGACCGAGAGCTGCTGCACACCCTTGCGGATTCGTTGGAGGAAGGCGAGCATGCGATGCACCAGTTTGTCGGCAGCCTGTACTCAAGGAAAGACTTGTTGTGAGCAGAAGGGGGCCTGTGCCTGTGGCAATCCCCGTGGGTGGTGTCTTGCTTTGCTGCGCAGGGAGGTGCCCTTTGCCCTGTTCCTGTTCCTGTTTGTGTTGAGTGCGGTGTAAAGGGGTGGCCCTCGCAGCCGTTTGATATTCTTCTAGCCCGAGGGAGAACCCCCGGAGCACGCATAGAGCCTAGAGAAGGCATTGTTGATTCCCAACCACGTCGCTCTTCTGTGCATCCGAAATGGCCTGTGTCTGTTGGACTGGCAGACGGGCGTGCGCTTTTCAAATCGTGCGCTCGTTCTGTACTCCTGAAAGCCTGCCGTTTCTAGAGAGCACGGGCACATATGCCCATAGACCGTAGTCCAGTTCGTAGTTCGTAGGGAGTATGAGTGTCGACTGAGTGCATTGTTTTCATTTCATCGCAAGTGGAATGCAGGAGCCTACCAAACATCACACGCAGGCATTTAGCTAACACAACTCTGAGTCGAAGTTTCCAAAGAGGCAGCTATGAAGCAAGTCGCAGCAGTGATGTTGCTGTGTGCCGTGGGTGCTCACGGACACGGGTGGGTGTCAGACCCTGCGTCGCGTGCAGAGAACTGCCGTGTCGGGGTGGACAAGAACACGGGCTGCGGGCCCATCAAGTACGAGCCGTCCAGTCTGGAGGGGAAGGACGGATGGCCCGGCAGCGGCGGCCCTGCGGACGGCGACCTCGCCGCGGGAGGGACAGCCAACAACCGGTTCCCTGAGCTGAACGAGCAGTCGGCGACGCGGTGGCACAAGGTGCCTGTGTCTGCGGGGGTGCGGTCCTTCACGTGGCGCTTCCTCGCTCCCCACCTGACAGCCGACTACAAGTACTACATGACGAAGCAGGACTGGGATGTGAATGCGCCGGTGGGACGGGACTCGTTCGACCTCACCCCGTTCTGCGTGATTGACGCGAAGAAGTCGACGCCGCCGACGACGCTGACGCACGAGTGCACAATCCCGGCCCGCACGGGCTACCAGATCATCCTGGCCGCGTGGGACGTGGGCGACACGTCGAACACCTTCTACAACGTGATCGATGTGATGATGGACGGGGCGGGTGGGGGGAACCCCAGCCCCCCTACGCCACCTGGCCCTGTGCCCGCCACACCCGTGCCTGTGTCGCGCTGCACCGGGAGCACGATCAACAAGTACGGGAGCTGCCTGTCGTCGCCGGACTGCTGTGAGGTCGGGACGCAGTGCTTCGAGCAGTCGAAGTGGTACGCGCAGTGCCTGCCGTCGTGCAGCAGCAGCGGGTGGACGTGCCGCGTGCTCGGGTCGGCCCCGTCGCCGCCCTCCCCGCCCTCCCCGCCTGCATCGACCCCGACGCCGCCTGCCCCCACACCCAGGCCCCCCGCACCCACCCCGACGCCGCCCAGCCCTCCTGCACCCACACCTGCACCCGCCCCTGTGCCCACCCCTGTGCCGCAGCCGGCCGGGGGCGTGTGCCCGAGCGACACGTCAGGCTGTGTGTGCACGTGGACCAAGAACGGGGCGTCGTGCGGCAGCGACGACGGCAGCGAGTGCTGGTGCAAGTGCTGCTGCCAGCACACGGGGTCGTGTGGGTGGAAGGACGGCGGCAGCACGCCGCCCACTGCGCCCACGCCGCCCTCCGGCAGCACGTGCAGCCTGCCGCAGGGGCTGGACGCAGCCGCGCCTGCTGTGGACAACACCGGGTTCTCCGCCTGCCACGGGAAGCTGCGGCTGGACGGGGTGCAGCTCGTCGGGGAGAACGGGGAGGCGGTGCAGCTGATGGGGATGAGCAGCCACGGGCTGCACTGGTTCCCGAGCTGCTACACGAAGGAGAGCGTGGCGCACCTGGTGCAGAAGTGGGGCAGCAACGTGTTCCGCGCGGCGATGTACGTCGGGTCGGGTGGGTACGCTGACGATGAATCCGTCAAGGACAAGGTGCTGGAGATCGTGCAGTGGACGAAGGAGCTGGGGGTGTATGTCATTGTGGACTGGCACATCCTGAACCCTGGGAACCCCAACGACGCGAAGTACTCTGGTGCGGACGCGTTCTGGCGTGACATGGCACGTACGCTGAAGGACGAGAAGCACGTGCTGTACGAGGTTGCGAACGAGCCCAACGGTGTGACGTGGGCAGAGGTGAAGCAGTACCACGACAGGATCATCTCCATCATTCGTGCCGAGGACCCGGAGACCATCATCATCGCGGGGACGCCGACGTGGAGCCAGGACATCCACCTGGCGGCGGCCAACCCTGTGGCGCAGCCGCACAACGTGATGTACACATTCCACTTCTACGCCGGCACGCACATGGCGCTGAAGGCGCGCGTGCAGCAGTACATCACGCAGATCCCGATCTTTGTCAGCGAGTGGGGCACGTCGCAGGCGAGTGGGGACGGCGGCCCGTACCTGCCGGAGGCGAAGGAGATGCTCGACAGCTTCAACGGGGATGTGAAGCTGAGCTGGGCGTCGTGGAGCTATGCTGACAAGGACGAGGTGTCCGCTGCCCTGGCGCCTGGCGCCTGCGGGGCATCAGGTTGGGAGAGCACCTCGTGCACGGGCTCATTTGTGCGTTCGTACATCCGCAGCAACGTGCAGACCTGCTCAGCACGCCCCAACACACCCACGCCCGCCGCCACCCCCACACCGCCAACACCGACCCAGCAGCCCACACCGACCCCGCAGCAGGCAACACCCACGCCGCCCACTCCGCAGACCCAGGCACCGCAGGACAGTGAGTGTGAGGACTACATTGCCGAGTGCCTGGCACAGTGTACCGACCTCAGCCTGATGTGCTGAGATGTACCGCGAACTCACCTGCACTTCGTTCTTGCGTCTTGAGCTTCCCCATGCCCTCTATCTGAACAATGAAACTGTACTGAAACACTGAACCGTGCAAAAAGATATTTTCAACCTGTGCACAGGGTTGCTTGATTTTTTTCGTTCCCTGTGGTAGCAGCATGCCCTTTGTTTTTATGCCTTACCACGCCGTTGGAATACCCTTTTATTTTATTTGCGTTCTCTTCACATACACACCACTGTTAGGGCTTGCCTCTTCTGGGTTTTTAGTCGCGGCTTGGCCTTTACTGCGCCACCAATGCCAACATACATCTTGCAAGGCGCTGAAGATACGACATCGACAGCACAACACGGCTTCACTGCATGTGCCAGAAGCCGGCGTCCAGGGTTGCCGTCAGGGCGCCCGGGTTTTGGTTCTCTGGCACCCCAGTCACGTTCCATTCTGCATCACAGCTCTTCGCCCCCCTGCACTCATATACAGCGACGAAAATCCGAGAAACCCGGCCTGCTCATCTGTTTGCCTTTCCAGTTTTACCCCCCCCTCGCACCTTCTTTTCATCCGCAGATCCGCCAAACAGAAGGAGGTGGGTGGGTCCACCTGGTAGAGAAGGAAGGGAGCGGACCCAGAATGGTGCCCAAAGGCCGAGGTGCCCACCCCCGTCCCCCCTTCCGGTGCAAATGCCGCTGCTTGATCTGAGCATGCCTGCCACGTGGAGGCCAGTGCCCCGTGTGTCCCTCATCGCATCACCCACCCACCGCAGGTCTTTGCTCAACAACACTTTCACACCCAACAAGATGTCCGGCAGCATGGGGCACGTGGTTGCGGGGTTCCTCTCCCTCGCCGTGACGGTGCTGCTCGCAGTGGCGATGGCTGACGGCCGTTCGTTCGTGAAGGCGAAGCACTACGAGCTGAACGTTGTTGCCGCAGGTGTCTGGAAGGACTACATGGGGCACCCGTGGGAGGAGAGCAAGAACATCCTGCACTCCTGTGACGACTTCACGGACCAGGCCAAGGCGCTGGTCGCCTTCGCCTTCATGACGTGCGTCTTCAGCGGCCTGTCCGTGCTCTGCAACCTGCTCGGCCTGCAGAGCGGGAAGGGGATGTTCGGTCTTGCGTCTGTCGGGCTGAATGCCGTGAACTTCGTGTTCCTCGTCATCTGCATCGGGCTCGCCGGGTCGCTGTACGAGGAGACCTTCTGCGGTTCCATCACCCTGTCCGACGGGTACGACCTGGTGTACGCGCTCCCCTTCCTGGTGGTGGCGGCCGTCGTGTCGCTGCTGAACCTCGGGGCGCTGTTTGCGATGGGCGCGACGAAGGACGTGGCTGCCCCGACGCAGGGCGCCACGGAGCCCACTGCTGAGGAGGTGGCCCCGAAGGAGGCGGCATGATGTGATGGGCGGTTGCTTGTTTTGTGAGTCGAGACGCGCGCTGCACAGCGCACCACGGGGCGCTTGTGCGGTACCTGTGTGCCTGCCCCTTTCGAAGCCATGCCCCGCACCAGCTGTGCGCTGTGGGCGCGCGTCTCAGGAATGTGCGTACCCCGCCCCGCGAAGGGGCGGCAGCAGCGCTGCGGGCACTTCATGCCCTGCAGCACTGTGTCGGTGGAACTGTTGGGGTCACAAGGTTCCTCTCTCTTTGTTGTCATTCTGTTCGCTTCATGTGGCTGGGAACAGCCCATACTGGCACCGCTTGTGCCGGATCTTTTCAGTTTTCATTTTTAGTTATTGCCATCTGGCACGACAGCTGCATGCCCTCAGCCCCTTCTGCCGCCGAAGCGGCGATGGGGTGTGGGAGCGTGTGTACGCTGCCGTGCTTACCCAGGGGGCCCTGCGAAGCTCAGTCGCACCGTGCTTTGCTCAACCCCCGCCACAAGTGAAGCAGCCCCGCAACAGGGACTGTCACGGAGAAGTAGACCACCTGGCTGTCAAACGAACCCTTCATCACACCCTGCCCACCCCAGCGCCAGCACCAAGGGTGTTACGAAGACGTTCTGCTGCTCCTCCTGTGTCGGGTGATTCCCGCATAGTGCGGTGCCCGTGGAGGCCAGTGCCCCGTGTGTCCCTCCTCGCATCACCCACCCACCGCAGGTCTTTGCTCAACAACACTTTCACACCCAACAAGATGTCCGGCAGCATGGGGCACGTGGTTGCGGGGTTCCTCTCCCTCGCCGTGACGGTGCTGCTCGCAGTGGCGATGGCTGACGGCCGTTCATTCGTGAAGGCGAAGCACTACGAGCTGAACGTTGTTGCCGCAGGTGTCTGGAAGGACTACCTGGGGCACCCGTGGGAGGAGAGCAAGAACATCCTGCACTCCTGTGACGACTTCACGGACCAGGCCAAGGCACTGGTCGCCTTCGCCTTCATGACGTGCGTCTTCAGCGGCCTGTCCGTGCTCTGCAACCTGCTCGGCCTGCAGAGTGGGAAGGGGATGTTCGGGCTTGCGTCCGTCGGGCTGAATGCCGTGAACTTCGTGTTCCTCGTCATCTGCATCGGGCTCGCCGGGTCGCTGTACGAGGAGACCTTCTGCGGTTCCATCACCCTGTCCGACGGGTACGACCTGGTGTACGCGCTCCCCTTCCTGGTGGTGGCGGCCGTCGTGTCGCTGCTGAACCTCGGGGCGCTGTTTGCGATGGGCGCGACGAAGGACGTGGCTGCCCCGACGCAGGGCGCCACGGAGCCCACTGCTGAGGAGGTGGCCCCGAAGGAGGCGGCGTGATTGATGGGCGGTTGCTTGTTTTGTGAGTCGAGACGCGCGCTGCACAGCGCACCACGGGGCGCTTGTGCGGCACCTGTGTGCCTGCCCCTTTCGAAGCCATGCCCCGCACCAGCTGTGCGCTGTGGGCGCGCGTCTCAGGAATGTGCGTACCCCGCCCCGCGAAGGGGCGGCAGCAGCGCTGCGGGCACTTCACGCCCTGCAGCACTGTGTCGGTGGAACTGTTGGAGTCACAAGGTTCCTCTCTCTTTGTTGTCATTCTGTTCGCTTCATGTGGCTGGGAACAGCCCATACTGGCACCGCTTGTGCCGGATCTTTTCAGTTTTCATTTTTAGTTATTGCTATCTGGCACGACAGCTGCATGCCCTCAGCCCCTTCTGCCGCCGAAGCGGCGATGGGGTGTGGGAGCGTGTGTACGCTGCCGTGCTACCCAAGGGGCCCTGCGAAGCTCAGTCGCACCGTGCTTTGCTCGACCCCGCCACAAATGAAGCAGCCCCGCAACAGGGGCTGTCACGGAGAAGAAGACCACCTGGCTGTCAAACGAACCCTTCATCCCACCCTGCCCACCACCCCACCCCGAGCATCAGAAGGCTTCACCAGCCCCCCACCCTTCGCCACAGGCCCACAGCTTCCACGACAACCCCACCAATACCTGATGCAGTTCAATACACAAGAACCCCGTTCCCTTTGCTCTTCTATTTTTGACACATTCAGAAGCAAAGCGAGTTCGCCGCGAACATGTCAAACATTGATGAGATCGTGAGCCGCTATGCGGAGCTGGCGCCCTCCCTGGAGGTGCGCGAGATCCAGCAGATTGTGATGGAGGTGCTTGGCGGGAGAACCGCCTTGACCGATCAGGACAAGGAGCTCGTGGTGGACAAGGTGCTGCAGCGCAGCATCGACAGGGCTGACCTGGACAGCATCGCCACGCCTGGCATCCCGACACCGCAGGCGGAGCTGGTGCAGCGCCATGCTGACACCACCCCGCAGCAGCCGGCTGCAGGGAGCCCCACATCGACGCGCAACCCCATGGCGCACATCGCACAGGTTCCTGCTATCGCCGCGACTGCCGCCGCCACAAGCGTGCTGCGCGCTATCTCGGGGTTCAACGCTGCTCGGCAGGCGATGGTGTCGCCCACGTTTAGGACTGCCGAAGCCCCTGCCACAGGCACCGTGGAGGATGTTGTCGCTGCCCCTGCGCAGCCCGAGGCAAACACCGAAGTCCCAAGCACTCCCGCAGAGGCTGTGGCAGGGCTGCCGGTGCAGGAGGTGCAGGAGGTGCAGCAGCAGCAGCAGCAGGAGGTGGAGGTGCAGGAGCAGGAGGAGGTTCCTGTGCAGCAGGCGGAGCCCTGCCCAGAGGTGGAGGAGTGTGCGCAGGGCACGGCTGAGGTGGGTCAGGAGCAGCAGCAGCAGCAGCAGCAGGAGGTTCCTGTGATGTCGCTGAAGGAGGCTCGGATTTTGCTGGCCAGGTATGTGGGGTGGTGTGGTGTGGTGGCGGGGGGGGGGGGGGGTGAAGAGCGTGCGGTTTCGGCTTTGTGGTTGTGTGCATCGACATAACCTGATTAGAACATGACAGAAGCTGAGAGGATGGCAGGGGGTGTGTCTGGGAAGGTGTTGGGGGTGGGGAGTGGGGGGGCAGTGCAGATCACACCAAGTGCAGGTGCCCGGTGTGGTTCGACATGAGGAAAATATTCGCGTGTGATTGTGTGTGTGTGGGGTCCTGTGCCATGACATGTACCGCTCTGCAGCGTATCGTCCCCGATGATGACGGGATTGATTGTGGCTGGTGTGCCCCGCGTGGGGAAGACGTCGACGATCAACGCGGTATGCCAAGTGTGTGTGGTGTTCCCGACACCGCACCCTGCCACAGATGCTGACGGTGCCGCTGCTGCCTGTGAAGTACTCGGGGCTGTCGTACACCCTGGAGGCTGCCAGCGGGCTGAAGTACACGCTGCACGCCACCGACGCGGAAGGGCAGGACCACACGACGTCTCTGGAGCTGGACCACCTCCCTGTGTTCCAGCAGAAGCAGCGCATGCAGGAGGCCCTCGAGTCGTTCGCGGACGAGGTGCGCTTCCCGGGTAAGGCTGTGCACATCACCGGCCCCCTGAAGCTGCCGAAGAAGCTTCTGCTGAGCGAGCGGACCGGGCCGGTGGAGGTGCCGGAGGACACGGTGGTGGTTGTGCTTGTGAACGACATGCCTGAGGAGGACATCCTGGCGTACAAGCAGCTCAACAAGGGGACTGTCGTGTTTGCGCGCATCACACCGGGTGCCGACAAGGGCGAGAAGGGCGAGGGGGTGCCTGCCGGGGTGGACGTGGTGGACATCGACCCGAAGCACTTCCTGAGCGTGTGCCTTGTGGCGGCCTTCTCGCCCGACCAGCCCGGCTACCAGGGCACCTTCGACACCTTCAAGGCACAGGTGCACACCGCCATCAAGCTGGTGCAGGAGCGTGGCGCACAGCGCCGCCACGAGATCGCACAGACTGTGCAGGCCGCCGCCGCAGCCATGGCACAGCAGTGGCGCGACATCAGCCACTCGGCAGGCTCTGTCATGGACACCCTGTCACGCCCCTCCGCTTCATCCGAGCGCCACGTCAACGTCGTGCCCCAGGACACGACACCTGCCACCGTGCCGGAGGTCCCCGCTGTGCCAAAGAACATGGAGGAGCCGTACGTGCCCGCCTCCTCCAGCTACCAGCCCCCCTGCACCGACTACGTCCCTGCTGCCTCCGACTACACCCCCGCCACCTCCACGTGGCAGCCACAGCCCGACTGCTAAGATAGGCTGAGAAGCTGTGCCGCCGTGCAGACCCGACACCCTATCCTGGGTCCTGCGCAAACTCTAGCCTGGTGTAAGCTTGCCCCGCTGTGGTCTTCTTTTCATTCAATCTGTCTGTTTCGATGCGCCCCCTTGCCCCTTTCATGCAAGCGAGGCGCAACTCCCTTGCAATCCGCTCGGGCTGTCTACATTCTCGGGTGCGCCCAGCGCGCGGTATCGCCCCCTCACATTCTTCAACAACACTCTTCTGGGACCGGTTCGTCTCCCCACACATACCCGTTTCGTTTTTGTTTCCGTTCCATACCCCGTTATTCCCTTTTTTTGACAATTTTACAACTGTTATTCCTAGCCTTCACACAAAAAAAAAGTCGCCAACACAGAACACAACAACAGCAACAAAAAAACAAAGAGGAACCGCCCGGATTGTTTTATTGCCCTGGGGTGTTCTTTTCCCCCAGTTCCCACTGCGGCCCTCCCACCCCACCCCCGACAAACACCTTCTCATCATGACTGTCGGCATGACCGGATCCAAAGTCTGAATACGGGGTCCGCGGTCACACTGCTCCTCAAAGACGTATGATTTTGTGCCGCGGGTCTCCGCCGGGCACTCACACCACCAGAGATGGGCAGTGCTGCTCCAACCCACTCACAACCGTTCGGTGGCAGAAGCGTAGAAGCGAAGCCAAACGCGAGAGGAGGGACAGGGGAACGGGTGGGATTTAAAAAAAAGCGCCGCGGGTTGAAAAAAACACAGGGTTGTAGTGACGGATAGCCCAGGCTGCGGAGGGAGGGGAGGGGGGGGCAGGCTTTGTTATGCTGTCAAATAATCGCATGTGCTCTGACCCCCCCGCTCACTCTCACCTGCCCTACCCCACACCCCCCTTCAAATGAAGGGTTGCCAGGCCAGCATCAGGGCTCGATCTGCGAGCCCTATCCCTGGCTGAGGACGCTGGGAGCGCGCCTCTCTGTGTGTCTCTCTCTCAAGTCTTGACTTGACATCGCCCCCCCCCCCCCCCCGCTGGCGTGCTGCATCCCTGAAGCTCCAAGCGCCAGCCAAAGGGGACGACAAGAGGGAGGGAGGGACAGCTTTTCTCGTTGTAGATTTGGTGGATCTCTCTCTCTTTCTGTCTCCCCCCCTCTCTCCCATTACAGCCAGCAACTGGATTCAGGCCTCTATTGAAAAGGGCAATCTGTCGTCGTCAGGCAAGGGGGATCGGCGATGCCCCCCCAACGCCGGTTCGAGAGATTTGTGGGAGTTGGTTTTATTATTTTTTTTGCAGACAAAGTGGGGGTCGGGGGTGGGGGGGGGGGGGGGGCGGAGTGAGAGAGTGAGGAAGGGGAGTGGTGGCGGCAAGCCAGCTCCGGATAGGATCGTCGCTAATTTAAAAAAGACCTCCTCCGCCTAACATGCAATGTGTTTGGCATTTTTCTTTGTCGACTCCCTGTGCCCCCGGCCTCTTCCCCAGCCCCTGGGGTTCACCCGCTGCGGACCCCTCGCACCCCCCTCCCTCCCAAGCTTTGGGGGGCGTGTGAGAGAAGGCAGGCGCCTCGCCTGCCAAATTGAAAATACATTCCCACGTGAAGAGAGACCACCCCTCCCCACCCCTCCCGCTAGCTGTTCCTTCTTCCATTGCGATCAGGCCAGAGAGAAGCGTTCGTCACCCATACGCCCCGCCGTGCCCTCACCGACCCATGCCCGCTCTGGGTGACTTTTCGTTTAGCCCCTGCTTTTGTTTGCCACAAAAGTCAACAAACCCCCTCCCCCCGCTGCCGCTTGTCTTTTTCATATTTCTGTCGAGTCGTGGTGACACAATACACAACTGTAGCATCTCCCTCCCCCCTCCTCCTTCATGCACACCCACTGCAGGCAGGCTTCGTCATCACCACCCCCCAAAAGCTATAATGCCCGCCACAGCCATGACCCCCTCTGAGGTTGCCCAGAGGTATGCGGTGCTGGTGCCGAATCTGAGTGAGGCGGAGGTGGTTGCGATCGTGCGCGACTTCATGTCTGGGAAGCGCAACTTCGACCTGCAGCGTGCCGACAACGCGATTGTGAACCTCCTGTTGGAGCAGGACAGCCTCAAGGCGGGTCTGGCAGCTCTGGCGCACGGCGAAGGTCAGAGGCAGCCCATCACGGAGCAGGCCCCGCAGAACCACCTGACACATGTGCTGAGCAGCGCTGTAAACACGCTGCGCACTGCTGTGCTCGGCAAGGGTGCCGCGCACAGTGCCCGTGTTCCCACGGAGACACAGGCTGCTGTCCCCGAGGCGACAGCGCCTGTGGCACAGCCCGAGGTTGAAGCTGAGGCACATTATATGGAGGAGGCCACGGCGCCACAGCAGGACGACGCAGAGGCGGAGGTCATGCCGAGCCTGGAGGAGGTGCAGCTCGCCGAGGCACCAGAGTTGGAAGATATTGCGGATGCGAAGGCGCTGCTTGATGAGTATGTGCTGTGGTGGAGCTCCGCAAGGCGGGTGGGTGTGATTGTGACCTGTGTGGAGGGTGGTGTGTGGGGTTGTGTGCCCCGGGTGCGATGTTTGTGTGGTATTTTTGAAAGGGGGGTTTCATGTGTGTGTGTGGTTGGGTGGTGTGGTGGGAGAGTGTTGTTTGGTGGGGAACTTTCTGCCATGTGTGGTTGTGTGTCATGCCCCCCTCCGCAGCGTCGTGAGTTGCCCGGCACGCCTGATAGTGACAAGCAGGCCCCGCGTGGGGAAGACGTCGACGATCAACGCGGTATGCCAAGTGTGTGTGGTGTTCCCGACACCGCACCCTGCCACAGATGCTGACGGTGCCGCTGCTGCCTGTGAAGTACTCGGGGCTGTCGTACACCCTGGAGGCTGCCAGCGGGCTGAAGTACACGCTGCACGCCACCGACGCGGAAGGGCAGGACCACACGACGTCTCTGGAGCTGGACCACCTCCCTGTGTTCCAGCAGAAGCAGCGCATGCAGGAGGCCCTCGAGTCGTTCGCGGACGAGGTGCGCTTCCCGGGTAAGGCTGTGCACATCACCGGCCCCCTGAAGCTGCCGAAGAAGCTTCTGCTGAGCGAGCGGACCGGGCCGGTGGAGGTGCCGGAGGACACGGTGGTGGTTGTGCTTGTGAACGACATGCCTGAGGAGGACATCCTGGCGTACAAGCAGCTCAACAAGGGGACTGTCGTGTTTGCGCGCATCACACCGGGTGCCGACAAGGGCGAGAAGGGCGAGGGGGTGCCTGTCGGGGTGGACGTGGTGGACATCGACCCGAAGCACTTCCTGAGCGTGTGCCTTGTGGCGGCCTTCTCGCCCGACCAGCCCGGCTACCAGGGCACCTTCGACACCTTCAAGGCACAGGTGCACACCGCCATCAAGCTGGTGCAGGAGCGTGGCGCACAGCGCCGCCACGAGATCGCACAGACTGTGCAGGCCGCCGCCGCAGCCATGGCACAGCAGTGGCGCGACATCAGCCACTCGGCAGGCTCTGTCATGGACACCCTGTCACGCCCCTCCGCTTCATCCGAGCGCCACGTCAACGTCGTGCCCCAGGACACGACACCTGCCACCGTGCCGGAGGTCCCCGCTGTGCCAAAGAACATGGAGGAGCCGTACGTGCCCGCCTCCTCCAGCTACCAGCCCCCCTGCACCGACTACGTCCCTGCTGCCTCCGACTACACCCCCGCCACATACTACCAGCCGAAGGAGAGTGACTACATGCCCGCCACCTCCACCTGGCAACCCTCTTACTGATCAATGCCTCCCCCCCTCCCCTCCCCTCCACCTTCCTTCTGTCCTGATGTCCTTCTTATTCCATACAACTTCTTCTTCTCTTGAACCTATTCTTCCACGTCTGTGTCATAACCCTAGCCCACACAATAGTCTCATTCTCATGCCACAACTAATAGCTGGCCCTTCTCGTGGCCGCAGTTGTTGATGATAGCGCCAAGTGATCAATAAGTTGCAGTGATTCGCCCACAGGCTTGCTTGGGCCTGATAATGACTCTCTTGAGTATCGAGACGGAGTCGAGTCCCTCTTGGATGGCTGCGTCGCCCCCCTGTCGCACTCATGCACACTCCGCTCCATTATTCTCAGCAAGTTGGTCACGATTTGGGCTGGGTTGGGTATGAGTTCTTTGTCTTGGTGCATCTGTGCCTCCCAGTCTGCCATATATGATGATGATTCCGATTCGATTTCTCTTGTGGGGTGGGGGTGGGGGTGAGGGGGTAGGATCCATTCTGTTGTGTGCCAAAGCCTGAGTTAGCGTGCGCCGCCTCTCCCCCCGATTAACCCATCAATTCTTTGCAGGAAGCGGGGATCCGATGCGACATATCAAGCTCAGCTTGTGATTGTCGACGCCAAAGGAGCCCCCTCCTGGTGGCCCGCCGGATGGGGGGGTGGGATTCCCGCAAAAAGTACCCCCTCCCCAATCTTCCATCAGGCCCCGGTCCCCCCGCTGCCTTGGGTGAAGTTGTGAGCACACCTTGTCTTTTTTCATATATTTCCTCCTTCGATCGATGCAGCTTGTCCCATCTCCCACACGCCCCCCCCCCCCCCCCTTTATCTTTGACATTGCTAGAGGGTGTTGAGGGAGAGGTTCTTCACCTCCACTCTTGACAACCATGACCTACCCCCCCCCTTCTCTTATACAAGATGCGGTAGACGGTGCAGTCCGGGACTGGGCTACCGCGCTGTGTCTGGCAAGCCAGATGTGTGTGAGGGCTGTGAGTGTCTACGGACTGCGACAGTCCGGCCGACTTGCCCCACCAAGGTATGGACGGGATCTTCCGCTCTGCAGAAAAGTGTGAGGATAACGTATCAGTTGTTTGTGCAGTGGTCTCTTGTGGACTTCTGTACAATGCAGATCCACTTATCCAACATTGCCAACGCAGCAAAGTGAGAACCGGTGAGACGGTGATAGCGTGTCAGTTGTCGTGCAGCGATCTCTTGTGGACTTCTGTTCGGTTAGATCCGCTCATCCAACATTGCCAACACAGAAACGTGAGAAAAGGGGTGTGAACTGTGCAAGGGGCGAACTGTGTGTGTTGTCTGTGCCTCGCAGTGGAGGTCGGTCATCAGAGTGCTCCGCTCGGTGCGACCCGACACTACTGACACAGTTTCTGACACACACACAGCCTGGCACAGGGCGAAAGACCCGATCCTCCCTCCCCCCCGCCCATGGCGACCGATTTATAATACTATGATGTGGTCCAATCGTTCTTCTTCTTCTTCCCCTTCCTCCCCCCAGGAAATTTGGCTTTCTTCTTTCGGCTGCCCTGACCACAACATTTTATACAGAACACTCAGTGCGTCTCCTGGCAATGGCCACACATGTGACAATAAAGTGTCACACCCAGCGGGGAGGGGGTGGGGGGGGAGGTGTGTCGGCCGCCAGAGCGCCCCAGCAAAAAGGAGAGCCGCAGCCGCCTTGACAGGGGGGGGGGGGTAGGGACCGTCTTACACGGTGGGATCTTGTAAATTTTACATGTATAACTACAAGTATATACATGTATTATACATGTATAATACTTGCATGTCAACTATTATACATGTATAATACATGTATATGCCTGAAATATACATGTAAAATACATGTATATCAAGTAAAAATACAAGTATAATACTTGCATGTCAACTATTATACTTGTATTTTTACTTGATATACATGTATTTTACATGTATATTTCAGGCATTTACATGTATTTTACATGTATAATACTTGTCATGCAAGTATTATACATGTAAAATACTTGCATGACAAGTAAAATACTTGCATGCAAGTAAAATACATGTATTTTACTTGCATGCAAGTATTTTACTTGTCATGCAAGTATTTTACATGTATAATACTTGCATGACAAGTATTATACATGTAAAATACATGTAAATGCCTGAAATATACATGTAAAATACATGTACCGTATACGTAAATATTATGGAACGTAAATATTATGGAACGGGCCCATTTTTGGCCGGTCCGTTCCATAATATTTACGTTCCATAATATTTACAGGGCCAGTTGGGGACTCGGTGGTGAGGACGGCTTGCGTCAGGAATCGCGCGAAAAGTGCACGAGTAGGTCCCGTCAGGGACTCTGTATGCCGTCCGATCACCTGGTCCAAGTCCCCGAGTCGCAGAAAGCCCTGTAAATATTATGGAACGAAAAAAATCTGGAACGCCAACCCACCAGCGTTCCAAAATATTTACGTTCCATAATATTTACGTTCCATAATATTTACGTTCCAAAATATTTACGTATACGGTATATCAAGTAAAAATACATGTATAATAGTTGACATGCAAGTATTATACATGTATTTTTACTTGATATACATGTATTTTACATGTATATTTCAGGCATATACATGTATTATACATGTATAATAGTTGACATGCAAGTATTATACATGTATAATACATGTATTACCGTAAAAGGAAATATTGTGGACCGTAATAAAGGTGAACCGTACTATAGGTGGACCGTAAAAAAGATGGAACAAATAGGATTTTTCCGGAACTTGGAACATTTTTACGGTCCACCTATTTTACGGTTGGGATAGTGGACTTGGCAGTTTTTTTACGAGTTCCGAGCGACGAAGTCGCGAAGGAACCAAGGAAATCGTACGACTGAAGCTTCAGGATCAACACCACAGGGCCTCAACACATAGTGCGCGCTCACCATCGTCCGGAACTGTTCTCCCACAGTTACTGCAGGGTGTACTACACTAAAGGAGTACGATTTCCCTGAATTTTCCGGGCACTGATTCACGAATTTACATCTGGAGGGAGCCCGGTCGTCTCAGCTTCTGTCTGCGCGCCCTGCCGTACTGTGGCTGCTTATGTGGGCGAGCGCAGCAGGTTCTATTTTTACTTCTACCGGAACGCTCCTTGCATGGTACTACACTTCTCGAGGTGAGTGGTGGTGATCGTGCCCTTTCCGCACGCAGGGAGGCCTTGCTTCTCTTGCTGGTGTTGGTTGCGGTGGTGGAGGGAGGGTCCAAAGCTGGGAGGTCGGGAGGCCTACGTGGAAGTCTGCGGCATGGAGGCCGCAACCCACCAGCCCGCGGGCGAAAGTCGCATTGTCCGTTCCATATTCAGTCCCAATAAATAGTGGACCGTAAAAAAGATGGAACGTTTGGCCTTTTTTTGGGAACTTGGAACATTTTTACGGTCCACCCTTTTTCCGTTTACGGTATACTTGTAGTTATACATGTAAAATTTACAAGATCCCACCGTGTAAGGTACCGAAATCCGTCAAAATTACGACATTTTTCGACATAGGCAATTTTCCACCCTAAACCCTCCAAAAATGCTGAAAAAGTGGCCAGACCACCCCAGAAACCGCCCCTGGGTGTGGGACACCCACTTTGGTGCCCCAGAACGCGGCTGAAACGCTGTGTTGAAAAAAGTGTCATGGTTTGGTACCAAACCCCTCCCCGGCTGAGTCTCCCAAGCACCCCGTCACCTGCGTCATCAAAACCCCCCGTCATGTACCACGTTCTGCCGCCTCTGATGAGGCATCTGAGCACTATCGGGCCAAAAAAATGGCATTTCAGCGAGTGTTCTGTCAGGTTTCTGCCGATATTCTCAACAAAGACCGGGTGTGTCTGCGAATGCAAGGGCGTCGCTCGGGAGGCGTTATTATGTGCCCTCCCCGAGGTGTCGGATGCATCCGGTTTCATCAGGGGAAACGGCAACAGCGAAGTGGGTGTGGTGTATCAACTGTGTCACCCCGGCTCTACGGCACTGCAGTGGCACTTCTCAGTGGCGATGATCCCCGTCCTCTGCACCATCACCCCCACTGACGCGCTCTTCATTGCAGCACTGAAAGAGCGAGGGGCGGAATGTTGCGGGCAAGTAGGGCGGGACAGGCTCGGAAGGGTGGTTCGGATGGGGGGGTCGGAACCAAACCATGACATTTTTTTTGAGCATGGTCACGGATTGGCTCAGAAGTGGCCAAATACCCCCAGAAACCAGCCAGACCGCCCCCAAATACTCCCAGGGGCCGGGGTTTCAAGTTTACAGCCATTTTGTGCGTGTTCCTCGCCTATGTGAAAAATCCCGTAATTTTCCCCCCTTAAGGTTTTCCCTAGGGGGGGGGGGTCACGGTATCGCCCCTAACTCACCGTCCCCACCCCCACCCACCCACCCACCACCCTTCCCCTCCCTCGTCATCAGTGGCTTCCTAAAAGGGCTTGCGGGAGGGTTGGTGTGTTGTCCTCCTCTCAGGTGCGCTCTGGGGTGGGGTGGAGGGGGGGAGGGGGCGGGGGCGGTGCTCATCTTGCCCTCTCTCCGTCCCTCTCCCATCCCGCCCCACCTCCGGGCTGCGGCTTGTGTTGTGCGGGGGGGGGGGGAGGGGGGGGTGTGGGAGATGAGCATTATATTGTTTGGCACACGCAGGTTTCCCTCCCCCCCCCCCCCCCCCGCCTCCCCGCGCTGCATTTGCAACACGTTTTTTACCACAACAGGGAACCTGTCAGTGTCAAAAAGATAGTAGGCAGCGCTTGGGCAACAAATTCAACCTCCTCATCAGGCTGCGGAGTTGCTTTTGTTTTGCCCGGATTTGGCGCACAAACAACAGCCTTATCTTTTTGTGTCGTAGAGGGTTCTTCATCTCAATGCACATCGAAAGAAAGGCGCATCACCACCGCCACCACCACCTCCCTCACAAATGCAGGATTTTGTGTGGGGGGGTTTTTCCTCGACCCGAGGGAAGCCACGGGTGTGGGGAGGGGAAGGGGGGGTGAGTGGGGTGGGGGAGGTGGGGGATAAGCACAACAGTTTGCATTAAAAACAACTCTATACACGCCATATACCGTCACTCAAGTAATGTTGGTGGGGTAATAACCCACCAACTTCTTCCAGAACCCCCAAATCCACCAAATTATTACCCCACCAACATATTTACCCCACCAACATTTGTACCCCACCAAATTATTACCCCAATGCGCAGAGGTGTTTACCGTTTTCGAGGCGACATATGGGGGGGGGGGGCCTGGCCCTGGGCTGGGGGGGGGGGGCGGGGGGCGGCATGATGTCTTCACTTTTGCGGTGGTGTCACGAGTCCTCTTTCCACTGCAGCTTCGATCGAGTACAAACAGAAAGTCACAGGCTGGCTGAGTTGCAACAAAGCACATCCAGCGGGAAAATGGGTGACAGCAGAGACGGCACAGCGCCGTATCAGGCACCAACGAGGGGAGAAAAGGAAAACATCTGGCAGTCGCTTTGCGCAAAGCTGGAATGGCGTCGAAATAGTGCCAACCCTGCTCCCAAGCTGCGCTGCCCACCGACATCCGTACATTGAAATTGGTAAAACAACACAAGTGAGGAAGAGTACAGGGGGGGCTAGGAATAATCCAGCCTAGCTAGGGGGGGGGGGGATGGGAGACATCAGGGCCAGGATACATCAGGATACAGGAGGGGGAAACACAGCAGGCCGGTTAAATTTCATCGTGGAGTGCTTCCAGTGCCGCTTCGAGGTCAGCTATTTGAGCCCGGTCGTCCTCATCGTCGTCGTCGTCGTCCTCCTCCTCCTCCTCTTGCGGCGTGAGGTCATCGCACCCCGTGAGAGCGTCCCAGCCGCTCTTCACGGTGCGCTCACTCACACCGTGCAGCGCCTTCAAGAGCCACTTGAAGTGTCTCTGGCGAAGGGCGACTGCAGTGAGGCGGGGGGCGGTGTCGGGGAGGGCCTCGTCGGAGGTCACGTCCTCTTCCCCATCAGTCCTTCTCCTCTCCCGGCGCCTGTTCGTTTTCTGCACTTTCCTGCGTGCCTTGCTGTTCTTCTCCACCTGGTATTGCGAGTGTTTGTATTTTGAGCTGATGAATGTGCATACCTGCCTGGCAAACCATTTGCCGAATGATTTCTTGACCCCGCGCTTAAACTCCCCCATCACGGATACATCCAACGGTTGCAACACCGAGGTGTATCCGGCGGGCACGCACACTGGGATGACATTATTTTCATCCAAAAAAGAAAAGAAACGTTCATTTGACTGCCCCGGAAAGTGATCCAAGACGAGGACCAGGGGGACGTCGGCATCGTAGCCGAGATCTTCGCGGTACACGAACAGTACTTCGCGCGCCCACGATATCATGGTATCGGTGTTAGCCCAGCGCGTCTCATTTTGGGTGAGCACCCACGGCCTCGTGATGTACTCGTCGTGCTCGGGGCGGTGGTCGGGACAGGTTCTCCTTGTCTTGCCCTTGTAGATGGCTTGACAAGGGAGAAGAGTGCCAGACATGCTGACAGCGACCACCACCGTGGGGCCCTCCTTGAGGCTCCCCGTGCGAGCAGTTGCCCGCTTCTCCTCGGGGGCCACGTACGTGTGCTGGGACTGACACACATACGGCATGAACGTCTGGTCAACGTTCACCACGAGGTCCGGGTCCTCACCGCACAACGCAAATGCCTCCGTCAGCTTCTGCATCATCCCAGCTCTCTTCTCAGCGATGATCTCCGGTTTGAGGATAGCAGATGACGTGACGCGCTTCCTCCTCCAGCCGGCCGTCTTGAGCAGAAGGCGGGCCCACTCTATGCTCATCTTCTGCTTGGTGATCTTCTTTGTCACGGAGAGGACTCGCTCCAGCGTGACCGTCCCTCCTTCCCCCCGAAGCTCATCGAGTTGCACTATCACCGCCGCCTTCTGTTGCACGGTGACAGAGGCAGGCCTCCCTGGTCCAGCGGAATTCGTCGGCTGGGGTGGTTCAGGGTGGTTGTTGAGAGAGGCTGTGGTTTGTTCCCTGCGCCGCTTGTGCACCTCATCCCGGGCCCTCCTCACCACAGTCTCTGAGACACGGTGCTGGGGGTGCTTCTTGTTGAAGACTCTGGCAGCACCAGCAATTGTACCGCAGCTGTCATAGTAGTTCGTCATCTTTTCGTAGTCCTCCCACGTCCACGACTCACGCTTCCTCTTGCGCGTTTCAGTCACGAGGCGGCTCATCTTGTGGGTTTCGGGTGCTGGGGGAGAGGCCCGGGAGGAGGTGCACCAGCATGCATGCACCGGGGGGGGGGGGGTATGAATCTGTTCAATGTAGGTGGGCAGTGCGGAACCAGCCGTACACGGTTGGACAGATATTCTGGAATTTCCAGGGGGGGGGGGGGGGGCTGGGGGGGCTGCTCCAAAATTCCCGGGTGAAAAAATCGCCAAGTACAATGCGCCCCAGGGGTAATTATGTTGGTGGGGTAATAACCCACCAACTTTTTTCAGAGCCCCAAATCCACCAAATTAGTACACCACCAATATATTACCCCACCAACATAACTTGAGTGACGGTAACTACCACAATACACAAGAGAGAGTGGTGGAGGGCGGGGTTGCCTGCTTTGGGCGAAAAGGCCAAAGGCATACCCGGACACCCCCTCGCCCTGCACCCTCTCCCTAAGGGCGGAAGAAGAGAAGAATTTGTGAAGGCTGTGCTTCGGCGGTGGTGAGGGGGGGGGGGTCGCCACCTGAATCCTGGTCCCCCAGCCCCTCCCCCTCCTCTGGATAGGATATGGGGGAGTCTGGCGGGGTTGATGAGGAGACGCCTTCTCTACAGCGGAAGGGGAGTATTTCAACCTCGTTTGTAGCGTCGACAAAACCGGAGCATCTGGAGAAGCTGCTGGCGACGCTGCGGCAGCTGCATGACCTGGGGCACACCAACATCGAGTCGAGCCAGAAGTTTGCCGACAGCATCACCGCGAAGCTCGGGGATCCCAAATCCCCGACGAGCCCTTCGCGCCACCCGCTTTGCAGCCGGATACCCACGGAGGATCTGAGGGATACTTCGGAGTGCATCCAGTTCCTTATCGATGCGGGGATATCGCGTGTGCCCTGCCTGAAGAGCGCTATTGAGGAGATTCAAGATGCTGCAGACACCAAGGCCCGGCACCAAGGCACTGCCCGCGATCTGCCATGGAAGCCCCAGCAGCCTTCGGAGGGCTCGTCGGAGGAGCCCCCGGAGCTGAATGTGATGCCTGCCTCCCCGCTGGTGGGGCGCGGTGATATTGGGCAGATGCGCATCCCAGAGGCCCCTTGCGAGGCGCCTACAGCCCTCAGGCCCATGGCGAAGGCGACAGAGGTGCTGGAGCCCGTCGATATTGCTGTGGATTCTGGGGAGCCTGCGATTGACTACGAGTGGCACGATGACGAGGAGATGGCGTTTGAGAACACATATCGCGTAGGCGACTGCACGCTCTGTTTTGAGATGATTACGGAGGATGAGTTCACCCCGCATTGGGCTAACGGGCTCGAGCCCCCTCCCGACCAGAAGGGCGGGGAGAGGAAGGGGAGTGATGAGAAGCCGCGTGTCATCGAGACGACAAAGGTTCATAAGGGGCAGGACGACCTGGGGCAGAAGATGATCAACCAGTACACCGTGATGAACGAGCTGGGGAAGGGGTCGTATGGGAAGGTGAAGCTTGCGGTTCACTCCTCGACGCAGAAGAAGTTTGCCATCAAGATCATCAACAAGTCGCTCCTCAAGGGCAAGATGGGGGGGCAGACGGCGATGGACGACGTCCTGGGAGAGGTCGCCATCATGAAACGGTGCAACCACAAAAACGTCTGCCGTCTCCACGAGGTTATCGACGACCAAAACGGAGGCAAGATGTACCTCATCGTAGACTACTACCAGAAGGGGCCTGTGTACGTCATCAGCACAGACAACGCACCGCTCTCCACAACAAGAGTCAAAAAGTATCTGATTGATGTCTGCCAGGGGCTGGACTACCTGCACCAGATGAACATCCTGCATCGGGACATCAAGCCTGCCAACATCCTAGTCGGGAGTGACGACACTGCGACCCTCACAGACTTCGGGATCTCCCACAGCGTGTCTGCTGGGAACACCGAAGTCGCGGACACCAAGGGCACCCCTGCCTTCCTCACGCCTGAGCAGATCAGGCAGGAGAAGATCGGGGGGAAGATGGCAGATATCTGGGCACTGGGGGTCACGTTCTACGCGATGGCGTTCGGCAAGCTGCCTTTCAACGGGGTCAACTATATGGAGCTGTGCAAGTCGGTGCTGGAGAACGAGCCCGAATGGTCGTGTGACAACAACGACCTGCAGGGTGTGCTCCGAGGGATCCTCAAAAAGGACGTTGACGAGCGGATCGGGAAGAATAAGGGCGTGCGTGACATACTTACACACCCGTTCCTCCTTGGAGACCCGGGCGCAGCGCTGCAGACTCACGTGGAGATCAACGTGACGGAGGAGGACAAGCAGAAGGCGGTTCTGCAGGGCACCAACATCCAGCTGCGCTTCGGCAACACAGTGGGGGTGATGCTGCAGGTGAAGGGTGCGATGAAGGGCTTCCTCGGGTGCAGGTCCCCACCAGCAGACAAGAAGCTCCACGGTGCTGGGGCCAACCCGTTTGCCCTCACTGCGAAGGCGAAACCGCAGCCCGTGGTGGACGCGGATACTCTCAATATCGAATATGCCGACGATGACGACGACGATGAGGACGATGACCCGCCGCCCCAGTCCATCCCGTCGCCGCATCCGAATGGGAAGCAGCCGTCGTTCATTGTGAGGTCGGGTGGGATGATGCAGGCGCCTCTGACGCCGAAGAGGTCTTTCCGTACGGAGGAGGAGGCTGTGATGGAGGACACAACTGACGCTGATATCATCAAACAGATTGACCAGTTCCGTACAGAGGTATGGCATATGGCATGGCATCGCACGTTTCATGAGTGTCAAGTGGAAGTTGCGTCTTCATTTGAAGTCAAGTTTGGAAATTTTTGTCTCGTCGCAACGATTTCGTGCCATGTTGCTTCTGTTGGTTCTGATCCCTGCTATGCACACCACTCGCAGGGCAAAGAGGAGCTGACGCTGAACTGCCTGAAGTTTGAACATCTCCCGGACCAGGTGCTCATGTGTGACCATATGACCTCCTTCACCTCGCACCTTAATGGTCTGAAGTCTCTGCCAGACACCATACACCGCTTGAGCAACCTCGTCAACCTGAGCATCGCGCACAACGACATCACGGCGCTGCCAGAGGCGATTGCAAGGCTGGAGAATCTTCAGCGGCTGGATTGTAACCACAACAAGCTGAGCTCGCTGCCGCCCGGGTTTGAGCGGCTGGAGCGGTTGCGCGTTATTAACCTGGATTACAATGTGTTCAGCGAGATCCCTCCGTGTCTGTGCGACATCAAGCGGCTGGAGCAGTGCTTCATAATCCAGAACGAGGCGATCACCGATATCCCGCTGGCCATCTCCAACTGGGACAACTGTCAGGTATGGCGGGTCGGAGTACCCTTTGTTTAGCGGTGCAGTGGTTCATCCCTTCCTCACAACAGCTCGCGTTGACAAACACGCCTTGCATGGTGGCAAAGTACGAATCCCTCGTTCAGGACAAGAGCTTCCCGCGTTCGGTGGCTATCATCTGGAACAAGATGTACCCTGACATGGTGGAGCCGCTGCTGTACCTGGGATCGCTGCGTACTGCACAGCATGAGCACATCTTGAAGGAGCTGAACGTCTCGCGCATCGTGACGGCGGGCAAGGGGTTAGTTATCCTCAACCCATTGCCGGATGGGATGGAGCAGGTCACGATGAATGTCGATGACAACCCTGACCAGAAGATGACACCCTTCTTCAACGATATCGCCGAGTACATCCACAACCAGATGCGGGAAAATAACTCCGTGCTGGTGCATTGCTTTGCGGGGCTCTCGCGCTCGGTCGCTTGTGTATGCCAAATGCCGGTTTGTAACTGGAAACGGACGGCACCCCTTGCCCTTTTTCCTTTTGCTTTTGTGTTCGTTTCACGGGTGTGTCCGTTCTGCTTCCTCTTTCCTTGCTCGGTCAGCCACCCTCTGGATCACACACAGGTGTGCGCGTATCTCATCAAGATGCAGAAGATGACCTTCAAAGAGGCGATGACGAAGATCAAGAAGGCCCGCCCCGCAGCCAACCCCAACAACGGCTTCCGCAAGCAGGTATGCACTGCAGTGTTGAGACAGCGGCCATGATGTTATGGTGTGGGTATCTGACGGACCTCTAGTGTTGCCTCCCACCATTCTCCATGGCATGTCTACAACGCATTTTTGTCACGCAACAGCTCATCGATTACGAGTTTGAAATCCACGGGACACGCCTTGATCCAACTGATGTTGAGAACTACTCGAACGGTATGTCTTTCGCTGCCACGGGAAGGGTGAGGTGAGATTGAAGTTGTGGCGTCACTACACACCTCCCCTATTTCCAACCCCACAGGTCCAAGCGTCGAGCCAGAAGACAACTAAGCCCGTCGGGAAAGGTCGTGTTTGCGGCTCGCCATCAGGTGGAATCCTTTGATGTATCAACAGTGGCAGGAGGCAGAACAGGACACCATAGACCCTTTTCTTGCCTGCCTCCCGTTCTCTGGTTTCTCACGTGGGTATTGTGTTCGAGGTCTCATGAAAAACGTTTTCGACAGCGGATTGTTGGCCTGTGTGGACCCCGATCCCCCTCTCTGTTCCCCCCTGGGCTCTGGCGTGGTGGCACACCAGGTTTCTAGTGTGGTGTGCCGCCGCTTATACAAGCCAAGCCGTTGAAACTCACCGCGCGCAAACAAGGCTGCGCTAGATTGTTTTTGCCGTGGACACAGCAAAGATAACTGCTATCTGACACCCCTTCCATCAGGAAAAAAATCGTTCTGTATATTCTATGCCCCGTGCGTGAAGTTATCCTTCCCCCTTCCTCCCCTTTACATTTGCATGTGTGCAGGTCTAGTCTTGCCTGGACGCACTCCCTTTGTCCTCCACTCACTTGACAGAAATTTTCCGACATAAACCGGATCGTTGGTTACCACGTAAACGTGCATCACCACCAGATCATCGGTTTTTTTTGACAAATCTTCTTTCCAGGCACCCTCAAACTCATACTGGTTATGTTGTAGCTTGCCTTGGTGTGCCACTAGGCCCCCTCTGGCAGTCGACCAGATTAAAGGGTCTACTATTCCGTTCCGTTTCATGTAGAACTCAGTGGCTCGTCGTCGTGGGGGGGGGGTCCCGGGGGATGTTTACTGATTTGTATGATCTTGTCTGTCTGTTCGACAATCACTGGCATATACCCACGGGGGGTGACCGCAATGCTGCGATTTTACTGCGGAGAGAAAACCGCCAATTCTGACTTTAGTCCGGAAGGGTAAAAGTCACAACATCTTGTTATGGGTGATGAAGTGAAGTGAAGCAGAAGTGGAAGGAAATCGTACAGAGTGAAGGTGTGGGGCAGGATCGTGAGAGCCAAATACCCCTCAAAGCTGTCGTGTGCCATCAACAACGCCTGGTTTCGGCTGAGGGAGGGGGGGGGGTCACACCCTTCTGTTGGATATTGCGACTCGGACCCACACCTGTTTCATCAGTCTGGTGCAGAAATAGTCGAGGTCTGTGTTCCCAACAAACAAAGTCTTGTAAAAAAATGTACCATTTGCCGCAGATGTCTCAGATTCTTGGCAGCGATGGGATAAACGAAAAAACAGGGGCTGACCCAACATCACGATGTGCCAAAATGGTGCCAGACTGCCAGTGTGGCCATATATTGTTGAGGCCATTTGGGTTCCCCCCCCCCAGCTCTTTGGAGCGAAGAACAGCCCACCCCACAAGGGGGTTTCCACCTCCTGAGAAGGGCGTTCGGCACTTCAAAAAGAAGACATCGTTGCACCGCCCCCCTCCCGCCCCAACAGATGCAACACATCCGAAATCAGTGAGCCACCAGGGCCAGTCGCTGACATGAATGCAAGAATCGTTCAGCCCCCCCCCCAGGGGTAGTCATAAGCCGGGGCCCGGGCCCCGGACATTTTCTCGGATTTTTTTAAAGGGAGATTTCTGCTGAAAAACTCTTTTGGCTGATTTAACATTCACCTAGCTATTTACTTCTGTTGAACGCTTGTTTTCCAAGCTCCGCCTTGTCTCCACCAGGCTTCGCCAACTGAGCAGCGAAAGCCTTGCAAATGTACTTTGTGGAGTGGAATGTCGCGAGGATTCACAGGGTATCCCCGAAGCCACTCTTGCGAGGTCCTAGGGTACCCCGAGAGAATGTCACCCCCTCGAGGGCCCAGGGCCGAGGGGGGGTGACATTCTTCCCAGCCGCTACACAGGGCAACCATTGAAGAACGTCACCCCCTCTGTACAGGGTGGCCGTTGGAGCCCAAGCGGAGGCCGAGGGGGGGTGACATTCTCTCCGGGTACCCGAGGTATATGGAAAATTTCACGGAAGCACCAACAAAGCTCTTTTTCAGCCCACTTCAGGACTATCTGCGCTGCTGAGACTGCATCCGCCACTGCCTGGCGGGAAGCTGCCAATGCACACCTACAAAGGCAACAAAGCAACCCCAGGTTGAGGCTGCAAACCTGGTTGCTGAGCTGGTGTTCCAGATAAGAAGGGGGGGAACCGGGAAGGCAGCAACGTCGAATTCTGGGTGAACCAGGTGGTGGGGAGCAAATCAACGGGGCAAATCAACTGCGTGTGTACTGTGACCGAGTCTGACCGAGTTTCGGCCCCAACCCCAAAATCCAAGCTAAGCCCCTGGCCCGGGGCCCGGGGGTAAAAACCCCCTTTCCTTATGACTACCCCTGCCCCCCCCCCCCCCCCCCTCGCCCCGTTCCACTCGGTTCGGCTTCTATTGTCACCACCACGCCCCCCCCCCCCCCCCCACCCCTCCACACATCACCGCCGTATTATTTATTCAGGTATCCCACACACTATCGCAGTTCTCTTTAAAACCACACCCACCGCTGCAGAAGAAGAAGAAGAAAGAAAGCGGCATCCGTGCATGGGGATATCGCTGGTTTTATTCTCCGCCGCCTCTGGTGATGGAGGCCGATGAGGGTGCGCCGCCATCATCTGCATCTGCCCGCGATGCGGGCAAGGAGCTCGATTCAATTTACACGCAATTTGACTACAACAGGCCCTTCTCGGTGGTGGTTGCAGACGGTGCTGCCCTTCTGGATGACAAGGGTCGGTCATTCGACCTGGATGCCCTCCACGAGTGCCTGGTGGAGCTGCCGGATGGCCCGCGGGTCATACTCAACCCCAGCGAGCCCAGCGATCTGCACGGCGGGGCGTATTGGGTGGATTCCGCGGAACGGAGGGAGGAGCTGGAAGCCGCAGGGGTGACGAAGTACTTCCGGTTGGTTCTCTACTCCGGCAACGGGGCGGGGCAGAGCTCGAAGGTGGACGCCAAGGTGCAGAGCCTCCTCCACCGTTTCGCAGGCATGGCAAGGAGGGAGGAGCACCGCTACACCGACAGGGCGACAATCGTCCTCCTTGCGGGCGACGGCGACCACCACCCCCACTTGGAGGCTGCAAAGAAGTCCCTCTCCGGCACGGGGGAGCGCCGCAGCAAGGATTGGAAGAGCAAAGATGTGAAGGTGTGGATCGTATCCTGGAAGTCCGACCTCTCCGCGAAGCTGCGCATCGCGGCGGATGGGGTTATCGACCTCGCCTCGATGAAGCGGGTCGACACCGAGGGTGCGGGTCTGCCCTGCATCACAGGCGTGCCTCTGCAGGACAGGTCCCTGTGGTGGTTTGTCAAGAAGGCTTTCCCTGTGTTCGATAAAAAGAAGGGGCATCCTGTGCATGCCCTGCTGCGGAACCCTGGTCTGCACAGCCTCCTGAAGTGCACCTGGCAGGCGCTGTGCGAGCCCCGCCCAGAGAGGCGTGAGAACGTCTTCATCGTGACGGGGACCACGGGGAGCGGGAAGACCACCCAAATCCCCCAGCTGCTCTACGACCAGATGCTGTCGTGCCGGAGGCAGACGACACGCGAGCCGCGCATTCTCTGCGTCCAGCCGCGCAGGCTGGCATGCCAGGAGATCTCCAAACGGGTTGCACATGAGAGGGGGTGGAAAAGGAGGGCCCTGCCTTGGTATCAGGATTACCTTGACGACGTCGGGTATATGATCGGGGGGGTGCGGCGCTGCACATCGCACACACCCATCGTGTTCTGCACGCCCGGCATGCTTCTGAAGCAGATCACGGGGCAGAGCGAGGGAGAGTGGGATGTGCTCATCATCGACGAGGTGCACGACAGGTCCAATGAATACGATCTGCTCCTCTCGCTTATACTGCGCCCGCAGTTCATGCAGCCCCACCGCATTCTGCTGCTGATGTCCGCCACCATCGACAGGATAGTTCGCGATCTGCAACACATGGTGATCCATCGCCTCGGTGAGTGGCAGACGCAGCCGCGGGGCATGGTGCGAACCTTTGACGTCACCGCCCCTGCCGATGGGTGGGCAGAGCCCCCCTTCACTGGGTATGACCCCGCGGACGCGTTGAAGCCGTACAACGTCGACCTCCGGTATCTCGATGAACTGGAGGTTTTCCAACAAATCCTCCAGAAAATCCCAGACGTTGAAGACCTGTGGAGGGATGCCTTGGTGCAGCCGAAGAAGAATGTTGGGGATCCGGACTACCACATCTGGGACGAGCGGATCGAGTTCGTCGCGCAGTTCCTCGCGCATATGATGCACAACAGCATGGCTGCGGGGGAGGAGATCGTCATACTGGCGTTCGTCCCCGCCTTCAACCTGATGAAGGACATTCAGGTGCGGGTGTCAAACATCCTGAAGAACGACAACCACGTCCAGAAGGATGACCTCCCCCGCATCTGCATCCTGAACTCGCAGGCCAACAGCCAGGAAGCCCTCACGGGGCGTGCGCCTGGCGAAGCTGTGAGAGAGGGGCAGCGCGTCGACAGATCGCGCCTCATTCTGGCCACTGATACGGCAGAGAGCAGCATCACGATCGAGGATGTGACGGTGGTTGTCGACCTGTGCTTGCAGAAGGAGGCGCACTGCCAGCACAGGCAGGTCGAGGTGCTGTTCCTGCGTGCCTCCAAGGCGGCGCTGAAGCAGCGCAAGGGCCGTGCTGGGCGTGTCTGCGACGGGACCTGCATCCGGATGATCACCCGGGCTGAGTACGAGTGGCTGCGCGAGGTCCGTGAACCGCAGCTCCGCCGCAGCAACCTGGAGAAGGTTGTGCTGGATGTCGGTTCTCTCCTGCGGCTTCGCGAGGACCTGGTATGTCCTTCACTCCACCCAGCGGTGGGGTTGTGTGTGTGTGTGTCCCGGAGTCGCTTCTTCATGCCACAACACTCAACCTGCAGGACCCGATTAAGGTCATCAGCGGCTGTCTCGACCCGCCTGACCCGCAGCGCCTGCAGGCTGCGCAGAATTACCTACAGCAGATCGGTGCCCTGGCTGGCGGTGTGCGGCTGACTGCCCTTGGCGACCTGCTGCAGCGCCTCCCCCTGGATGTGGACATGGGGCGCTTCGTGGCCTGGGCGTGTCTGATCGACGCCGAGGTGGCGAAGCTCGCTGTGGAGGTCGCAGCGATGGAGAGTGCGGACGTGCAACTGCAGGCGACGACGCCAGAGGAAGCTTACTTCGGCACGATCCGCTATGGCCAGCTGCAACTCCGTTGGGCAGAGGGGTTTCCGAGCGACGTGCCTGTGGTCCTCGGCCTCCTCCGCGCCTACAGGGGTGTCTCGGTGCACCAGCGGGAGGCTTGGTGTAAGGAGCGTTACGTAAGCTACATCGCAATGCGCAACGTCGAACCGCTTGTGGCCCGGGTGCGCCACGAGCTGCACAGGTGGGCCCCAATCTGCCCGACGCTGCCCGAGAAGCTCCTGCAGGAGGTGTATGGTGAGTATCTGCAGTCGCAGGTGGTGGAGGCCCTGGCAACCGAGCGTGACCCCCCAAAGCAGAGTGAGATTCTTGCGCTGATGGTGCTGCATGCCATGGCGTTTGCCGACAGCGGCACGTACACCGAGGCGAACCCGCAAAGGAGGCACAATCACAGCTTCCGCAACATCGTTGTGCAAGGGAGGCACGCGCGCGGGCAGACCACCGGGTTTGTCGACTACTTCGGACGATCCAGGCAGTTCCCATTCCGTTTCGAAGACCCAGTCCCCAACCAGGGGCGGGGAAACTCTTGGCGTGTCGGGGTGAATACCACGGGAGTCACGAAGGTGCACGGTGCCCCCGAGGGCGTGTGGCTGCTGACGAAGCTGGACAACAACCTCCACCTCATCATGGGGTGCGACAGGCGGGAGCGGTGCTTCATGTTCATGCCACCCAGCGGGAACATGGACAGCCCCCTCATCGAGCTGCAGGTGAAGAAGCTTCAGCATCACGTCAAGCTGTCCTCCGGCTCTGTGTGTGTGCCTATCTACGGGGCTGATGACGACACGAAGGAGGCACACGGCGCTGTGTTTAGCAGCTCCCGCCGGACGCACGAAGGCCAGCGGAACACTCGAACCGAGCTTCGGTACGGCAACACTTACCTGAGTTACAAGAATCCTCGCATGGCTCGTCTTGCAACGTGCATTACGCACGTCTTTGCAGACCCCCACCAGGCGGTATGCGAACCATCCGTGGAGGTGACGCAGGCGGACGTCGGTACTCTGCAGCGCATCCGCAATACAATGGCGGACACCTTCGCCAGCATGGCGATTGTGCATCCAGACGAACGCTTTGAAAGCGAAAACATCGCAGACCCATACGCTGTCGACCCCGCCTTCGTCATCCCACTTGCCCCAGACCGCAACATCAAGAGGGTGTGCCTGATGGACGACCTGCTCGTCTGGGTCGGGAGTGTGATGCAGTGTCCTGCAGATCGTGACAACGTGTTGCGTGTTGTCGGACATTTCCGGACGCTGCACGAGCATCCAGTTGGTGATCAGGGTGTCGTTGACGCAGCAACGTTGCGGCTGTTTAGAGCTGTGCTGAATCGCTTGTAGCCCGGCATGTGCACCACCTGCTTGGTTGGTTCAGCACTGCAGGCAAGTCTTCCCTCACAGGTTGCCGGAGTGTGTCAAATGGAACTTTCCCCACTTCCAACCAAAACAGCAGCCCCACTCTCATTCCTCTGCCGGGGGGGGGGGGGGCACGTGCAGCATCAGTACACAAACCGTTCCTGTCTGTCCAGTGGGGCAACAGTGGAGATCAAGAGGAGGTGATCGGTGAACTACGCTAACCCCAAAAATATTCACATGTGTGTGCCAAAGTGGACATCGCATCAAGGGCAGGGCGATCCGTGCACCCTGGATTGAAGTCAGATTCACGGTGTATTCTACCAGGAGCGTTCGCTCCTTTCTCAGCGCCCTCACCTGTGGGCGTGGCTGTCGGTTTATCGCGGTGCAGTGTTGACCAGGCGGCAGACCGGTCGGGCACACGAACAGTGTCACGACAACCGGGCAAACGTCAGTTCATATACGCGAATGCTTTGTTTAGTCGGGGGTGGGTAGGGAAGTGGTCCGAACAGAGGGACAAATTCAACGCGGGAGTGGGGGTGGGGGGGTGGGGGGAGATAACCATGCACGTTGGGGCAGTGGCAGCCCAGCCAGGTGGCATGCCGCACGGCGTGACGTGCGGCAGGGTCGACCCGCGCGTGCATGATTGGTGCCCTTCTCTGTTAGGGGTGAGCTTCCTGTGTCAACTGTCCGCGAGAAGGGGCATATGTCACAATATTTTCGTGACATGCGGCATTCACTTTGCTAACCATCGCACCACCTTTGCGAGGGGAGTTGGTCGTTACGAAGCGGTAACTTGCTTGCACTGAGCGGTGCCTTCATCGAGTGATCGTCATGCGCCCTCCCTGCTTCGAAAGCCAAGCAATGCCACAATACCGTCTCAGCTTCTCACACGAGTCACGGGGTTGCCGATGTGCCGAGCCTCTTCTTGCACATTCACTTGCTAGCCACAGTGTGGGGCAAATGGGACCTGCCGTCTTTCCTGCACTTTCTGACCCTCTTCATTTTGTTGGCCTGGACCCAGATGGGCCAAACTATTGCAGAGCTGGCAAGCAGCCCGTTCTATTCTGCTCCACCCCCCCCCCCCCCATTCTGCCACCATGGTGCACAACGTTTTCTTTAAGGCAAATTTGCGAAAGGAAAAGGATTCGTACGACTTGAGGCTTTCGAGTTTGGCAACGCAGAGGCAAATCGGCCCCTATTATTTCACGGCGAAGCTGAATCAAAAATGAAGTCCGAATATTTCCCCCCCCCCCCCAGAAATATTGCATAGCTACAACGAACACTCTGATAAAACGAACGCGCTTGTGAGGAGCCAGCACGGCCGGGCCGGGCCCTCAGGAAACGACACAACCCACACCTCTCCTCCTCCCCCTCTCACCCCCACTCTACCTACATCCCCTGCATACCGAATGAAGAACGGGGTGGTGGGGGGGGGTAGGGGGGGTCAAATGGGGGTGACAAACACGATTTTTCAAAAAACCGGCGCAGAGGCCCCAAAGCCCCCGTAAACCCTCCAAACCCCCCCAGATCGGTCCGGAAACCCATCGAACCCCACTTTTCCACCATTCCGGGCACCTCAGGTGCCCGAATTGGGGTACCTAAATTTTGTGCCACCGTTTGGTACCGTACAGTGCCACTGTGTGGGAGGTTGGAAAAGAAAATGCCCCAACACACCACATCTGAGGGTTGCAATGCATGTTGCTTGCCAACCACGTCATCCGGTGGGTGTCAGGCGCTATGTAGGTGGCATTAGCCAGGTCTTCGATGTGTTCTGGCTTGTATATATACCTCCCTGCCTGCGGCACAGGCACTGCCTTTGTCCCCCACACCAGCCACAGAGAGCGTATTGTACTCGGTCCACGGTTGCTGATTCATTGTGATGCGTTGTATCCTCGAGTGAACGTCACACACTAGTGGCACCACCACCCGCCATCCGAGAGCTGTATTGACTTTGCGCGCTTCCGTTGTATTCACCTCGCCACGCATATTGCACCGTTCAGTACCAGTGCTCTTGGGCCAGGCAAAGTAGACCGCAGCAACTACCAATTCTGGCACAATGGGTACCACGACAGCGCACTTCATGTGTTCCCGGAATGTACAGCTCGTGTTGCAACAGTCGTTGTCAACACATCCCGGTTGTGGAGCACTGCTGCACAGGAATCACACGACCATCTGGACTGTTCCGTACCTACAGGCAGCCTCCCGGTGCATGGTGGCAGGGAGGTATATATACAAGCCAGAACACATCGAAGACCTGGCTAATGCCACCTACATAGCGCCTGACACCCACCGGATGACGTGGTTGGCAAGCAACATGCATTGCAACCCTCAGATGTGGTGTGTTGGGGCATTTTCTTTTCCAACCTCCCACACAGTGGCACTGTACGGTACCAAACGGTGGCACAAAATTTAGGTACCCCAATTCGGGCACCTGAGGTGCCCGGAATGGTGGAAAAGTGGGGTTCGATGGGTTTCCGGACCGATCTGGGGGGGTTTGGAGGGTTTACGGGGGCTTTGGGGCCTCTGCGCCGGTTTTTTGAAAAATCGTGTTTGTCCACGTAAAAGGGTGGCATTTGACCCCCCCTAGGCATACTTGTCCCCCCATATGGGGAACCCCCTAAATCTGGGGGAAATATGGGGGGTCGCAAAACCCCGCCCCCATATGGGGGAAATATGGGGGGTCTCAAAACCCCGCCCCCATATGGGGAAAAAGGCTGAAAATATGGGGAAAACCCGGTAAAATATGGGGGAATATGGGGGAAATATGGGGCCCATATGGGGGGATATGGGGGTATTCGTGCTGCAACGGGAGAACATCAAACCACTCATGCACACACACACACGAAGTGCGCGTCGAAACCGGCATCATGCCTTGTTGGGGATCCTCCAGGAGTCCGATCCTGGGGGGTGCGCGCTCGTTCAGGTGTGGCCAGGTCTGGCCCCCCCCTGGAAGATCCCCCAGGTGGGTCGCACCGACCTCCTGTTCCTCTCCTGCGCCGATACAGCGGCAGCGGAGGGCGAACGCTTCCCGGTTTGGCGGGGCACCGCAGTGACAGCGGCAGCGGTGGTGGACACATACGCACAGACACACAGAGCGCGTTCAGGGTTAACAGCTCCTCACAACACACACTCTTGTGTTTTTAAGTCCTGTCTGGCACGTCACTCTCACACTCGCTGTCCTCCTCCTCTGGTGTGTTTGCGATTGCGAACTGCCCCCTGAGATCCTTATTAGATAAGGGAATTCACAAGCAGTGCATTCTGGGGTGTCAGGCGCTTCCGCCACTTTTGACCGCTCCGAGCGCCGAAAAGTCGGAGTCGACGCTCGTCACCAGGCAGTGCTTGACATGTTCAAGCTGCATCTGCCGGGTGGAATGAGACCTGTGAAGGCCAGTACAAGGACTGGCTGCAGGACGCAACTGTTCTGCCAGCAAAGACAGGACTACTGGACAGCATGCTCTGATGACCGCTACTCAGACTTGAAGAAAGTGGCGGTCGGCGCTCTCACAGCACCTTTTGTGGTCTGACTCGAGCACTTCAGCCGAGCGTTTCCTCTCCGCAGAAAGCGACGATGCGAGATGGCTCTGCAAGGTGCTAGACGTCTCCTGTCAGTCGCTGACTTCACACCCTGTGAAAAGCAGAACGAAGAGAACTGTTTGTTGACTGCTTCCACCTGAGGAACCCCTGGGTTTTCCCCCATATATCCCCCATATGGGGGAAATATGGGGGAACAGGACTTGAAAAACCCCCCATATTCCCCCCATATTTTCCCCATATTTTTAGCCTTCCCCATATGGGGGTACAAGTATGCCTAGGGGGGGGGGGGGGCCAACCTCTCCGATACCCCCTTGCTTCGATATCTGCTCCTCCTTCACTACCACACACCCAGCACGCCCCTCCTCCGCACCAGGCGCCATGGCCGATGCTGACAAGGCCGATGGCATGCAGGCTGAGGAGGAGGAGGAGGAGGACGAGGAGTTCATGATCCGCGAAAGCGAGGAGGGCTCTGCTGCCTCCCCGACACACACCGCAACAGGCCTTCTCCTTGGGGAGGACGCAGCCGCCTGCGAGGGTGGCCCCGCTGAGGCTGAGGGCCTTGAGGAAACCGAGGCGGCAGACGACACTCTGGACGGCGAAGGGGAGGGTGAGGGTGAGGGCGAGGACCCAAACAACCTCAGCAGAACAGCGCCGCTCGGCGACCCCCCTGTTCCTGATGCGGCGGAGATGCTGGCAGCACCGCAGCACACTGCAGGCAGATCGCGGTCCAGCTCCTCCCCCCGGAAAGTGTCCCTCTGCGACTCCGTCAGATCCACCGACGACCTGCTGACGACAGGCGTCACCGGTGCCTCCTCCTGCTCGTCGCTGTGCGACCTCAACGAGCGGGGCGGAGGCGGGCGGGTTGCGGAGTCGACACCCCTTGTGAAGATCCCACAGATCGACCTGACACCCGACAGGAGGAGCGCGCGGCAGGACCGCTCTGCCACGGGGAGTGGGGCTTCGACGCCACAGCCCAGCGACGTGCAGGCGGTGGACCGGGATGAGATCATCCAGGAGCTGATAAGGGAGAGGGACGCCCTGCTGGCGCGTGTGGCGGAGTATGAGAGGAAGGAGGCGGACATGCCGTCCTCCATGGATTTCACCACATTCGATCAGAAGCTGGAGGCGAGCCTGAAGCCCAAGACGCTGACATCGGATGTGCAGGTCAACAGGCTGTTGGATCTGGAGGCCTTTCAGGATGTCCTGCAGAATGTGATGCTTGTGGCGTCCGGAGGGGACGATCACTACTTTGAGACGATCGACAGCATGAGCTACCCCATCCACCCGGCAGGGAGGCCGAAGCTGCATCACATCGCGCGGCAGCTCCTGAGCCTGGCGTCATCCAACTTCCAGACGCATCAGAAGATGGCCGATGAATACCGCGCTGCGCAGGAGCGTTTTGAGAAGCGTTTGGAGCGTGCGGTGAACGACGCGTTTGCAACCCCACGCCGCGATGACCCCGAGGGTGTCTCGAGCAGCTTCGCGAGCGACATGTCGCCGGGGCGGATCGAGATCATGTCTACCCCGCGTGACCCCCTCGGTGGGTCTGCCTTTGCGAAGACCATCTGCCGCACGCCCCGGCAGTACATCGAATATGCCCTCACGCCCCGCACCAGCGCACGCTCCGTCACGGCGAGCAGCCGGTCAGGCTCTCCCACAATGGAGATCCAGCTGGCGACCCTCTCTGCTGTCGACACGCCGCGTGTCCTTTCGGAGGAGGACCGGGAGCAGTACTCCCAGCCTGTGCAGCAGCTGATGCGTGCCAATGAGCTGCAGGGGCGGCTGCTCACGAGGGAGCTGCAGGAGCACATTGTGACGAAGAATTCGCTGGCGCGCCTGCGGGATGAGAATGCGGGGCTTGTGGCCCAGCTGCAGGACAGGGAGTGCGAGCTGCTCGAGAAGGAGTCGCTGGTGGCGCTCATCCGCGAGGAGCTGCATGCCGGCAGCAACAGAATCGCCGACCTGAAGCTGGAGGTGGCGAGCGTCGACAGGACGGAGGTGCTGTCTCTGCAGCGCGAGATGAAGCATGTCCGCGATGTACTCACAGCGCAGCAGCGGCAGGCGTCTGACCGCGAGCGTGCCCTGATGGATGAAATCGACAAGATGCAGCGCGACCTCCTCTCGGGCCTCGAGCGCCTGCTTGCCATCGAGGAGGCCATGACCTCAACCGCGGTGACCACGTTGCACCGCAGCCCGGTCGTCCTCCCCTCCAAGCCCAAGTCCATCTGGATATCGACCTCGCGCTCCCCTTCGCCACCGCAGAGGGTGGGCTTCCTTGCGTCAGAGCTCCGCTCTCTCTACGCGGCGATACACAGGCGGGGAAGCGGGGCCTCGCAGTCCCTCCCCCCCAATGTGTGAGTGGGGCTGTTCCTGGGGCAGCGGTTGTTGGAGCCAGGCGGTGGGGGTGGGTGGGTTGTGGTGTCTTTCCCCGTGTCTTCGCAGAAGAAGAAGCTATCCATCCGAAAACCTCCCGAAGAAAAAAACAACAACAACAACAACAACAACAACAACAACAGAACACTGCTATATAGCCGAAACGGAAGAATCGTGGGCAACAAGTGAGGACCCCCGCGGTGTGGGGCATCATATGTTGGCCTTCCTCTGGCAGACTACCCTCCCCCTCCCTCCCCCCCCCCCTCTCTCACTCCACCCTCCACAACAACCACACACGCACACACGCCCCCGTTAAATATTTCTTCTAGGAGTGTAGAACGCGCCGATCACCTTGATCTCGATGCCGATCTCCACGCTGTGGCACTCACTCCGCCTTTCTTTCTCTCTCACTGGGCGTCCCTTCGCTCGAGAGGTGTCAACAAAACAACAACCCCCCTGGTGGTGGGTGTTGCCCGACCCTGGATACTTCTGTTAGGGGGCGCAGGGCCCCTCCCGCCCTCCACCTACACCTTTAATGTGAAGGACCCAGCTTACTCAGAATTGCGACTGCTCCCCTTCTTCTCTCTCTTCAGGTTGCCACTCGGCAGACAGGGCTTCAATCCACTCCACTACGCATGTCAACGCCGCAATATATATTACCGCCTCCCTGTGCCTCCACTGCTCTGCGGGGTTTGGTGTTTTTTCTTCTTCTTCTTCTTCTCCGACGCGACAACGGGCGGAAAAACACCCCTCCCTCCCCTGCAAAACTACCCACACGGTGGCCTGGTCAGGGCCTGGTCATGACCAGGGGCACAGGGCAAAATGAGCTACAACCCCCCCTGGTGTCAATGACCAGGGGCCTGGTCGATTTAGGCCTGGTCAAACCCTGACTAGGCCACCGTGCATGGCACGCGTGCATGCCAGGCACAGGCCCCCCTTATATTTCTCTTATTTCCCGTCCTTGTGTGGCGTTGATCTGAATTCAACACTGGGCGCAGTGTTGGTGCGCAGAGCGGAACCAAGAGGGCGGGGGGGAGAGGCCTCTCCCTCACACCCAGGTCAGGCTGGTGTGTCGTCGACCCCCCCAGATGCTATCCATCAGACAGGACAGGGGGGGAGGAGGGTGTCCGGACACCCCCCCCCCCCCTCCCCACCCCCGCAAAGGTGAGTTCATAATTCAAAACTGCTTCCAGATCACACCGCTTGTATCTGCCTCGGATCGTGATATCCAACAGGTGTCTTTGAGGGTGGGGGGGAGTGGGGGAGGGAAATGCTTGTCCCGCAGAGGCTATGCCTCCGGCTCCAGCAAATCTCACCAGGGGTGGGGTTTCCGTTCGAACTTTCTTTTTCTTTGCTGATGCAGTATCATTTTCTTTTTTGCTGTGTGCTGTGTGTGGGCCCCACACACCCCCACCCCAATCCCAACACCACCACCCCCCTCCTCTCTTTAGAATTTCCGTGGTCTTGGCATTGCCTGACAAATGTGTGCATCCTATCGCTCAGCAGATGTGTCCCAGTCACGCGGTGCTTCGGGGGGTGGGGGGGGGGGAGCCCACCACGGGTGGCTCCCCCACGTCAAACTCTCTCTCTCGTCGGCTGCGGTGACTCGGGTCGTTCTCTCGGCGGGCAGTGCTATCGGCTCTCGGCAGTAACAGATGTATGATAGAAATCCAAAGAAAAAACGCCTCTTTTGTTAACATCAAAGAGGCCCAAGAAGGTGTGGGTGGGGGTGGGGGTGCGGTGCGGTGGTGGGGTGTGTGTGTGTGTGTGTGTTTGTGTGCAGAGTGTTGCCTATGGGGAGAGCGGGGACAAGGAGAACCCTTGAGGAGGGAGGGTGGGGGTGGGGGGGGGGGGGGCACCAAAGGGGACCACGCGAAAAACGAAAACGAAAAAAAACGAAATTTCGACTTTTGAAAATCGAAAAAAGGGGGGGGGGGAGGTGGAAATCGTGACTCGGCATGATTGCCCCGCACGGATCGGGCGGTTTGGGGGGTAGGGTTGGGGGTGTTAAGGGTGGGAACCGAAACCGCAGCGGAAACCCAACACGTTGGTGGGGTGTCGTGCCGAGAAGGGGTCCGGCCTACACCCGCCCTACTTGTCTAATGCCTGCCCCCATCTCTCAGCCTTTATGTAACGGGGAGGAGTTAAGGGGGGGGGGGGGGGCGGTGGTGGTGTCGGGCGTCGGCGCACCTTCTCTCTCTCTCTCTCTCACGAACAAAACCCACACACCCCCCCCCCGTCGTGTCGAGGGGGGGGGTCAACACCCATAGCGAAGCGAATGTTTCGGCATCACGGCGATTCCACCCGCCCCTTCCTCCCTCCCCGTCTTGCAATGCTGCTGCTGTAGCAACTCCTGTGAAGCTCTTCGATTGAGACACACGCCACCGCACCACACCACACCACAACTTGGCACAGGGTGGTAGAGGAGGGGAGGGGGGCAGGGAGGGAGGGAGGGTGGGTGGGTGGTGGTGGGGCAGCGTATCAGGAAGGCGCTGAATCATCCCTCTGCCGCAACCATGTCTACTGGATTCGTATGTTCCGCCCTCATCCCTCAACCCTCACCCCCCCTCCCGCCATGTCCTTTGCGTTTCATCATTTGGGCCAGTGAAGGGGGATCGGCTGGCCTCCGATCCCACCCATTTTCTCTCCTGCACTTTGGGGACCCCATGGCGTGCCTCCTCCCCCCCCCTCCTCCTTCGCCATCCTTCTTCTTCTTCTTCTCTCACAGACCTTCACCCAGCTGCCCGACTTCGGCACCCCCGCAGCTTCGCCCCCCGCCGCTGGGCGGGGCCGCGGCGCACCGCCTGCCGCCTCGCCACAGGTGGCCTCCCCCGCCACACCCGCCACCCCCGCCAGCGCGGGGCGGGGCCGCGGCGCACCCACGCCGCAGCCCTCGCAGCAGGCCGCCGACATCCCCCTCCCCAGCCTCGAGCCGGTGGACGCAGCGGAGGGCGGCGCCGACAAGACCACCGGGGATGTGCCTGCGCTGGTGTCCCCCGGGCCTGCCGCCGACCCTTCCAAACACGCGGAGATGTGGGTGTGCCCCAGCTGCCACTCCCTCAGCAGCACGCTTGTTGCGAAGTGCGGGACCTGCGGGACGTCGCAGGAGAAGAAGGACGCCAACCTCGCCTCTCTCGACGACGCCTATGTCGGCCTACCCACCGAGCTCGCCGACCAGGAGACGCGCAAACGGGGCAAAGGCGCGATGATGTCCGGCGGCGCAGCCGCCGCACGCGGCGCAACCATCGAAGCCCCCCCTGCAGGCCGTGGCGGCCCTCCCGCCCCCGCAGGCCGGGGCGGCCCGCCTCCCTCGCGCGGCAGGGGGAAGGGTTCCGGGAAGGGTGGTGCTTCCAGCGGCGGGCGTGGTGGGTACAACCATATGGAGTATGTCGCCCCTGGTGTTGAGGTGAAGCCGCTCGACACGGAGAAGGAGCTGAAGCTTGCAGAGCAGAGGCAGAAGGAGCAGGACCTGAAGGAGATGAAGGCCAAGCTGGTCCGGTTGGAGAAGGAGAAGACATTCCGCGCGAAGCTGAAGGAAGGTGACCCGAAGGAGCAGCGCGTGGACAACGAGGGGGACGGGCAGGCCTACTTCGCGGAGGGGTTCACAAAGTATTACACTGGCATCGCGGGTGTTGAGAAGTGGTTTGGCTGCCCCACGCTCGGGCAGTGGGCGGCATGGGGCATGGAGCGCCCCGGGAACATCACGGAGGACCAGTGGGTCGATGCTGGGCTGGAGGAGGCCAGGAAGCTTCTGAAGAAGTTTGAGGGGCTCAAGGCTCAGCGGGACGAAGAGAGGCGGGCCGCGCTTCAGAACGACCCCCTGGTGCAGGCGGAGATCGCCAAGGCGAGAGAAGCGGCTGAAGCTGAGAAGGCGAAGCTCCTCGCAGAGCTGGAGGCGCTCAGGGCCGCCGCATCGGCGGGTGGGGCGGCGTCGGCTTCCACTTAGGAAGGTGTGTGTGTGTGTGTGTGTGTGTGTGGGTGTCCTGCTGGCATGTTTCCTGCTGGCTCTTCTTAGGCCGCGTCGGCGCATCGGCAGGGCGGGGTGGCTTCCACTCAGGAAGTGGTGTGCTCCCTCGACAGCGGCTCTTCTTCCCGGCGAGACCCGACGCATCGACCCGGTCTCGTGATGTCCTCTTAGATGCAACAATCCTTTTCTGGCCATGAGAAGGAGGAGTTGGGAGGAAGGAAAGCGAGGCGGTGATGGGGGGGGGGGGGGATGTGTGCGTTGGGTTTGTGGGGCGAATAGATAGTGGGGGGTGGAGGAGGTCCTGTTGTGGGTCACCCTGGCCCTGGCTTTAATGTGTGCTTGTGTGGACAGTGGAGATCACATCAATGCGAGGGTGGGTGGGTGTGTTCTGCACAAAGAAATGAGTCGGTGTGTGTGTGGAGATCGCATCAAGATAAGGGGGTTATTTTTTGCTCGGTGTTCTAACCCGCTGCAACGGGGGGGGGGAAAAAAATGAAGCTCCACACGCGTGTGCGTTACAGTTGATACAGGGCGTGGGTCGGGGCGTCCATAGCATACGGTACGTTTGGGTCAGAGTCAACAGCACTAACCCCCCTCCTTGAAAGAAGCTCATGTCTTTGGGTGCGGTAAGGAGGGTAACATTTCCCAGCCGCTTCTTAGTTCGCTGACTACGACCCCCTTTGGGGTGGGGGGAGGAGTGGGGGAAGGGGCTTCCACTAACTGACATTGACCCCCAGTGGCATCTGCAAGACTGGCTTGGGTCATACCGAAACGTTGCGCACTCCCCCCTCCGACTGCCACACGCCGGAGTCGGGATTAACCCCTGCAGTGGATGAAGCTAGACTGATCCCTGGATAACCCCCCCCCCCCCCCTAGGCATGGGCCCCCAAACATATTTTTCATAAAGGGGGCCCTCGCTACGAGTCACTGTGAGTCACGAGTCGTCAGTTGTCAGCCAAACATGGCTGACTTCTCACTTTTTCTCACTCAGTCACACTTGGTAGCGAGGGCCCCCAAACATATATTTTTGCCAAAAATATGTTTCATTTTCGCCAGGCCTGGGCGGGGAACGAGCCCTTTTTCCAGGTTTTTTGGGTCGGGGAACCAGGTTTTTTCTAAGAATTTTTACAAGGGATTTTTTGCTCGCCCCCCCACAGTTTCCAGGCGCGTGCCCGTCAGGCGGGACTTTTTCTCTGATTTCTCTCCGCGTCATCATGTGACAGCTCTCGAGTGATGCCCAGAGATGCTTGCGGCAGAGAGTGCCCCTCATGCGCGTTACAGCTGAAAATGAATGAGGATCACCTGGCGCTCGTTCTCATCGGGGGTTGTGCTCCGCAGGGACTCAATACACCTTGGCACTCTCGCAGGGCTGGACATGCCAGCAGCTGGAGGACAGTTACAAAGCTGCCACTCCCCGACGCCACCCACCTGCTGGCCCCTTCAGGTCTGAAAGCCCAAAAGCTCCCGGGGATTTTTGCAATGGTGCGCACCATATTCAGCGCAGTAGGGTGATCTCTCCGATTTTCCAAAACTGCTGGTTTACTGGTTTGGGGAACGGTCGCCGGCAGACCGTTGAAATGCCCGTGTTAGCAAGGCACACTCACGTTTCAGGGAGCGTGTCGCGTGTCACGCATGTCGCGAACGCGGCAAGTGTACCTCCCAGGTGGGGAAGCCCGACCTCCTGTCCGATGTCAGTCAGGCTTCGAAGAAGCGCTTCATGGATGCGGCGCTGACCTCCTACGCTGCACTGTACCCGGGGAAGTGAGATAGATGGACGGGCACACGCTACATTGGGGGTCTGGGGGGCGGTGCCCCCCAGCCGCCGGAGGCCACGGTAGCGAACATCTGTTCGTGTGGGCGTACAGATTCTGTGCGAGTTGGCTGCGTCCTCAGAGGCGACTGGAGTGGTTGGATCCCGACTTGATGGGATTCGAAGGACTTGAGTACGAGACGTACGCCACAGGGGGGTCTGGGGGGCGGAGCCCCCCAGCCGCCGGAGGCCACGGTAGTGAACGTCTGGCTCTCCAGTTGGCCAGCAAGGCGAACGGTACGTGGGACAGACTTCCCTTCCATCCTTGTGCGCGCCCTGTCGACTGGGGAAAACTTAGAAAAAGTTTTTTCCTCTGCGAAACAACCTTAGAAAAAAAATCCCCTAACAAAATTCTTAGAAAAAAACTTTTTTTCCCCTTACAAAAATTCTTAGAAAAAAAGTTCAGAATCCTGAAAGTGGGGAACAAGCCCCCCAGTTAGGAACAGCCCTGATTTTCGCATAAAAAAATATTTTTATATTTTTCGAAAATATTTCCAAAATATTTTTATACCGTATACGTAAATATTTTGGAACGTAAATACCGTATACGTAAATATTTTGGAACGTAAATATTATGGAACGTAAATATTATGGAACGTAAATATTTTGGAACGCTGGTGGGTTGGCGTTCCAGATTTTTTTCGTTCCATAATATTTACAGGGCTTTCTGCGACTCGGGGACTTGGACCAGGTGATCGGACGGCATACAGAGTCCCTGACGGGACCTACTCGTGCACTTTTCGCGCGATTCCTGACGCAAGCCGTCCTCACCACCGAGTCCCCAACTGGCCCTGTAAATATTATGGAACGTAAATATTATGGAACGGACCGGCCAAAAATGGGCCCGTTCCATAATATTTACGTATACGGTATTATGGAACGTAAATATTATGGAACGTAAATATTTTGGAACGCTGGTGGGTTGGCGTTCCAGATTTTTTTCGTTCCATAATATTTACAGGGCTTTCTGCGACTCGGGGACTTGGACCAGGTGATCGGACGGCATGCAGAGTCCCTGACGGGACCTACTCGTGCACTTTTCGCGCGATTCCTGACGCAAGCCGTCCTCACCACCGAGTCCCCAACTGGCCCTGTAAATATTTTGGAACGTAAATATTATGGAACGGACCGGCCAAAAATGGGCCCGTTCCATAATATTTACGTTCCATAATATTTACGTATACGGTAGTAACACTGTAGGGTGTGGGTATATAAAACGATTGAACAGTTCAAATCAGAGAAGAGCAAGGGGGTGTTCGCCGATCGCGAGAACACCCCGATCAAGAAATAATCCGGCGATTTATAGGGGGACCCTTTTCGAATTTTTTTTGGGGAAGGGGTAAATTGAACGTTTTTGGCCATTTGAAGCCACTGCGAACATTCCCGGGCCTCGGAAATCAGATTTTTGCCCCTGAAATGCGGTACCGGTCCGGACGAAAATCCGAAAAATTCGCGCCAAAAAATGACCCCCAAAGCTGCGGTCTGGGTCCAAAGGATTTGTGCCAAGGGCCGTTATGGACACCCCGTAAACCCTTCTGGGACCAAAAAGTGCACGAAAGGGGTTAAAACGGCCTAATTCGTTGATTTGTTGCATTTCCCAGCCAAAAATCGATTTTTTGGCTTGGCGAGTAGTTGGCGAAAATCGCGAAAAATCCCAAAAATATCGATTTTTCACAGAGGCCCAAAAACGTGTTCCTGGGTGGAAAATGGGACCAAAAACCGGGTTCTGGCCATTTCTGGGTGGTTTTTCGGGGTTTCCAGACAATGTTCGCCATTTTTCTGCCCGAAACCCCAGCCTGCTTGCATACACGTTAAGTCGAATAAATTAGACATAAGCAGAAGAGCAACATCATCATGTTCGTGAGAATGTCACCCCCCAAGCGGAGGCCGAGGGTGACATTCTCTCGGGGTACCCTAGGTAAGTCTAATAAACTAGACATAACCAGAAGACCAACATCATCATGTTCGTGCTAGCACTTTGTGCGCCAAAAAACAGGTTACGCTCTTCATTTGGCTGCGTTCAACGAAAAAAAGACACTTCTTTCTGGAGTTTAGCTAGCACGATTCAGTTGGTCAAATCATTTGTCTGGTTTCTTCTGCCCCCCACCCCCGTGCAAGGTCATGTGCCCCATCCCATCGCTTGTTGTCTTGATTGCAGGGCTCCGCACTTTTTTGCTGTGCATGCTTGCGCTTCTCGCCTCCACACACCACCCTGGGGGGAGGGACAGAGGGCGGAGGGGGCTACACACTTACACAACCGATTCGGTCAAACAATGCCACGTCATCCCCATTGGGGTCCTGGACCGCGGCGTCTCTCCCATCGAATTGGTGTCGTCATCAGGCAGGCTAAGTAGTTGTCTACACAGGACATTGGTTTTAAGGGGGTCTGAGTTCTGCGGAACTGGCTTCAAGGGACGCCCCCTCGTAATGACTGGGTGGATGGAGCCAAGTAATACCAGGTGGTCGGACACCGGAACTCTCGGCATTTATTAGTCGCGGGAACTGTGTCCGTGTGGTCGGGTGTGACCCCTTCCGATTCCACTGATTCCACTCTTGAACATGTAGTGTTGAAAGATACTTGGTGTTCTGATGTTTTACAGGGTACTTGACAAAGGAAAGAGGGTGGTCAGTCTTGTGATCCACCCTGAATCCTTCCTGTGAGCAGCAGATCCACAACACCTCGACTTCTTTCAGCGGCTGTATTGATATTGCCTGACACAGCAAACATGATTCAATTGGAGGAACAAGCCTCGTACACCAGCGGCCCAAAAGGTGGATTCCATGTATGGTTTTAGGATTTCCCTTACTACTGATGGTGTAGAGACTACAAAGCCTGACCTGATGACGCCGCCATGAACCTGGGAGACACGCCGCGTGAGAAGGGACCTCGGTGCGGGGTGGCGTGAAGATCCTGCCTGAGTGCCCTCGTCGGGACCCGCGGTAAACCGTGGCGTTCCCCCCGAGGCAAGTCCAGGACGAAGGTTGCAGATAACCGCTGCACCTCTTCGTCCGAAAGGAGCTCACAGGATAGGGGAACTGCCCACACCCCACTCACGACAGTGTATCCGAAAGGTGCACTGCGCGTGTGGTGGCGGTGTCGGGTCCAGACCCACCTCGTTCCCCCATGCCCGTCAGTTGTTGCCCCTCCAGGGGTGGTTGCTGTCTGGCATGGGGGGCGCCCTCCCTGCCTTGCAAGGGAAAATGTAGAACGGCATGCTGCCCGTTTCTTCATTTTTTCACCTTGCCTGGCAGGGGGGGGCCCACCCTCACGGGGGGAAAAAGAGGAACGGCATGCTGCCCGTTCACTCTTTTTTCCTCCCGTCGTGGGTGGGCCCACTTCCGGCCATAAAATTGGCCGGAAATTTTTTTCAGCAAAAAATCCATTTTTTGCTGAAAATTCGACCCGCCGGATGCACCACCTCGCGACCCAGTGGTGCCCCCAGTGGCTGACGCAGGAGAGCCGCCGCCGCCTCAGCCACAAGACGTACCTCCCGAGTCTGCCCCCGCTTTCACCCCGGTGGGGATGCCCATGCCCGTCCGGGTACGCCAGGGATGCCCTCTGCCAACCTCCGCCGCCCCGGTGGAGCGCGCCGAGGCCATTGAAGCAGTTGCACAACTCGACAACCTGCGTAAGGCCGCGGTCCCAGAGCCCCTCCCCGCAAGGTGCCAGGCCACGTTGCTGGGAGCGCACTCCCCACCGGCCTTCGCCTTCTCTCGGGGGAACTGCGCCTTTGACGCCCTGTCGTTCCTTGCCCACGGTCTCGACGTGCAGCTCCCGTCCGCGCGGCTCCGTGAGCTGGCGGTGTCGCGGGCGCTACGGGACCAAGACTTACAGGAGCGCGCGGAGCCCACCCCCGTGGTGTGGGCTCAGTGGATGCGGCTGCACAGTGGGGAAGACCTTCGGTCGACGGCTGACTGGACGGCCATAGCGGCTGCGGCTCGGGTCCTCCAGCTGGTGGTGCTGGTCCTCTCTGACAGCGCCTTTCCACAGGTGTTCCTCCCCGCGGGAGGGGCGCTGTTCCGGGGGGCGGTGGCGTTGCTGCACGTCAGACACCTAGGAGCCGACGGACACCCCCGGAACGAGGAGGGGCACTATGAGCCCCTGCTCATCCCGGCAGCCGTGCGGGACTACCTTCTCGCGCTACCAGCCACCCCAGCCTCCACCTCTGCCTCAACCTGCTCGACCGGGGCGGGTGACCTGCAGGTCGTCGTCGACGGGTCCCGCTGCACCACAGAAGACTACACGTGTGCTGGGCCCTGCGGTAAGACGGCGGCCACTCGCGCAGAGCACTGGCATTGCTCGTCGTGCTGGCGCCGCGTCTGCAGTGAGTGCGCGGCATCCTCGAGGACCTGCCCAGCGCGCGGCGGCGGCCCCCAGCGCCACGCGGATGCCCCCCAGGCAGCGGGTGGGCAGCCCCCTGCGGCGGCGGCGGCCTCCCACGAAGCGGGTGGCCCTCCCGCCCACAACAACTTGGCGCCAGGTGGTGCTCAGCAGAGTGGTGGCTCACACAACACAGCCCCAGCCCCCTCTGCCGCGCAGCCAGGTGGTGCCCAGCAGAGTGGTGGCTCACACAACACAGCCCCAGCCCCCTCTGCCGCGCAGCCAGGTGGTGCCCAGCAGAGTGGTGGCTCATACAACACAGCCCCAGCCCCCCCTGCCGCCCCGGTGCCGCCAGTGCCGATGCCGCGGCCCCTCCCTGGGCCCTTGCCCCGTCAGCCAACCCAGGCGCCGCCGCAGGACCCCCGGGACACCAAACCACCCTTCCTCGCATCCGCTGCCGCGGCTCGTCGGGAGCAGTCTCTGAAGCAGGCGAAGAAGGTACGCGCCGAGGCCCGCAGCCGGATGTGCGCCCGGATGTCTGTGGACGAGGAGCCTCAGACACCGACCACGGGTGGACAGCAGGCGCAGGCAGTTGCGAATGGCGGCTTCAACAACAACGACCCAGCCCCTTCCGACTGCCGCATGACACACGCGTCCACCACCCCAACCACCCCCACCGAGATGTCGATGGACCCGCGCGCCGAAGACGAAGATCTATTCTCATTCGAGAATGCGCAGCGCGGCGTAGAGCGGAGCAACCGCACTCCCCCACGCGTTCCCCAGTTCCCCCCTCTCCCCTCCAGTGTTGAGCGCCCGCCCAGGGTACGTGACGTGTGAAGTACCGACGCCCCGGCTTGCCGGGGCCTGGGCATTTGTTGATTCTCCCCGACCTCAGGGCCCTGTGAATGCTAGATCTCCCCGGTCCGGCCCTGTTTTTGTCCCGCCAGCACTGAGTCACCTGCAGCTCAACCCCGGCCAGTGCGCGGTGTGTTTGTCCTAGAGAGCAGCAGAGAGAAGCGAGAGTGAGAGGGATTTGAGGCCCCCCGCCCCCAGGTTCCCTGCCCACCTGGTCGCACCCAAGTGCCTCACACCGGTTCTCTCCCCACCCGGTGATCCACCTGACGGATACTTGAAAATAGAAAAAATATTTTAAAATATTTTTTGGCAAAAATATTTTTGAAAATATTTTTTGAAAGTTGCAAACATAAAAAAATATTCTGGAATATTCTGGCCCAAAACATATGTTTGGGGCACTATGCCTAGGGGGGGTCAAATGCCACCCTTTTACGTGGACAAACACGATTTTTCAAAAAACCGGCGCAGAGGCCCCAAAGCCCCCGTAAACCCTCCAAACCCCCCCAGATCGGTCCGGAAACCCATCGAACCCCACTTTTCCACCATTCCGGGCACCTCAGGTGCCCGAATTGGGGTACCTAAATTTTGTGCCACCGTTTGGTACCGTACAGTGCCACTGTGTGGGAGGTTGGAAAAGAAAATGCCCCAACACACCACATCTGAGGGTTGCAATGCATGTTGCTTGCCAACCACGTCATCCGGTGGGTGTCAGGCGCTATGTAGGTGGCATTAGCCAGGTCTTCGATGTGTTCTGGCTTGTATATATACCTCCCTGCCACCATGCACCGGGAGGCTGCCTGTAGGTACGGAACAGTCCAGATGGTCGTGTGATTCCTGTGCAGCAGTGCTCCACAACCGGGATGTGTTGACAACGACTGTTGCAACACGAGCTGTACATTCCGGGAACACATGAAGTGCGCTGTCGTGGTACCCATTGTGCCAGAATTGGTAGTTGCTGCGGTCTACTTTGCCTGGCCCAAGAGCACTGGTACTGAACGGTGCAATATGCGTGGCGAGGTGAATACAACGGAAGCGCGCAAAGTCAATACAGCTCTCGGATGGCGGGTGGTGGTGCCACTAGTGTGTGACGTTCACTCGAGGATACAACGCATCACAATGAATCAGCAACCGTGGACCGAGTACAATACGCTCTCTGTGGCTGGTGTGGGGGACAAAGGCAGTGCCTGTGCCGCAGGCAGGGAGGTATATATACAAGCCAGAACACATCGAAGACCTGGCTAATGCCACCTACATAGCGCCTGACACCCACCGGATGACGTGGTTGGCAAGCAACATGCATTGCAACCCTCAGATGTGGTGTGTTGGGGCATTTTCTTTTCCAACCTCCCACACAGTGGCACTGTACGGTACCAAACGGTGGCACAAAATTTAGGTACCCCAATTCGGGCACCTGAGGTGCCCGGAATGGTGGAAAAGTGGGGTTCGATGGGTTTCCGGACCGATCTGGGGGGGTTTGGAGGGTTTACGGGGGCTTTGGGGCCTCTGCGCCGGTTTTTTGAAAAATCGTGTTTGTCACCCCCATTTGACCCCCCTACCCCCCCCCCTCCTTTTTGAGCTCAAAAGGCCCCTGGCCTCCCTGTTGGAAGCGCATGGTCGACACCTTGGCTGAGCCTTGCCGAAGCAAACCCACCCCTACTCACACCCTCCTTACACCTCGCAGAGCACACCCTCCCCGGTGTCGTTGTATAATGCACACACAGGCAGTGGTGTCGCTGCTCCTGGGTTGCGCTGTGGCAGCTTCGCACGGGGCGTCGTTGACATGGACTGGGAAGATTGACGAAGTGTGGGAGAACGGTGACAACTGGGAGCCGGCGTATGTCCCGGGGCCGAATGACGATGTCATCATCAACAACAAGTCGCCGGGGTCGGACGCCGTGGTGGTTCTGAGGAGCCCGCGCACCGTCAGGTCTGTTGTCATCGGGGAGCAGTCCACAACAACGGCAACCCTGGACCTGCAGCACCACCTCAACATCACGGAGGTGTTGGAGGTTCAGCCCTACGGCACGATGAAGCTCAGCACGCAGCTGGCGGAGCTGGAGTGCAACGCTGTGGGTGTTGCCGGGCAGCTGCAGTTCTTCGCAGGCACGCTGAGCACGCAGAAGATGTCCGTCACAGGGTACGCCAGCTTCCTGGCAACCGGGGAGGTCGTGTTCAACAACGTGAAGTTGAACCTGATCACACGCCAGCCCGTCATGGCATCGGGGCAGCTGAAGTTTGTCGGCAACTGCTCCCTCACCTCCTCCGCGGACATCTCCGCGTCTGGCACATTCGTGCAGTTCAACGCAGACCCCCGGGCACAGGTCGCCGTCTCTGCCGGGGGCCCTGGGGGGCTCATCTGGAACTACCCCGCCAGCCAACAGACTAATCTGTAAGGTGTCGCCACACAGCACGGCACCTGCGGTGCTGGCTACGGTGAAGTCAAGAGCGAGTGAATGGCACTGTCTGCCGTACTGGAGATTCTGGAGGCGGGTGGGAGAGGTGGTGGTGGTGGTGCCTCGGGGCGGCAGGATGCGCCAGCGACCCCCCACGGCACGATGATGGCATCTAAGCCGATGAGGGCCTCTGTGCGAGAGAGAGATTCCGCAGCAGTGGGGAAAGGGAGGTCGCCCTCCGTGTTTTGTGTATTGGAGCAAAAAAAGAAAGGGGCAAACAAACCCCTCATGCGCCTTGTGACAGCTGTGCGCGCATATGAGCAACAGCCAGATCCTATTTCACTGAGTTCCTCGGGGGGTAGTGGGGTGGGGGTGGGGTATGAAGAGCGTCTTCTGGGGTTTCCAATAGGGAAGAATCACCCCCTGGGAGCTCTTCTTCTGGCACCGCTGTCTCTGCCGTGGCGGTGTTGGGTTGCGACCCAGGAGATGCATTCTCTCTCTCTGGGGGTCTTCGCTACGGGGTGATCGTCAGTGCATTTTGGTGCATTTCCTGTTGAATTGGCTGAAAACTGACGAAGTTTGTCGAAGTTTGTCGACCAGCGAAGACCCCCTCTCTCTCTTGCCATTTTGTTCGTTGTATCTCCATCGTGTGGTGTGCAGGGTGATTCGCACCCCCTCCCCTCTCTCCTCCACCTGGGCCCGCCCCCTCTGAACGTTCAGTTGGTATCCCTGAAAAAACCCGTAGGGAGTAAGAAACTGCGTAAATCGGGCTCTCTTCACGGGGCGCCGCCAATGAGCTTTTTATATTTTTTTTTGGTTCTCGATGCGATCGACCCTCCACACAACGGGAAAAAAAAAAGATGGCTTTTCAATTTTTCCACCAAGTTTTTTTTGTTTCAACCTGCTCGAGCCTACCTGATGACCCACCCACATCTTACCCCCCACCCCCGCCCCTCGACCCCACTTGGCCGGTGTTGCCAGGCCAGGTTTGCTCAACAAACAACAGTGGCAGCTCGCCTTTCCCCCCTGGCCATATCCGCTGCCTTTGAAGCGGAACAAAAATACAAACCCCCCCCGTATATATGGGCAGGGTGCTCGCAGGGCAGCAGTCGCATCTGAGATGGTTCACGATTCGCGGTGCGCCCCCTCCGCTCCCCCCCCCCCCCCCCCCCCACGCCACCGCATTTGACAAGTCTGTCGGGGAGAGTGGTTGTGAGTGGCTTGTGGGGTCACGACACAGCGCACCGCACCGTCTTGCAGTTTTGAATTGACGAACCAGCATCCTACACTACGCACCACACCACCACACACCCCCCAGGCCACACAGAAGAGGTTGGGTGGTCGGGGGAGAGGCATCCAGGTGGGTGTGGGGTCGCCTCCGGGTATCCCCAGCCACCACCGCCACCCCCTTTTCCTCCCCACACACACACCCCTGTTGTCCCCCTCCCGTTGCAAAGGGGGTGGGGGGTGGGGAGACGCGTAAAAGCTCATTTGCGCCGAGATGTCGACTCAATACAAAAATGCGTTCTCCAAGGGCGTGGCTGCTCTGGTGGAGAGCGCGAAGGATGGGACGGAGGGGGTGCGGGATCAGATCGTCTCCGCGCTGGTGATGCTTTCGCAGAAGGACTTTGGGGTTGTGCTGGACAACATGTGCAGATACCTGAAGGATAACAACCACAAGTCCACACCGACGCATCAGAGGATCACTCTCCTGATTGCTATCAAACGCGTTGCTGCGAAGCACGACGACGCCATCGGCGACGAGCTGATGAAGAACCTCGCTGAGGTCTGCCACACCGACATGGTCTTCGGGATGGACGTCACCTCAGCCTGGCAGATCCAGGCCTGCGACACCGTCGCGGAGCTGATGAGCATCTCCCCCTCCATCTGCGTCCCCTTCGTCGCCTCGCACATCCCGGGCACCTCCCTGCCGAACTACTTCGTCATGTCCGCCCTCTCCAAGGCGGCCATCGTCAACCCACACAGATTCCTGCCCCACCTGAAGGACTGCATGGCCAAGATGCTGCCCATCCTCGGTATGGCGAAGCAGGAGAATGCACGGTACATCATGGCAGACGCGCTGGCCTCCATGGGTGAGACCATCCTGCAGGTCTACAGCGAGGGCACTGTGGACCCTGTCCCGACAGGCGCTGACGATGCCCTCCTCGGTGGGGGGGCTCAGGAGAGGAGCCTTGACACACCGCGCTCCGGCCTGGCGAAGAAGTTTTCCCTGGATGACTTCAACGAGACGATGAACACGGCGCTCGCGATTATCGTGAACGACTGGTCCAACGCAAAGGAGCTGAAGGTGCGGACGACGGTCTTCCTCGCCATGGGGAGGCTAGCAGGCGTCGTCAGCAAGGACCGCCTGGAGGAGCGCCTCCCCGCCATCGTCAAGCTGCTCCCCGCCGCGGTGAAGAAGGAGAAGCCGCGTGACGTCCTCCTCCCCCTCAAGGGGATGACTGCGTTCATCCGCGGGTGCGTCAAAAACCTCCCGGACCAGCTGCTGCCCCACATGGAGTCGGTGTGGCAGTCGGTCTTCGCGCAGCTCGTCATCTACACCGGGCTGGGCCCTGCGGACCAGGCAGAGCTGATGCGAGTGCAGCAGGAGGCTCTGCGGAGCGTCGAGGCGCTGTGCCTGGGCTGCTCGCAGACCATCCTCAACTTCCTGCAGGCCATCCTTGACCCGAAGTTTGGGAGCAAGGATGTCGTCACGCGGTGCGCCGCCCTGGGTGTCATCAGGCACATGATCCAGACGCCCCGCCTGGAGTCCCTCCTGGAGCCTCTGAAGAACAACGTGGTGGCGATTGTGAAGACCTGCCTGGAGGACACGGACTACCGCACCTGCAAGGCGGTTGTGCAGACCGTCATGACAATGGGTGCCGCCGCGACAAACAACTACCTCGCGTGTGAGGGGGCGGAGCAGCTGCTGCAGTACGTCGTGATGAGCGCCTGCATCCCCCCGGATGTCTGCCGCGACTGGGCTGCGAAGAACAAGAAGCTTGCGGAGTCCGGGACGTACCCCACACCCGATGAGGTGAAGCAGGTGTCCATCTCGGTGCTGCAGGTGTTCCACTCACAGTTCACCCACCTCGACACGGTGCAGTGGCCCTTCATCCTGGAGGTGTTGGGAATGATGCCGCGCAAGCCGCAGCTCTTCTACGTGTTCCCCACCATCTGCCAGGCAATCATCAGCGTGTCGCAGCGCCTGGGCAACACTCACGAATTCTACTTCGACTTTGACTCCAACGTCAACGTCCCCAAGCCCGAGGCCCTGATCCCCCTCTTCTGCGTGATGATGTCGCAGGCGCAGCACGCCGGTGTCGAGGAGACTGAGGCTATCATCCGCAGCATGGAGTGCATCTCGCCCCTCCTCGACGAGCCGATGAAGAAGGGCAACACCGGGGAGACGCCCGTGGGGTCGCTGTGGCTGGGCCTGCTCCCCGACATGCGCGAGTATGTCACGAGCAGCGAGTTCCGCCAGGAGGACTTCGAGGAGGCGTGCCACAACCTCCTGAAGAAGACGTGCACCGCGAAGAAGGAGGAGGCCTGGGTGCAGTCCCTCGCACAGCAGCTCGGGGAGCAGCTGCCCTGCTTCTCGCCGAACGAGATGCCGAACGACCTGCTGAAGGAGCGCAACGACTACAAGCGGGTTGCCCTCAGCATGTATGGGCTGATCCTCAGCAAGGCGGCCCTCAAGACCTTCGTCGGAGACAGCCTCCGGCTGCTCGCGGATGTGACGGACCACACCAGCGAGGTGCAGCGGCAGGGGATTAGCCGTGGGTTTGGCGCAGCCTCGTCTGCCCACTGCGACCTGGTGCTGGAGAAGCTGAACCGCATGGTGAAGAAGCAGCAGGGTGGCGGCGGGGGTGGCGGACTCTTCGGGAAGAAGGCCGCTACCGGCACTGCGGAGCGGGACTACGGCGAGCTGTCGAGGGCGACGGTGCTCCTCTCCTTCGGGCAGGTTGCGAAGAAGGCGAACCACTCGCTGTTCACGTCGCGCCTGGAGACGCACATCGTGCCGACCATCCTGGAGGTGCTGCAGTCGCCTGCGGGGAAGAACCCTGCGAACCGGATTGCCGCGCTGGCAGGGCTTGCCATGGTGGGCGCGTCGCTGCGGAAGAGCGACACCAACTTCAACTTCGCCTCGAAGCAGGCCGTCATCACGCAGATCATTGCCCTGATGAACGTCGACCCCACGCAGTACGGCGTGCAGAACGATGTGCTCGCCTGCAACCTGCTCTACCACGGCCTCACGGCGCTGGTGCCGATTCTCTACCTCAAGCCTGCGTTGGAGAAGGACGCGTTTGCCACCATCGGCTGCTGCATCGCTGCAGGGCTCTGCAAGGAGTGGCGCACCGCCGACGAGAAGGACGCGAAGAAGAACGACGCGCTGTCCGCCTTCTCCCTTCTCCCCGAGAAGGACGTGCAGAAGCAGGTGGGCCTGCTGTGCAACGCCGTGATGGAGAACAGCGGGGATGTCGTGAAGAGCTTCGTCGGGCAGGGCAGGATGCTGTCCGACTTCATGCACGACCCCATCGCCATCCGGAGGGAGCGCGCCACAAAGGCGTATGTCGTGCTGCTGAAGCACTTCGGCAAGACGTGCGACGCCCTGGGCGTGACCATCCCCCTCTGCAAGATCAGCCCCGCTGCGCCTGAGGCGAAGAGCCCTGAGGCACCCACCGTGCCGCACTACCTGGCACCCCCGCCTGCGGACCCCAAGGCAAAGGTCTCCCCAGACGCCAGCCTGACCGACACGCAGAAGGGCCTCATCGCGACATACAACCTTGCCTTCGGCAAGGCCAAGCCTGACAAGAAGAAGGACGGGGAGAAGCCTGCTGAGGACGGCCCCCCGACAGACCTCTCTCTCGGTGTGGTGATTGCGCGCTTGCTGCCCCGTCTGTCCGATGTCTCCCTCAAGACGAAGACGGATGCCCTGGACGGCGTGTCCTTCTGCGCGAAGCTGAGCCTGCTCACTGCGGATCAGCACAGCCTGCCTAACGGCGTCCCCCTGGACCAGTACCAGAGGGCCATCGAGGGCCTGAAGGAGGTCTCCAAGGGGAGTTTGGAGTATTCCGACGAGTCGGCAGTGGTGGCGGTGATGAAGGAGGTGACGCAGAACCTCGCCCTGTTCCTGCGGAACACGAGGGAGCTGCCCAACCTGCTGGAGAGCCTGCTGCTGTTCGGGCTGCTGGACCCCGTGGAGGAGGCGACGGTCGGGGTGTGCTGCATCCTGTCGGGCTTCCTGAAGGCCCTCTCGGGCAACAGCGACAACCTGTCCGACGAGGAGGTGAAGCTGGTGCTGAAGAGGCACATTCAGGTTCTGGAGCTGCTCGCGAAGCTCCCGGGTGACACACGGAAGGACACGACGCGCGGGACGCTGCTCGCCATCAAGGCGCTGGCGAAGAACCGCCCCGCCCTGATCTTCAACGAGCTTAACACCCACACCGTGCCACACAGCGAGGTGATCGTCAGCGTGATCCAGACCCTTGCGAACGACACGGGGCTGGCAAAGCTGATCTTCAACCACAGTCTGGATGTGATGCTCAACTCCCAGCTGTACAACGAGAGCTATGCATCGGGGTGCACGTCGAAGGGCACCAAGCTGTCGCTCACTCACAGCGTGATCGCGGCGTGCACCACGGTGGGCGAGGTGTGCCAGACGGCGAAGGGTGCGGATGTCGCGGGCAGCGGCGACTTCAAGGCGCCCCTGCTCTGCGCACAGCTGCTGACGCTGTTCGCCGCGCATGAGGCTCCGAACCCAATGTCCGAGGAGGGCGAGAAGGGGAAGAAGTCGAAGGACAAGAAGGCCGACGCATCGTTTGTGCCGCCGGCAGAGCTTGTGACCAACTCCCTGCAGAACTTCGTGCGGGTGGTCTTCCCGGGTGCCTACGAGCGGTATGAGGAGGAGCTGTGGAAGGTGCTCACGACAGACATGGGGTTCCCCGAGGCCGTTGCCATGCTGCTGCTGGCCACGGTGCACGAGGACCACCCGGAGGGGGACAAGGACACCACCAGCAAGAAGAAGCGGATGAAGGTGAAGACCATCGAGGAGGGGAAGGGCAAGATGGCGCTGCCCCCGACGACATCGTGTGTGCTTGTGACAGACATCTTCAAGTTCATCAACGAGTACATCAGCAAGACGTACGACTCGCAGAGGCGGTGTGCCCTCGTCATCCTGGGGCACATGCTGTACCACGTCCTGCATGACGCAGACCTGTTCAAGGGCATCATCAACGCCCTGCTCAGCAGGTCTGGGCAGGACGAGCAGTATATCATCAAGCTGCAGGCCACAAAGGGGTTCCGCCACCTCCCCGCGCACAACTATGAGGGTGTGCGCCTGTATGTGGCGCCCGTGATCTCGTCGCTCGTGGGGTGCTGCGGTGACACGAGCCCCGACGTCGTGCTGTCTGCGATGCGGACCCTCGAGAGCATGATCTTCCGCATGGACTGCAAGAATGAGATCTCCGCTGTGACGGTCAACATCTGCCTCAAGACGAAGAGTGCGATCGACTCGCCCGATCCGCGGATCCGCTCAGCGGGTGCCTCGCTGTTCCGCGTGATGTGCGACCTGACTGTGGAGGGGATCATCGACACGCCGACGATTGAGCCCAATGTGTTCACTCACCTGACATCGGTGCTGTGCCATATGTACGACACGGATGCCTCTGTCGTGCGGGAGTGCACTGCGTGCCTGCATGCCATCGTTCGGTTCTTCCAGGCGACACCCCCGTCGAAGAAGGCGTCTGACCAGCTGCGGAGGCTGTTCGAGCTGGACCACATGCAGATCGACGGCAGCCTGAAGTATGAGGAGTTTGCCCACGACTTCTCGAAGATCTTCATGAAGCACTACGCGGCCCGTTCGAACGACCTCCTCGTCGCCCTGGTGGCGTACTACCAGTCGACCTTCGCAGAGGTGCGCACAGCCTCCGCCATGTTCACAGGGTTCCTTCTGAAGTTCCTCTCCGACTCGGACCAGGTATGCAACCAGTACCAGAACTCCTCCAGCCCCCCCTGCTGCGACACAACGCAAACAAAATCCCGGACTCTCTTTTTTCTGCCACATCTGCACACCCCACACCCCTGTACCTCACACCTCACACAGGGGCGCTCCAGCCTTGAGTCTGCGACGCAGGGGCTGATTGCCCTCGTCAAGAAGGACCCTTGCGACGAGACGCGTGTCAAGGTATGCACGGGATGCGCTGACCTGGTTCAGGCGGAAGGGTGCCAAATGCAAGCGTGTGTTCCCACCAGATTTGACGCACCATTCGATTTGGCACACCATCACCTCCCCTCCACAGGCGTCGAAGGCCATCGGGCATCTCGGCGACATGGCGTAGGAAGGAGCTGCTCCTGTTTCAGGCACAGTCGTGGGTTGCAGAGATGGAGCTGTCCTAATCGGGTCACGCAAGTGGCCACCCAGTGAGGAGCAGAGGAAATCATGCGTGGGTGGGGGTTGGGAACGTACCAAAAAAAGGCCGATGTAGCAGACAATTGCCAGCGTGTGTTTTATACAGGGTGGTGGTGGGGGGGGTGGTGTCGGCGGCGGTGGCGGTGATCCCGCCCCCCCCTGCCACAGCATCCGGCTGTCGTTTGCTTATCGCGTCTTTTTATTTCTCTCACCTCCCTCCTGATCTGATGTGTGTGCGGTGTACTCGCCCCATTTTGTGTCATCCTCGTCATCCGAAGCCTGTCAGCACCGTACTGTCAGGGCCTGGCCTGTGTGTCTACAGCTGCCTGTGCGAGTGGGGTGTATTGGTCTGTGTATGTGGCATCAACCAACCCCGAGAGAGGTGTGCCCTCCAAACACATACACCCGCCCATCTCCCAGGATCCGCGACTTTTTTTACTCTTCATGGTTCCCCCCGCTGCCTCGTGAAAGATATTTTTGCCCCCCCCCCTCCTGCGTTGCGTTGAGACAAAAACAAACCGTGTGTTCCAAAAAAAACCTCATATATCTTGTGTGCTACGAAACGTTCATTTCAAATTTGAATAAAAAAATCCCACCGTACCCCCCTGCCCCCGCGGAAATTGTGGTTATGGGATGAAGACCGTGTGGAATACCACCTCCATGCTTGTCTTCTCCCCCCTCCCCCCGTTCTGTTCGCCTGATCCGTGTGAAATCCTCTGTCGCATATGGTTGCTTGTCCTTTTCATACCCCCCCCCCCCCTCCCCTCACCAACCACTCCAACTCTAGCGGCCACTCCAGGCGCTCCTCCCCTAGTTCTGCCCAACAGAAGGAAGTACAACGTAAACCGGTGGGGGGGGGGGGGTAACATTTTGTCGTCGCCTCCGCCCGGTCTAAACAAGCAAACCACCACGTCCTATGTGTCATGGGATCCGCCACAACCAAACAGGGTAAAGAAGGTGATGGTATCGTGTCAGAACGCCGAAGGAAACACTGCGGCTGCATGCTGGGTTCCTCGCTTGGGGATGCGGTATTCGCACTGCAACACATGCGGAGAGGTGGGAAGGGGGGGGGGGTTTCCCGTTTTCTGGGGCCCGGCACCTCTGTAGGGCCTCTGCGTTCCTGCTAAATAATACGTTGCCAGAAAAGAACTCGAAGCAACATGAACAGTGTCTGTGGGGGGGCGGGGGGGGTTTTTTTTGCAGGGGAGGGTGGTGAAAGACCCATTTTGGGTGACGCAGCGCTTGTTGCACCAAGCCCTGTTGTCAGCGTGCTGTGCCGCGACATATATAACCATTCACGTGTGTATTTGTGTATTTTTGTCCCCTCTCTCTCTCGCTGCGGTGGGCCACCTTTTAGGTGTGTGTGTGTGTGGTGACCACGTTTAGTGTGGGGAATCCTGTGCGGATCATAGCCCACCCTGTGTGTGTCTATGTGTGTTGACGGTTTAGGCAAACCAACAAACCACCCCCTCCCCCCCCCCCTCTTCCTTGTCTCATATGCCTGGGTAACGTGCTGCTGTCCCCTTGGGACGCCGACCTCCCTCCACACCAGTCATAGGCCTCTGTCGACTGTTTGGGTGGTGTGTGCCGGTTTTCTTGTCTAGATTTGCCTCGTAAGCCGCGTGCCTTGTTTGCTTTGTTGTTTTTTTTTACGGCAGAAACCTGGGGGGAAAAAATCCAACCGTGATAATTCCCCTCCCCCGAACACAACCCCTTCTAAAGAGGGGGTTGTCCCCGGAGGGGGAGGGGGCGGTGGAAAAAAGTCGAACCCCAATCAGCGATCTTACAATTTCCTGGAAAGGGGCAGGAGTTGTGAGGGGAAAAAAACACAGAATGCCGTGGTTGGTTCCCCGGATTGCAGGCAGACAGAAGCACGCACCACCAAGGTTGCGGTGCACGGCATGGTTGTGCGGAATGGATGCCGAGATTTGCCGCCGTAGTTCAAACCGGGGGCTACAATTGGATGGCATGATTCAGAAAGGACGAACACATGGAGGGTGAGGGAGCGGAGTGAAAGCGTGTGAGGGCAAAAAGTTTTGTTCAGGGATCCCCAACTCTGGGTGGGAAGGCAGTGCAATGCAATCCCAGACCCCAGGCCTCCCCCCCCCCTCCCCCTCACACCCGAAGCGTTTCCCACACGATTTGGTGAAGACTTGGGCGCCTGCCCTGCAAGCTTTATTGCCCCCCCCCCCTCCCCCTCTCATCCCCCTCACATCATCTCACCCAACCATCGACAGGCCCCCCCCCCCACCCCACACACAACCCCTGCCCCCCCCCCCACCGCTGTGGAGTCGTTGGGAGAACACACAACACATACACTGCCACTCCGCCCCTTCTTCCTCTCCTGTTCTGTGTTTGAGGTAGGGAGAGCGGGTGAGGGGGGGGGGGGGAGAGAGAGCGAGCGGGGGTAGACCGCACACCCGCCGTCCCTCTCACTCCCTTTGTTCTCTCTCTCTCTCTCTCTCTCTCTCCCCCGGCTCACTCCCCCCTGTTGGATGAATGTCGCACAGCTTATATGACGACTGCGAGACACTCCCCGCATATGTGAAGTCCGACACCCCGCCGGCACCCACAACACACGAGGCGGAACCTTGCGAAACGCCGCAACCCAATGCCAGCACGCCCCCACCCCCCAGCGGGGCGTGGGGGTTTTCGCAATCCCCTCCCTCCGTTTGGGCCTCGACAGTGTCCCTCCGAGGGAAGGTGATCGATGGGTATATGGATAGCAGCGAAGGGGATGAGGCAGGCCCTGCGGCTGCTCCGACGCTCCTCCCTGGGGGTGAGGAGGTGAGCCCCGGGTCTGCAGCCTCGACGGGGTCATCTTCTTCGAGGTTGACCCGGCAGCTCTCCGAGGATACCGTGGCGACGGCGACAACGATTGTGGCGGAGACAACAGGGAGTAGCCCGTCTCCCCCGGAGTCCCCTGCGCAGCAGGATGTCCCGGCGGCCAACACCACCTCTACAATCGTCTGCTCCTCCTCCGCGTCGGTGTCGTCGTTGCCGATTCTCACCGCATCGTTCTTCAGAGGGGGGGCGGGGGGGACGGGGGGCAACACCACAGCGCTCCCCCCGCTGGAAACCCTCGAGACGTTGACAGAGGAGGTGTGGGAGAACCAGAGATGGCTCCCCGCGACAGGCTGGCGCCCCGCGTCCTCCTCCCTCGACAGAACACCCTTTAGCGATAAAACTGGGTCCAACGTGCGGATAAAAGAGGGGATGCAGCTGCCATACCTCTGGGTTTGGGTGGGCGACTGGCAGGTCGATGTGTCGGGTCACCCCACTGCAGGGGATGGTGGGGCGGAGAAGAGCGCCAAAGGGGGATGGTATTATGCGGGGTATTTCACAACCAGCATCAGCCAGTGTAAGATCAAGCCGGGGAAGATGGATGTGGTGCGCCGGAGGAGGTGGCTCCGCGTCAGGACCAGGGTGTCGGAGCAGGATCTCCTCAGAATAGTGAAGCAGGGCAACACCGGGGCCTCCTTTTGGTGCGACTGCGAGAGGTACGGCTTCCCCCCTCCCCCGCGGGATACAGCGCCCCCGCCGTCCCACTCCTGGACTTCCTTTCAGAAGCACCACAACGCGCTGCATATCTGGCAGGCCCATTTGGGGCTTGCGAATGTGAGGCATGTCTTCACTGAACAGATCAAAATTGAGGGAAAACCTGGCGATGTCAAAGGGAAGATCCGGGACTTAATCCGCAAACACGGCGTGCCTCCCTCCCTGAGGGGCTCCATCTGGGCTCTCTGCAGCGGGGCTGCCCGGAAGAAGACTGAGAATGATGGATACTACCGCTGTGTTATCGAGAAGAACATGGAGGAGTTTGGGTGGAGGATCGAAGATGGGGGCGTTTTGATGTATGTCAGCGAGACCCTCCAGGGTGGTGCCACAAGCCCCTCTGCTGCGAGCGGGAGTGGGATGGATTCTCCGAACCGTCACTCCCCGGGGTCATCCCCGACGTCGACGAAGAGCAAACACAACGCGTGGTGCACCGAGCTTGAGAAGGATCTCGCCAGGACCTTTGTCGACCACCCCTACTTCTCCACCGGGGAGTGCCCTGGGAGGCAGAAGCTTCGACGCGTCCTCTCTGCGCTTTCCTACCGCAACCCCCTGGTGAACTACTGCCAGGCTTTCAACTACGTCTGTGGATATCTCCTCCTTAACACCGGGGAGGAAGACGCATTCTGGCTGATGGTGGCTCTTCTGGAGGACGTCCTTCCGAACGATTACTACAACACGCATCTTGTGGGGATTACGGTTGACCTCCGTGTGTTGGAGGATCTCATAGCGGACCTGTGCCCGACGCTGTCATCCCATTTTGACGAGTTTAACATCGACGTGGCTCCGTTTGCCGCGGGGTGGATTATGAACCTCTACGTGAATGTCTTCCCCATCGAGGTGACGATGCGGATATGGGATGTGCTGTTTGCGCAGGGTCCGAAGATTATCTTCAGGGTGGTGGTGGGTGTGCTGCGCCTGTTCGAACAGGAGCTCCTCCGGATGCAGTCGGTGGGGGAGGTGCTGGAGTTTCTCACCACGGAGTGCAAGAGGCTGCACGATCCGACGGAGCTGTTTAAGGCGGGGCTGACCCTCAACCTCGGCAAGACGAAGCTCACCCGGCTCAGGGAGAAGCATCGGAAAGACGTCATGAAAGAGGTTGACATGCGCCGCCACGTCAGTGAGCTGGAGAAGCGTGAGCAGGAGGTCCGCCACCGCCAGAGGATGCTTCTCGCGGGCAGCAGCAGCAACAGCACCAGCCCCCGCGCCGCACCCCCAGCGAGGAGCAGCGTGCCTGCCGCCTGCGAGCCTTCCTCCACCCCACACAAGGGTGGCGATCTGATCCCCCCCGAAGGCTGCGTTGCCGCAGAAGCAGCTGCGGCTGACCTGCCTCAGCAGGGGTGGTCGGTGGGCGAGCCTCCAGCGGCCTGCTCGCAGGATCCCACCACCCCTCGTCTTGCCGTGGGGGTGGCGTGATAACAGCTTGGTCTGTGTTGCTATTGCGTTCGGTACGGTATCATCTGTGTGTGGAGGGGGGGGGGAGGTGGTGGCTTGGGAAGGCAAGGGGTGGGGCGGGGTTGGGGGAATGCGTGCCATGGCCTTGAGCAAAAAATATATCTCTGCTCCGCTTCCCCCTTCCCCGCTCCCCCACGTGGAATAATTCTGTGTGTTGCTAGTCCTCCTCTGTGGTGTACGGTGTACGGTGGCCGATTTGGTCCCCCGGACAAAACCTGTGTGATATGCCAGCCCCATTGCGGCTGCCCCCCGTGTGTGTGGTGTGGTGTGGAGACGCCTGCTCGCCGTGTTGTGGCTGCAGGTGTGTTTTGTGCGGTGGTGGTTGCATGTTACCCCCAGCCATGTGTGGATATGGATACAGTGCCCGGGTGATTTGCCTTGCATTATGTCAAGATATAACGTGTGTACCCCCCTGTCAGGTCCTGCTTCAACGACGGACAGCGCCCCCCTGAGGTGGTGCTCTGGCAGAGAGTCCAACACACCTTGCCAAAAAGAAATGCTGTTCCGCTGTGAATTGGAAGAGACGGGAGCTCTGCAATTTGTGCATTGCCTTGGTGTGTGGGCATGGGGGGCGATGGCTGTGCCTCCCTCCCCACCTCCGAGAACAAGCCTCGAAAGTCAAAAGGGAGTGATGCCCTGGGTGGGGCGTGTGGAATGATACTTTTTCTTGCATCGTTGCCGAAATCTCAAAAAGCAGTCCTGCCCCTGCGGCCGGCCTTGCCGAAATCTCAGGGCGATGAAACAAACCATCTGCTTCTCGTTGATATGTTGTTTTAGCGCGTGCTGTGTGTTGCTCGTGTGATGCCACTGTGAATTGCAAGCCAACCCTGGATCACTTGATGGTATCTCCCTCCCACCCTTCCCTGCCCCTTCTCCGCCATTTGCCTTTGAGAGCCGCGAAAACCCCTTGCTGAAAACATCGCCACAGCAGCCGTGGAGTGCTCTCGCGATTGACGAACATGCCCCTCGCCCCTTCTCCTTCCGTCAGATGCACACAGACAGTTCTTCAGCATGCCTCTGTGCGGCTGCCCCTGATTGTTGTGCATCATGCTTGTATACATCAAGAATCGTCTCAAGAATCGCCAGCGCAGTGACGACAGGGCGGTGTTTAGGAGTGGGGAAATAAATCATCAACAAGACCCGAGAAAACGATGGGGCCTCACCAGGTCCCGGGCACGACCCTAAACTGCCTGAAATGACACCCCAAGACTATGGCGGGTGCCGGCACCCAACATGTCCCGAACAGTGGTGTGTGAGATTCGTGCCCTTTCCAGTGATTTTCCCCCGTGGCGAAAAAATAAAATTTCGCAAAAAAAAAATCTCTGGAAAAATCGTCCGGCGAAAAATTTAAAAAGTTTTTTCGCCACGGGGGTTTTTGGTGGGAATTTTTCAGGGGGTCTGGGGAGAGGTCCTGGAGGAAAAAAAATCAGGCCCAGGAAAAAAATGGGAGGGCCTGCTCTGTGAGCCCCACCAAGCAGTCACAGATTGGCAGGACAAGACCTGCAGAGGGTGGCTGCAAAGAACAGATGTTCACTACCGTGGCCTCCGGCGGCTGCGGGGCTCCGCCCCCCAGACCCCGCTTGTGGAACCCAGGCCCACAAGCCGTACAGCAACCCCAGGAATGCGAAAACGCCCAAAATCTGTAGCCTCGACGGGACGGATGTTCACTACCGTGGCCTCCGGCGGCTGGGGGGCTCCGCCCCCCAGACCCCCCCTGTCGCGTGTGCCTGTCTCGCAAGTCCTTGGGCGTATGCGACTGGCCATCTCCGCGTCGTCTCGGGCGCGCGAAGCGCGCCCGAGAAAAATTTTTCCGGGTGGGAAAATTTTTTTCCGCCGGCATTTTTGGGATTTTCAGCGGAGAGGAAAATCACTGGCCCTTTCCCCCCCGAAAAAAAAACGAAGCAATGAAAATCGTTGGAGAAGACTTGGATGTTCGCTACTATGCGCACAAGCAGTTCTTTTTGAATGGGGGTGTTCAGCGCTCGAAGAACACCAACGGCCGTTGCGCCCCCCACCCCACCTTCTCTCTTGTGATTCACCTGGTTGCACATTAGTTTACTTCACAACAAAACGCATGACCAGGTGCCTTCGCTGCCTGAGGAGTATGAGGGGTCCAGTCATTCCCCTCACTGACTGACGACCCGTGACTCGCAGCGAAGGTCTTATTGGGGGGGGGGGGTCCCTTTTCTCCGTGTGGCTGCCTGCCGTGGCTTTCGTTCTGTTTTGTATTCCTTCCGTCGTCGTGTCCGAACTGTCTTGTGTGACAGGGTGGGGGGGGGGGGGCGGAGGGGGCGGTTTTCGTTGAGCAATGGGGGTCTGTCTTGCCCTGTGTGGGATAGCCCTGCTTGGAGGTGCCGCCCCCGAAGCAATGCCATAATTCTAGAGGAGACATCGTGTGCTCGGATCTCGCTCTCTGTGGGGCCTTGGAGTGTCCAATCAGGTTTCTCACAAGCAGGGCTTTCAAGGCGAACCTTAGGCTGCCCTCGGGGTAGCAGTGTGAATATCACTTCGTCCCACTCGTCATGTTAGCAGAAGCGAGGAAGTTGCGGTGGTGTCCGTGGCGGACAATTCGGCTGGATGACCTTCTCGACGCAGCCAGTGTTTTTTTCCCCTTTGGCTGCCGGAGGTGGTGACATACGGTCAGGAAGCAAATAGCGTGAAGCATCAAGCAAATCGACAACAAAAAATAAAACAGAAAACGGAACTGAGATGAACAAAACGAAGCTGTAAGGAGTTTGTACTGTGAGAGGTTTGTCACCCCCCCCGGCACTCCATCCGGTAGCAGGGGGTCGTTGCACGGATTTGCCAGGGGTTTTGGTCAGTCGGCACTGTTCCCGCCACTACTCCCCTCCCGCTTGTCTGGTTGTATGGGATGATTCCGCAATGTTAACACACATACACTACACACACCCCACAGGTGCTTAATCTTCGAACTTTTTCTTTTTTCCAGCATTTGTTTCACTTTCACTTTCTCTCGTTCTCCATCTGCCTTGCATTCCCCCGCGCTTCGTTTCAATTTGCATTTTCGTCGCGCCCGTTTCGTGTGCAAAAAAACCGCAGATTGTTATAAGTGGATCTCTGTGCATCGCAGGCACGGTTCGTGGGTTGTGTTGTTCGCAGCAGCTTTGTTGCGCGGAACAGAATCCTCGTCTCTTGTCGGGCAGCGGGGGTGAGTGAGTGAGAGAGAGAGAGAAAGGCTTGAGTGATTCACACTCGAACTCCTCCTTCTCCACACCCCTCCTTTTTTTTTTCTATACCAGTTTCAGGTGCTCGCTCGCTCTTGGCCTGACTGAGGGAAGGGAGGGGAAAACACCCAACAAAAAAAACACAAACAAACAAAAAACCAAAAAAAAAACAACAAAAAAAACTCGCAAAAAAAATAGCTGAGGCGAATCGATTTGATCTCGTTGTATTCAGCAAAGACATAAAAAAAAAGGACCGCGCCTTTCCCCCTACCCTCTCTTCTGTTTTTTTTCTCGTTCACCTTTCTCGTTTCCTTTTCGTTATCTTCAGTTCTGGTTGTATTTCATTCCTGTTTCCAAGGCACACGCACGCATCGTGCCCATCCTCAAACCCCGATTCCCAGAAGCTTGCGTGGGTGTGAGACCCAACAGAGAAGTTCGCTTGCATGGAAGTGACTGACGCGGTATGTACATTGAACACCCAGCCTAAACACGCCCACTCGCTCGTAGCAGCAGGAAGTCATCCAATCTTCTTGTTTCTAATTGATTCTAAGGTGTCTGGGTCGGCTTCCGCATAATCTTCAACATGTTTTCCCGTCTCTGCCACACACGCAACAAGGAGTTGACCTGACACGCCATCCACAACCGCCCCACACCTCACAGGCGAAGCAGCTCCAGAGCCTTCTGGCAAACGGGGTTGGGGGGAACGTCCCTCAGACAGTATGCAAACCTCCCTCCCCCACACCCCCTCTATGTCCCGGCACAACGATCCCTCATCGATCCATATCAAGAGCAGTTGCCTCCCCACTCCCACGCCCCCCCCTCTCTCTCTGCCAAGGCAGGGCCACATCACCGCAACCCCTTCCGCCCACAGGGAATGGTCATGCCGATGATGGACGCGACGAAAGGAGTCCTCCCGCCTGTCACACCCGACTTCACCGCAAACCCGCAACTCGCGATGATGATGGGTCTCTCTGGCATGCCCGGCGTCGGGGCCATGCCAGGAATGGACATGCAGCAGATGATGGCCCAGATGATGGCTATGCAGCAGATGCAGCAGATGCAGATGCAGCCGACCGCGGCAGCGCCGCAGCCCGCTGCCGCTGCGGCTCCCGAAGCGGCGCCTGCGGCGCCCGCAGAGTCGCCTGTGGAGCCGCCGGAGCCGGCAGATGGGAAGAAGACCGGGCTGAACACGGCGGCAAAGCCTTTCGAGCCGAAGGGATTTGCGGAGGAGTCTCCCGCTGCGGCGGATCTGCTGCCCACGTCGAACAACAGCACGCCCCGGATAGCTGCGGTGTCACAGGTCGCGGCGGAGGCTGAGGAGGGCGACAGCCCCCCTCTGATGGAGGACAGCGAGGATGACGACGATGACGACGACGACGAGGTTGTGGTCCTCAAGCCGTCCTGCCCCCAGAGCCAGACCCCGGAGCCGGACCTCCACCAGCAGCTGCAGCAGCAGCAGCTGGCTGCTGCGGCTGCCGCGCCTGCCCCGGTGGACCCGCCTCCGCAGGCAAGCCACCCTTTGCTGGCGCCGGAGGACACACAGAGTCAGGAAAGCGACACGGAGTTCCGCCCCATGGGGATGCACCTCCGGCAGGCGGCGGATCTGCTGCCGGTGTCAGAGGAGGCGAGGCTGTCGCCGCCTCCGCCGCCGAGCGATGCCCCGCCGGCAGACGACGCGACGCTGTCGCCCGGCTCCATCAGCATCCCCGCAGACGAGGAGGAGCTGATTGAGCTGCCTGCCAAGCCCGACGGGGTTGCAGGGATGGACCCAACCGACGCCGCCGCCATCCTGGCGCAGCAGGCGCAGCAGCTGCAGAACATCCAGAACCTGCAGAACCTCAACGCGCAGATGATGCACAGCTTCGGCGGGATGATGATGGGCGGGATCAACCCGATGGCCGCGATGCTCCCCATGGCTGGGATGGGCATGGCCCTCCCTGTGCAGCCGATGGTGCAGGACTCCAGCCTTGTGCAGCTGCCCAACGGGGTGCTTGCCCTGATGCCGCAGACTGCCCCCTTCGCAGTGGGGGGTGGGGGCTTCCTCCCGCAGCCTGTTCCGGAGCAGACCCAGGCACAGCCGATGCAGCAGTCGGGCAAGGCGCAGAAGAAGACGGAGAAGAATGTGATGGACTTCTTCGGGACGAAGCCCGGCAGCACGGCGACGGCGAGGGGGACGATCCCCGTGCCGGTGCAGCCGCTGCCGCAGCCGAAGACATCGAAGGCATCGACTGACAAGCTTCCCCTCCCGCCGAGAGCACCGCAGCCGCCCCAGGCTGTGAAGGAGCCTGTGCCGCCCATGTCTGTTGCGGACAGCGCGGAGTATGACATGCTGAACGCCATGAAGCTGCCCGACATGACTGCCGAGCAGAAGGTGCGTTTCCGCGAGCTGACACGGGAGCGGACCGCACGGAAGGTGGCGGCAGACCGCTTCCTGCGTGCGGAGGAGGAGGAGCTGGATGAGGATGGGCAGAAGAAGAAGCGCCAGCCGGGCGAGCCATCGCCGCCCGGCGAGGGCCGCCGCGCCCGCCGCCGGAAGTACCGCCTGCAGAAGGAGGCGGAGGAGGCTGCGGCAGCGGCGGGGGAGCCGATCCCTGCGACTGACAGCGGGCGTGTGTCCCCTGCCTCCAGGGAAGATGACGCGCCCCGCCTGCCGGTGCCCCCGACCCAGCCCTCTGAAGAGAGGAGGGATGACGATTTCTTTGGGCTCATGTTCAAGGTATGGTGGTGGTGGTGTGGAGGGGTGGGGTGGGGCGGGGCGGAGAGAGAGGGGCTGTGCGGAGCTGCAGCCAAAATACCCGAATGAGAATTTTCGTGGGATTCGGGGTGTCGTGGGAGGTGGGGCATGTTTTCTGCGATTGTTCCCCCCCCCCCCCCCCCCTAGGCATACTTGTACCCCCATATGGGGAAGGCCAAAAATATGGGGAAAATATGGGGGGAATATGGGGTGTTTTTCAAGTCCTGTTCCCCCATATTTCCCCCATATGGGGGATATATGGGGGAAAACCCAGGGGTTCCTCAGGTGGAAGCAGTCAGCAGTTCTCTTCGTTCTGCTTTTCACAGGGTGTGAAGTCAGCGACTGACAGGGGACGTCTAGCACCTTGCAGAGCCATCTCACCTCGTCGCTTTCTGCAGAGAGGAAACGCCCGGCTGAAGTGCTCGAGTCAGACCACAAAAGGTGCTGTGAGAGTGCCGACCGCCACTTTCTTCAAGTCTGAGTAGCGGTCATCAGAGCATGCTGTCCAGTAGTCCTGTCTTTGCTGGCAGAACAGTTGCGTCCTGCAGCCAGTCCTTGTACTGGCCTTCACAGGTCTCATTCCACCCGGCAGATGCAGCTTGAATATGTCAAGCTGCCTGGTGACGAGCGTCGACTCCGACTTTTCGGCGCTCGGAGCGGTCAAAAGCGGCGGAAGCGCCTGACACCCCAGAATGCACTGCTTGTGAATTCCCTTGTCTAATTAAGGACCCCAGGGGGCAGTTCGCAATCACAAACACACCAGAGGAGGAGGACAGCGAATGTGAGAGTGAGGACTTAAAAACACAAGAGTGTGTGTTGTGAGGAGCTGTTAACCCTGAACGCGCTATGTGTGTCTGTGCGTATGTGTCCACCATCGCTGCCGCTGTCACTGCGGTGCCCCGCCAAACCGGGAAGCGTTTGCTCTCCGCTGCCGCTGTGTCGGCGCAGGAGAGGAACAGGAGGTCGGTGCGACCCACCTGGGGGATCTTCCAGGGGGGGGCCAGACCTGGCCACACCTGAACGAGCGCGCACCTCCCCAGGATCGGACTCCTGGAGGATCCCCAACAAGGCATGAGGCCGGTTTCGACGCGCACTTCGCGTGCCTGAGTGGTTTGATGTTCTCCCGTTGCAGCACGAATACCCCCATATCCCCCCATATGGGCCCCATATTTCCCCCATATTCCCCCATATTTTACCGGGTTTTCCCCATATTTTCAGCCTTTTTCCCCATATGGGGGCGGGGTTTTGAGACCCCCCATATTTCCCCCAGATTTAGGGGGTTCCCCATATGGGGGGACAAGTATGCCTAGGGGGGGGTCCATTGTTGTTAGCCCCCATTTAAAACTTTACGTTTTAAACGTTTTACAGGGGGGGGTCAAATAAACGTACTTAGTTGAATAGTAGTACTTAGCCGAATAGTTGGTGCCCCTGACGACCCCATATTGCGTAGTTTGTGCGTAGTGAAAAGGGGGGGGGGGGGTCTCATTTTTTGATTTACTCAGCCATTCTCTGTCTCTATGCCGGGACCCCAAACTCAAGGAGTTCTTGCTGTTCCGGGGTCAGTGAGGGTGCAGGCGCTTCAGGTGCTGCAGGTTCTTCAGGTGCTGCAGCGCTGGCAGCCTTCGGTGCGGGTTTCGACGCAGTCTTTGCAGGTCTCTTTGGGGGTGCCCTTTGGCGCGGTGCCTGCTTCAGCTCGTCGGGTGGAAGCATCAACGCATCATTAAGCGGTGCCTGCTTCAGCTCCTCCGGGTGGAAGCGTCAACGCATCATTAAGGAAGAAGGAAGCACAGTTGCTACGCTTTTTTGCAGCTGCAGGAAACGACACCATACCCAACAACAATCCCCAGACCGTCGAGGGAGAGTGGGCGCCTGGATCCCGTGACACAGATCTCTAGTGCCGTTGTGATCCCCTCGGATAACGTCTCCTGGACGTTGTCAGCGGAGGTTGCCTGTGTGGCGGTGACCTCCGTATACCCCGCGGGATCCAGTGCCAGTAGCGCCTTCTTCAGCTTTTCGTCGACCCCTCGGCCGACGCTCTCCTTGATGTCAAGGGCCACCTTCAGGGTGGCACCTCGCAGCGCCCTGAAGGCTGTGATCGTATCATCATTCACAATCTCGAGGGTGTTCTACGCGGCTCCTGGAACTCACTTCCTTCTCAGGTGTTTCTGGGCATGGGGCAACCTTGCCCAGGTGTTTCTGGAGTCCCGCCCCACATGTCGTGCGTTCTTTCGTACGGTGTATAGTGAGTTCTGGCAATAATTTTTTGCTCGGTCAGCGCAGTGCCTCCAGTCCTGTCTCAGTAGCCACACAGAAAGGGGGACCAAAAAAAACTGGGGGGGGACCAAAAAGCGAGACCCCCCCCCAGATTGCGTAGTTTGTGCGTAGTGAAAAAGGGGTAAATCAGGGGCACCAATAGTAGTACTTATTTTTTTGGGGCTCTGGGGCACGTTGGGCCGTTGAATAGTAGTACTTACTTTTCACCCTTTTTTTTGGGAAAATTTTTCGTTTTTTTTGAGATTTTCTTTTTGGAGACACACAAATCTGCAAACTTTGGGGCAAGGAATGGGGACAACGGGGTCTATTGGTGCCACTTAGGGGAACCAGGGTGCACGGGGTCCGTAGAGGGGGGAAGTGACCTACGCTCAAAGATATGTCGTGACGAAGGGAATCGGGGCATCCCCCCTCAGACACATACGGACGGGAAACCAGCGAACCCGCAAACTCCTGCGGTCCAGAGGCATCAGAACCACTGCTGAAGACCGCAAACCCGGAAACCCGCAAACTCCTGGGGTCCAGAGGCGTCAAAATCACTGCTGAAGAGCGGCGCGCATTAAACGACTCCTCATCTACGGCGTCCGCAGTCCCTACCACCAACGAGAAGATGTGGACGGATGGCCCCAGACACACCTCACCATAGATGTAGCCTTCGAGGACCAGCTGAGCCCACCCCCCACCCCCCGCAGCCCCCTTCCCTGACGTTGTTTGACATTCTCTCCTGTTGTGCAGCACTGATCAACACACGCCCGCAAACCCGCAATCCAACTGCCCAGATTTCACCATCCACCAACAGAGCCAATAGCTTCGGCTGGTGTCCGACATAATGATGACGTCCGATGCTTTCATGTGCCTCCTGCTGATGGAATGCCTCCTGTTCAAGATATTCGAGGATGGGCCACCGCCATGCGCTCCCCGGCCTTCCTTCAACCAACTGGCCCGGGCCAGGGCACGCTGGTAGCCGAGCGCTTGCGGGATATGGGGTACGTGCTGAAGGTGTCGGGTGAGGAGGACGGGTTCGTGAAGAGCTCCCTTTGTCCGGACCTCACCTTCGCACCAAGCACAGAAACATCCCCTGAGGCTGGTGGTGCGGACCTTGAACCTGGGTTGGACGGGAAGGCAAAAGAGAGCACAGAGAAGCAGTCCACCCAAAAGAAAGTTGTGTCTCAGCCAACCCAACAGTCAAGCATCTTGGCATGGGCGAAGCCGGTTCGTGTGAACTCTCTCACACAGACACAGCCTTCCCAGTCCTCCCAGTCCTCCGAAAAGAAGCGCGCAGCGTCCCCGACCACCCAGACTCCCAACAAACACCGCAGGCTCTGCAAAGGGTGTAGGAAGCCTGGGCACAACATGCAGACTTGCCCCAGCAAGCCCAAGAACTTGAAGAAGAAGTAAGTTGGGGCGTGCTGGTTGTGGCTTGTCTTTTTCACATCTTTTTTTAAGCATCAACGCACCAACCAACCACCGACAGTGAAGCTGACAGCTCTGATGAACTGTGTATGCTTTCACTAACTCAACAAGAATGTCAACCAGGGGGGGGGGGCAATACAAATCAAAACGGTACGAAACCAAATGAGGGGCGAGTGGTAGGACGAGAACAGAGCGGATACTCGACCGGAAGGCAGAAGAAGTGAGAGACGGACGACAGCAGTGACCAGCGCGCCCCTGGTGGACCAAACAGCCCCGCAGAGCCCCTGCAAACAGCGTTTTTAGGAAAAGTTGAATAGACGTACTTAGTACGTCTATTCGCTCGCAAACTATTTATTAATTTTCTGGCGAGGTCGATTTAGGCCCGCGCGTTCGCCGAATAGTAGTACTAAGTACGTTTATTTGACCCCCCCCTGTAAATGTTTTACTGGGGGGGGTCAAATAATTGTAACCCCTACGATTATTTAGCGACGCGGTCTGTATAAATCGGGTGTCCCAAAATTTACAATTTTTCAACGGTGGTGATTAATCGTAGGGGTTACGATTATTCACTTTTGGCAAAAATTTACCCGTTTTGCTGTTCAGAATGTCAATTGGTGGGGTGGGGGTGGGTGTGAGGGGTCGCATTCTCGGCCTGTCTCACCGGCATTCCGTGCACAGAGCAACATCACCGGTGGAAACTGGCCATAGCACCCCGGTGGGCCACCAGGAGGGGAGGGACCCGGTGTGAGGCGCTTGAGTCATCCAGATGGGCACACGGTGGGGTCCGACATCCGATGTCGGACCCTGTGGGTTCATGCATGCTGCTAAATGTGAGATTTTTGGGCCAAATTTCGGAATCCCAATACATTTTTTTGGGGGGCGAGTTTGTTAGGAAAATGGGGGTGGCACAGCGTCGTTCTTCCACACAAGAGGGTCGTTTTTGACATCAACGGTTCAAACTCTCTTCACGGTGACTCTACTCAAATTTTTTTGAGTTATTGGGGGCCATTTACTGTGCGTCGAAGTGTGAACGATTGGCCACCTTTTTGGTGCCGTGGCTGGTGGGTGGCCATGGGCACACGCTACAAGGGGGGTCTGGGGGGCAGAGCCCCCCAGCCGCCGGAGGCCACGGTAGTGAACATCTGTTCATTGTGGGCGTAGATTCTGTGTGAGTTGGCTGCGTCCTCCTGAGGCCTGAGGCTACTGGAGTGGTTGGATTCCCTGACTTGATGGGTATCGAAGGGCTCCAGGGGGTCTGGGGGGCGGAGCCCCCCAGCCGCCGGAGGCCACGGTAGTGGACATCTGTTCCTTGTGGGGTACAGTTTCTGGACTGTGTCCATCTTCCTGAGGTTGCGTATGGGCCACCCCAGGATTTTGGTGCCCCCCCCAGGCTCACCTCACTGGCAGGGTACCTGGGGGCGGGGGGCCTCAAACCATGCTCTCTTCCCATTAAACTCGGGGCATGTGTGCTCCGACATGTGGGGTGACTCAATCACCGGTCTATGACGACGGATTCTCCACTTTTTACAGCCTGAGTGGGTTCCCTGCTGTTCCTGTTGCTTGATCCTCTGGGGAAAAGTCAGAAATTTGGCCAAAAGTGAATAATCGTAACCCCTACACGGTGGACTCCAGCGGGGGTAGGGTAACCCTTTTCGGGAGTCTCAACTAGGGGGAGTCCAACTCCCGCTAGCGGGAGTCTTTTCACCTATTTTCACTCATTTTTCCCATGATACCTATGCAATGTGGCACTCGTCACTGAAGTACAGCCACACCAAACGAAACGGACGTTTCCACCCATCCCAGCTCGCAGACCTGATTCACAAAAATGGGGAAGACGACAACGAAGCCGGCAGCGAAGCCGGCGGCAAAGTCGATTAAGAAGAAGAAGAGCGCAGAGAGTCCCGAGGCTGCGGAGGCGACGAACATTGTGCATGATTTTTGCACGGCCTTCCCTGTTAAAAAAGGGGGCAGTGTGCTGACACTGGGATCCATTAGAAGGCTCCTAGCAACGGTGTTGAGCAAGGAGCTCCACAAGCACAGCACCCAGGTGGCCAACGCAATCATCGCCATGTCTTCCCTGACATGGATAAGTTCGCTGTCAGGGAAGTCGCAACGATGCGGAAGGAGGGCGCTCTCCGTCATATACAAGGTGGAGGCGAAGTATGGCAAGGTGCAGGATACAAACGTGTCGTCGGGGGCAGCCTGAAGCCGCGAATGATCGCGACACGGGCGAACGGCTTGGCACCGTGGGTCTGGATAGATGCTGGAGTTCGGCCGGGTGAAACCGGAAGTCGCAGCAAAATTTGCCCCCCCAGATTTCTTCCTCAAACCCACCCGTGGGCTGATCCGGCCTTGCACGGTGTACTCCAGCGGGGGTAGGGTACCACTACCGGGTTTAACCCTTTTCGGGAGTCTCAACTAGGGGGAGTCCAACTCCCGCTAGCGGGAGTATAGATCAGCAGTGGGCAACAATGAGGCGATGCGGGGGGCGAGGGCACCGATGCTCACTGTGCGACATCCCAGAAGAACGCTGGTATCAACAGGTGCATCGATACCCGCACCTGACTCTCTCTGAGATGAAAGAGGCTGGCTACCCCTCCCTCTTGGCAGGTGTGCTTCCCAATGCCCGCTACGTCACCCCAGCACTCCATGACTGCAAGGGGCTCGCCATGCGGCTGATCAGGGTACTGGATGAGACAACAAAAAAATATTCGACAAGACCTGTACAAACCTTGCACTGAATGTGTCGCAGAATGGGACAGGTGCTCAGTTCCGGAAGGTCGTGCTTGCCTGTCACAGGACACACCTACAAGGGCTTGTTCCGCTACCTCTTTGTCTCCCTTGCAGACCTCATGCATTTCCGGTATGCAGACATCCCCTGGCACTTCTGGGGATGCAAGGATGAGTCAGCCCGGATTCCCTTCTTGCGTGCTCGGATCTCAGGGCATATATTTCACTGGTTGATGGAGCATGCCGAAAAGGGATCAACGCGCAATGCCTACGTACACAGTCTCCATCATTGGTGGGCTCCAGAAGATGCAGTGCCTCTGCAGAACAACGACGAATTTGAAGAAGCAGAGAACGGACATCGCAAGAAAGATGCCGTTACAATCGCCAGCTCCGCAACTTACGAGAGAGATCTTGCGATGGCAGAAGAGAAGCGGCGCGCATCGGGCATGCCTTGGAAGGTTGCGCACCTGTCGCAGGACGGGATCCTCGGGTATAGAGAAGTCATTCTGTGTCCGTGTCTGCACACCCGACACGCTCATAGATTGGCTGTGTATGTTCTTTGCACACAGTTGACACAGCTGCAGAAGGGGTTTGTGCACTGCAACACACTGGACTTCGTTGAACCCATCAGCGCGCCCTACTTCCTGTCCCGGTTCCCCGAAGGATACCGCAAATTATCGCTCTGCTTGTGCAAAATGCCAATCCCGCTGGGGGCGACTTTCACACCATTCGTGTCATCCGAGGCGACTTTGAGCACGCTTGACCAACGCGCACAGCAGGAGGGGGATGACAGTTCTGACGAAGAAGATGAGGCCTGCAGGATGGCTTGTCTTGCCCAAGGTGTAACACAACTACGACAGGCGATGGCCGCACTTTGACACCTCAAATTCTAACCGCTCACCTCCGCAGGTGCAGCCGCTACCAGGAGGATAGGTAGGTAGTCCAGAGTCCGGGGAAACTGACAGAAGCAAAACAAGCCCCTCCCCATCCCTCTTCCACCATGATTTTACCCCCCACGCCAGTAGACTGTAACTATATCATGGGAAAAATGGATGAAAATAGGTGAAAAGACTCCCGCTAGGGGGAGTCAGACTCCCCCTAGCGGGAGTATAGACTCCCGCTAGCGGGAGTCTTTGACACCCGCTCAGACTCCCGCTCCCAGACTCCCGCTAGGGCCGCTGGAGTCCACCGTGTACGATTATTCAAAACAAATTTACGTATAAATGGCCCAGAAAATGTTGTACAATTAATCGCCCCCTTACGATTATTCGACTACTTACGATTAATTGCCCCCCCCCAGTAAATGTTTTAAATTAAAACGCGTTTTAAATTAATTTAAAACGGAGTTTAAAACGGGGTTTAAAATCGGCTTTTTTGGTGGCGTTTTCACACCAGAAATGGCAGTTTTCGGACAAAAAGGGGGGTTTTCAGGCTGTTCGTGACCAATTTGGGGTGCGATTCCTCCATTACTGCCCAGAGGGCACATATTAGGTGTAAGTTTAGGTGTAAATTAGGTGTAAACGTACAGCGAGCATGGTAATGCTGCGTTGTAGCTCGAGACCGGTGCGCCAGAGCGTTCCAGGCATCATCCTATGCATTGCCCTCCGCTGGTGGCCTCAGGGCAGCGTGCACCGTCGACAGCTTTTCGATGGTCTGGGGGTTGAGATTCACTCTTCTACCGCCCGAGATCCACCCCATGGAGCTGAAGCGGCGCTCCACCTCAGCCGTCGAAGGACGGATCGCCACGATGGGCCTGGCAATTTCGCTCAGCCCACCGCAGGACCTTCTTCCCTTCAGAACAGCCCACCACTCTTCTGGCGGAACCGCATCTGCAATCTTCCAGTAGTCGGGATTTGTGTAAATCCCGAACCTGGAGGAGAGAAGGAGCAGGTTCGCCGTGATCCCCCCACGCCCCCTCACGTACTCCTCGGCCCTTTCGATGACATCATCAGAGTGCTGGTAGCCCTCGTAGAAGGCCTTCGCGTCACCAGCACCCTTCAGTCCGTACTCCACAGGGCTCAGGACGGTCGCAGCACAGAGCCAATCCAGGCTCTGGTACTGCGCAACCCTCCGCTCAGCCGCCTGCTCTGCCCAGTCGGACATCTTCTTCTTCTCTGCACGAGGAAGCTTCGCCGCACATGCAGCGATCTTTGCCTCGATGGCAACGAAGAAGGGAATGATCATGCACGCACGTGCAGAGTTTCCCTGCAGGAGGTTAATCGCGATGGTGATGAAGGAAACTGCTTCGTACACAACTGCGAAGGTATCCCACTTCTCCAGCAGGGTGGGGAGACCGGGCATCTGGGCTGCGACCCCATCTTTCTCGTTCATCAGGATGAGGGAGGTTTTCGATTCAAACAGGACCTCCCAGCAGGTGTGCGAGCTGGTCCAGCGAGTCAGGGTCGGGCGAGGAGGCATCTTCGAGCGAACCCGGCCATTCTGAATCTGGAAGGCTCCGAACATGCGGCCGAGAGCTTCGACGTTCCGGATGGAGGAAGCGACACCGCTCAACAGGTCCGTCATCCAGGCGAACGGGTTCTTCACCTCCTTCCCCCCGCTCTTCCTCACACCCAGGCTGTCGTTCAGCAGCCGGTTCAGCGTGTGCGCTGCACAAACCAGGTGGAGGCACTGCTGACCGGCAGACGGCCTCTCGGTATTGACCTTGTCGGCAACACGCCTGCATCCCGCTACGACAGTCGAAGCACCATCGCTGACGAGGGCCGCGGTCTTCGTCAAATACGGGAAGCCCATCAGATGGTTGTACAGCTCATCGGCATTGTGACACTCCTCCTCGAGGGGTTTCGAGCTCACAGGGTGGGCCTGTCCACCATCGCCGGCGCCGAGAAGGGAGAACACTTTGTCGCCACGGTTTGTCTTCCACTCATCCATGTACACAACGACGTGGGTGCTCTTGGACAGGGCTTCCTTCATCGGAGCTGTGACTTTCTCATACTCCGCCTCCAGCACCCTCCCAGCGAGCTGATGCCTGCTCGGGACCTTGGTTATGTCGAACGTCGGCCGGAGGCGTTTGATCACCTGCCTCAGGTGGGGGGATTCAACCGTCGTAAACGGGATCGCATGGGCAAAAAACAGGCGACCCAGTTCAGCCTCAAATGTGGTGTACTCCTCATCATTCAGAGTATCCAGCGTTTCGTTCCGTCTGCGCTTTGGCTTTCCCTTTGTATTCTGAGCTGGGTTCTGGGGGACGGGCACCTGGGATGCCGGAAGCGATGACGATGACTGCGGCTGGGCCTGGGACTGCGGGGCCACCTGCGATGATGGTGGCTGCGGCTGCGGCTGGGCCTGGGACTGCGAGGCCACCTGCGATGATGATGACTGCTGGGACTGAGACTGTGACTGCGATGCCTGCGGGACGGCCTGTGCCTGGACCTCCTGCTGTGATGTAGCCGGCACAGGAGCAGTGTCGTCGTCCGAATCGCTCACCTCCTCACCCCTGAGGCGGCGATTCTCACGATCGGCACGCCTCACGATGCCCTGAGGGGCCGCCTCACACCGGGCAAGGTGCCACTTCTGCCGCGTACCTGTTGCGTGGGACAGACTATCTGCGCAGTGATTACACTTTGCAGTGGTCCCCCCACCCACAGCGGCGGTGAAGTGCACACGGGCCCAACAAGCGGGCCTCCCTGCCTTCGGGGGCATTGTCCACCGTGTCACCTGTAGTGGTAGGTTATGCGGGCGTGACAAGCGCTGCACTCAACAACGGGAAAAATCAATTCGCGCGGATGGGTGAGTGGGGGATACGAACCTCACATCTCACCACTTCCATTCTGAGATCCATTCCGAGCCACATGCAACGTGTTGTGGGCTAGAACCATCGTCAATCAGGGAACTGAATGAGCGGGCATCAACCGGACATACTGTATTTGTACTTATGGCTTTACACACAAAAACCAGAATCTGGTTTTTGTGATGACATACTTCTGTTCACACAATGGTGTGAACAGATTATGCATGAAATCAGCCTCAAATGAGCAAAATAACAGGGAATTTGTTCACCCATTTGCGACCCCCAGGGAGCCTCAAAATTGGGTTTTTTTGTCGACAATGGGCTCAGATGTCCCAAAACGACCAATTTCGGTTTCCAGAAAAAAAAATCGAAAAGTCTCCCCCTATATTTTTCAGTATTTTTTATGTTTTAAACCCCGTTTTAAACCCCGTTTTAAATAATTTAAAACGGCGTTTTAAACTTTAAAACATTTAATAGCTATTTATTACCGGTAATAATAAAGTACTTTATGGATTGAGGGTAATTACGTCCCCGAAGCAAGGTCCGAGGGTGTTTTGTTCCCCGAGGGAAGGCCCGAGGGCGAAGCCCGAGGGCCTTCCCGAGGGGAACAAAAACACCCGAGTACCTTGCTGAGGGGACGTAATTTCCCGAAATCCAGAAAGTACTCAATTAGGACCGGTTATATGGTAGTTTGTTAACGGTCCTGAAACCATTATAATCGGTTACCTGCAGAAAGCCTCCGTAGTACCAGAGCCACAACCTCCACAGATCACGCAACATCACACACATCATGCCCCGCGCCGCCGATCATGACAGCGACAGCAGCAGCAGCACATCAAGTGACGGTGACCTCATGCCAGTCCGCAGCAGGAAGGCATACACCGATCGACTGACTGACTTCGAGGCGTACGTCGCTGAGGAGGCTCCCCGGGTTCGTTCCATGAAGACAATCTACTCCGAGAAGCACATCAAGGGCTATCTCAAGGCCAAGCTGCAGGGGGGTTCTGCCGCATCGTCAATCTGGAACTACTACTCCATCATCAACTTCAAGGTCAAGATTGTCCACGGGAACATGATCAAGACAAAGATGCCACGCCTCCACCAGTACGTGAAGAATCAAACAAAGGGCTACACCACCAAACAAGCCAAAACCTTCTCTTTTCAAGAACTGCAGGACTACATGGACAAGGGCACCGGGTCGCTGGCGAGCAAGCAGGATCGTGCGCTTGTGGTGCTGGCCTTCTTCGGTGGGATGCGCTGCGTTGAACTCCGCAACCTGTCGATCGAAAACATCACCGTCCAAGATGAGCAGATCAGCGTGAAGTTCTACGGTGCAAAGCAGGGAAGCGTCGCGATTGAACGGTCGTTTGTGGTCCCCAAGATGCTGAACGAAGAAGCTGTGTTCTACGACGTCCTCAAGGCCCATCTGGCCCACCTCTCTCTGTCGGACCTCGTGACGGGGCCTGTCGCAAGACGCATCAACAAGGCCGGCAGCGCGTTCCTCGCTTCGCCCATCGGGCGAAACCAATTCTACGGGCTGCCACGGAAGATTGCGCTGTGCCTGGAAAAGGACCCGGAGGGATACACCGGGCACAGCATGAGACGCTCCGCCGCGCTGGCAGCGGCCAATGGCGGCGCGTCCACCATGGATCTCCGCAGGCATTTCGGCTGGCGCGGAGAATCGACGCCGCAGCTCTACCTTGATGCATCCACGACACACCAGCGGAACGTCGCGCACATGATGTCAAGCCAGCCTGCACAGGGGACGACGACGGGAGCGCCAAGCCAGAGCAGGGTGACTGTGGATCTGAACGTCAACCTGCCGAGGTGATGCCCTCTAGCCCCTGTGAAGTGTTGTAGCGAGTAGGAGCAATGTGGATCAAGCAAACTGGCCAGGACCTCGCCCCCACACCGCCCCTGCCCCCAGCCGCTTTTTCCAGGAAATAAAGATTTCCATTATTGCCCTCAATATTGCGGTAATAAGAAAGCTGAGTGTAAATAATGGATGAAGTCACTAAACCCAGGCTATATTCCTGTGACTGCTTTATTTCCTAGTTTTGATAAAAACTTTTTAATTACCGAATGGTCAATAATATCGCCTTTAAGTCTCGTAAAGTGGTTTATTATTACCTCTTGGCTTATGGACTTTCTGCAGGAAACCGGTAATAATGGTTTCAGGACCGGTAATAAAACGTTTAAAATGTTTAAAACTCGGTTTCTAACAACACTGGGGGGGGTCACTGCACCCAAAAAAGCCTGTACATAGGCCAAATTTTGAGAATCGAGTTTTTGACCCTAAAAAGGTGATTCTGCTGGCAGAAAGTGCCCAATATGTTCCGGAAACTCATTTCCGCCCACTCCCAGGGGGTGGTATGGCCCCGACGATGCCGTTTTTGTCGATGAAAATTTTTGTGACACAACTTGTACCTGGACTGCACCCCACAGGGCACGTCAACCAGAGCAAACACACCTCAACCTGCCAGAGGCACAGAAGAGCTGGTGTTGTTGGTTTTCCTGAACCCGAATAGGTTCTCGGTGCCCTCCAGAGGTCAAAAGTCAAGCCAAAATGAGGTGCGAGCACAAGAATTGTTGTGGGAGAACCATGGTACAGATCGTGTCACATATTTAGGGTGTTCCAGGGGAGCTCTCAGCAACTGGGTCTGCGGCACGGCGCATCCGTTGCCAGGGAGCGCGTCCTCAGAGTACTCTCGTCATGCCGTCGATCTGAAGTCGCGGCTGGAGGCGGAGACGGGCAAGCTTGCGCTTCTGCTGATTCTGCTGTGCGTACCTCTGGCCCTTTGTACTCGTGCCTGCTGGACCAGGTGCCTGTTCCAGTCAGCTGCCTCCCCGTCAGAGGAGGCAGTGTAGGGACTCTCGCGTCGCGCCCCTGTGCCACATGATCACAGGCATGGCACCACACCCGAGGACGCGCTCCCTGGCAACGGATGCGCCGTGCCGCAGACCCAGCTGCTGAGAGCTCCCCTGGAACACCCTCAAAATGTGACACGATCTGTACCATGGTTCTCCCATAACAATTCTTGTGCTCGCACCTCATTTTGGCTTGACTTTTGACCTCTGGAGGGCACCGAGAACCTATTCGGGTTCAGGAAAACCAACAACACCAGCTCTTCTGTGCCTCTGGCAGGTTGAGGTGTGTTTGCTCTGGTTGACGTGCCCTGTGGGGTGCAGTCCAGGTACAAGTTGTGTCACAAAAATTTTCATCGACAAAAACGGCATCGTCGGGGCCATACCACCCCCTGGGAGTGGGCGGAAATGAGTTTCCGGAACATATTGGGCACTTTCTGCCAGCAGAATCACCTTTTTAGGGTCAAAAACTCGATACCCAAAATTTGGCCTATGTTTGACCCAGTGACCCCCCCCTACCCCCCCCCCCCCCCACCACATCCTCTTTGCAGAATGTGACCAACCGCGCTGGGGGCAGCGGCAACTCGTCGCCGACAGCGTCGGTGCCCGACACCGCCGTGCTGGACCGCTTTCTGCAGAACAACCAGGACATCACCCTGAAGTCGCAACCCTCGTCGCACGGGCTCATCTAAAACCCCTGACTCAACGCACATCATCCCCCATCCCCCGCACCCCCACCCAACGAAGCAACAACACCGGGCAATGGGGTATCGACACTCAGCAGACCGAAACCAGCCTGGCACAGAAAGGATGTGGGGCGAGTTGCGCACGTCACTCCCTCCAGCCGTCTCGGATGCCAGGCCAGGCCCCCCCCCTTTTTTTTTTTTGGAGATTTTGTCGATATCAGGGAGGTTTAACACGGGCCACTGTGAGGATGGCGTGGTGTCACGACTAGCCGGCACACTTGCCTCACGACGCCCTCTACCTACCTCCCCCCCTCCCCTCCGACACAACACAGGCCGAGCATATCACTAGAGCTTGGGCACGACCTTGCATACCGGAGTGAAAGGCTATAGAGGGGGGGGGGGGTCAATTCTGTGCTCCCCTTTTCTTCCACTTCACTCTTCCCTCACGCCATCCCCCACTTCACCCCGCCCCTCCCCCCACACCCGAGAAATGAATCAGCAGTTCGTCTCGGGGGGGGCACTGAGGCTTCACCTCTCAGTGGAGGGAGGGGGATGATTGGGCGGCGGTGTGTAATACAGGCGGGATGAGAGGGGAAGGGGAATGGGAGGGGGGGGGGGTGATGCGGAAAGAAGTCCATCTCACCTCCTCTCTCTCTCTCTCTCTCTCTCCCCACCCCTCCCTCCTCCCCCCTACCCCCCCCTTGCTGTGTGTGATGGTTGTTTAACCTTCGCTCTCGGCAATTCAAAACCATCTTCTCACACCCCCCCCCCCGCGCCCCCCTCCCCCCCACCCCATTGCTGATGGTGTTGCCGTTGTTTTGTTGTTGTTGTTGTCGTTGTTGCTGTTGGTATACCCCCCCCTCCCCCTTCCCCTTCTTGCCAGATGTTTCTTACCCCACCGCCACCCACCCCTCCCGTTGCGGGTATGGTGTGTTACCCCACCCCCACCTGCCTCTGCCCAAAAAGCTCCACCGCAAGAAAGCGGAGACGAGTTGGAAGGAGGAGGTGCAGGAGGGGTCGGGGTGGGGGGGGGGGGGGATGTTACCTCAATCCGGGGGGTCGGAAGTGAGGAGTCCGGGGGGGTGGGGCGATAGGCGCTGTTTTCGATTATTCGAGTTAAAGTCACCCCCCCCTCCACCTCCACCTCCTCCCCGAATGGTCGAAATCTCGTCAGCACCCCAGATTGCAACGCCGTGTACATAACCTTGCCTTCAAGCTCCCCCCTCCAGACTGTCCGCCTTTGCGTCTTTTGTTGTCACGAGTTTTTCACCGCATATCCAGTATTAAGGGAGCAGGCTCGTATGCCCAGCCGCTGCACCCCTCTATCTATTTTTTTCACAAACAAGGCCCGTGGGACCTACTGTCTGCCCGTCGATCGACTGTTCTCGAGACCCACTTTACCCAGCACAGCCCCCCTGCACCCCTCCCTCTCCCCCACCTCCGGCATCTCTTTTCTCTTCCCAACTCCTGCCCCCCGCGCCCTGTGTTTTTTTCTTTGCCCGTGTAGGGGGCATGCCCATTCCAAAGGCTTCGTTCGGGAAATACAAAAAAAACATATCCAAAAAAAATCCAGTTAAAAAATGTAACAGCGAACGACGCGGAAGGGGTGTGCCCAAGGCACGGCGTTTTATTCCTTAGTCGGGCAGCGGCTTTTGAGTTACCGTCACTCAAGTTTTGTTGGTGGGGTAATATATTGGTGGGGTAAATATGTTGGTGGGGTACTAATTTGGTGGATTTGGGGCTCTGAAAAAAGTTGGTGGGTTATTACCCCACCAACATTATTACCCCAGGGCGCGTTGTACTTGGCGATTTTTTCTGGCACCTGGGATTTGGAGCCCCCTGCCCACCCACCCCGACTGCGCGTACGCATGTGCGTACGCCGTCGGCACTTTCTGAAACCGCGCTGCGTACGCGTACGCAGAAATTGCGTACGGCTGGTATTCCAGGTCTCTCAGCACACAGTAGGCCACCCAGTAGGCTGAGCCCTGGCCTTTGCTCTTGCCTTTCACAGACGGTTCCTTCGCGCACAAGTGCAAAAGGTACGATTACCTACTCGAAGGCTCGAAGGCTGCTGAGGTTGACGACCGATTTGGTGTGCGGACATGGCCGTCTCTTGTACTACATAGACTGCCGTTTGCAGGCGCCGCACGCCCACGCGTACGCCGTATGCATTTTCTGGAAAACGTAGCCATCAGCCGGGCCCCTTAGGCGTTCGCCACGAAAACGGTAGTCAGCGATGCGCATTGGGGTAATAAATTGGTGGGGTAGATTTGTTGGTGGGGTAAATATGTTGGTGGGGTACTAATTTGGTGGATTTGGGGGTTCTGGAAGAAGTTGGTGGGTTATTACCCCACCAACATTACTTGAGTGACGGTAATGAAATGAGAGTTGGTGGGTGGTGGGGTTGGTGGGAGGGGGGGGGGGTGGGGGCTCGCTGGCATCCGCAAACAGCAATACGGCACCACATCAAGCCGGCGAGTGGGCGATGGGACTGATCAGCCTGACAGTAGTCCCACTCTTGGGGTTTGTGATTTTTCGGTGCCAAAATATCGGGCAACGCTGGTTGCCTCAATCAGCCGTCCTTTTGGTTGTCGGATCACAAACAGATAGGCGTGTGTGTGTGTGTGCAAAATCTGGCTCGCACTCGTGCAACCCAGGTCGATATCGGGGATCCCCACCTGTTGTTGTGCACTTGGTTTCCTCTGCAAAGCAGTTGGTGCGGTGGGGTTCTCTCCCGTCGCGTGAAAGAAGGCCACACACATGCGCCATGAAAGTTGAAAGTCACGCTGGATGACAATGAGAATACAAACGGTTTCGCAAAACCAATGAAAATTAAAAAAAAGCAAAAATATTCGGCCTTAGGCGTCCATGCGTGTGCTGAAGTCATCCTCGCTTTGTCGACTCTCTCTCTTGAACTTTTTGCTAAAGAGCAATGCGCGAAGTCGTGTATCACACGAACAGCTCTGTTGGATCAGGTACTCACACACTGAATTTTGCATTCGGGACCGCGTGCCCTGGCGAATGATGTCTGACGTACCTTCCGTCCATGCGCTGCGTTCATGCAACCAGTCGCAAACCACAAAAACTTCCACAGTCGTTCACACAATTGCAGTCGAATGCACAAGGTTGACTCCTGTACGTGTGGCGGGTGGCCGAGAAAAATTAACACCTTTATCATGCGAACCGTTGAGTTGGGAACAAGTATCCGGTATCCGCAGTCAAGCGGGTCACAAGGCACATGGCCACACATGTTTGTGCTTTGATCACAGGAACACCGATTCAAAATACTTTATCCGCCGAGGCTTTCACCAGCCTCTGGTCAAGATAAATATCCTGCATCCCGCATAGCGCGTTGGAACAGTACGCGCTGAGGGTCGGGAGGGGTGGGGGTGTCGAAAAAAATCAAAGTCTTTGAGGCACATGTTACAAACCGTCTCAAGTTTGAGGCAACAAAAAAACCGTAAAAAATACAAAAAAAGAGACAAATAAAAAACACAAAAAAATACTGAAAAATACAAAAAATCCCCGATTCTGCAGCGGTTTCTTGATATCCACCCGATACACCATGTTGCAGCCTCAAGAGGAGGTGTTGAGTGGTGTGGAGGGAGGAAGTGGCGATCGTTGCAGGAAGGGGGCCCATAAACATCATAAAAAGAGTTCAAAAAAAACATCACCCGAAGTCCACAAGTCTTTAGACTGCAGTGTACGGGGGGTGAGGTCCAAAAAAACACAAAAAAATGCCACCCAACAAAAATAATGCCGGCAGCAAAAAAATGATCAAAAACACAGAAAAATATCCCAAAAATATTTCACTTCCCGTCTTCTCTCTCCCCTTACTCATCAAGCTTTGCTGTTGCAGTCGGTAGAAGGTCGCTGAAACCATTCGGGCCTGGTATCGTGTCTCGGTACTTGCACACTCCATTCTTCTTTGATGTAGCGTGTACCCTCAAATCGCAGCCGAATTGCCAGAAAATGGGACGAACACTCTCACTCCTGGAAGTGAATTCAAGCAATGTCTGCATCATCGGAAGCGGTCTCTGCGGGCCCCCGTTTGGCAACACAGAGGTCGATTTCCCGGACAGACATCCAACGAAGGCTGCTGAAGGATGAGGCTGACAAATCTACCGACTGCAACAGTGTAGAACCAGCATGCACACGAAGCGTCTTCGAAGAAGCCGCACGAAACAGTCACGCCGCCCCCTCTGCCCCGAGAAATCCGGGGGACACGCGGTTGGGCATGGCCCTTTCGTAGCGCGTCCCCCCCTCCTTTTTTTTGTTGCTCCCATTCAAATAAACAAGACGTTTATTTCATGGAAGCAAAGAAAAATATTGTGTTTTTTTGTCGTTTGCGTTTTGCGTGCCCTCCTCTCTTCTCCCCCCACCCCCCTTTGCTTCTTCGAGCATATCCACGCGCTGCCCGCAGCCTCAGCCCCAAGTGGCTGCGCGCGTGCCGATGCTTCAATGGTTTCTTCCTCTTGTCTTGTGTGACACGTGCGGCTTGCTCCGGGTGACGTGTGCTGCTGAGCAACCACAGTTCAAAGTGTTGTCGGCAAGGCGACTACCCTTCCTCAGCACCATACCGGTGGCGTGACGGTCCGGACACATGAGCATGGATAAGGCTCTTTTGAGAGCCAAGTGTCTGGCGAATCGCGAGCTAACTTTAGATCGTGTCCTAATGGTAGCTGGTTTGGCTGAATCCGCCCAACGACTGTAACACAGTCTTCTCGTGTGCCCACCCCTCCCCTGTGGTCCGACACAACATCCTAGAGACGAAAAGTTTTGCCTTGTTTATGGGTCATCTTGCGCGTTCCAAGATGATCTCTCTCACTAAACACCGCGGCAAAAAATAGGGGGGAAATATCTAGGTCCCCCCCCCCCCCCCGTCGTGCCTTCCCGATTGCAACACAATGGAAAAACATGGGTGACCGCGAAATTGTCACTCACCCCCCGCCCCCACCCCATCCCATCCATCCCACCCCCCCTCCCCCTTCTCCGCCCCCCACTGCAAATGAAATCAAAATTGCACACCGCGCGAGTTATGGCCTGAGTTGGTTTTGATCTCTCTCTCTCTCTCTCTCTCTCTCTCTCTCTCTCTCTCTCTCTCTCTCTCTCTCTCTCTCTCTCTCTCTCTCTCTCTCTCTCTCTCTCTCTCTCTCTCTCTCTCTCTCTCTCTCTCTCTCTCTCTCTCTCTCTCTCTCTCTCTCTCTCTCTCTCTCTCTCTCTCTCTCTCTCTCTCTCTCTCTCTCTCTCTCTCTCTCTCTCTCTCTCTCTCTCTCTCTCTCTCTCTCTCTTGACAACGTGCCGCTGGCGTGCTGCCCCCCTGAAGCTCGAGCCAACGCAAGCGCAGACCAAAGCAAGCGTCACGTGTCTGTCTGTTTGTCTCTCTCTCTCTCCGAAGTGCTTTGGCAGCGTGATGCTGCACCCCTCTCCCTGTAACAATTCCAGCCGATGCAAGCGCCAGACAGAGAGGAGTGCCACTACGATCAACCTGGGTGTGGTGGGGCTGCTTCCTCGTTGCAGTTCCGACACCCCCAACAACACCACTCCTCCTTTTGGCAGGGCCTCTTCAGGTGCTACCAGGAGGTAGGGGGGGGAAAGAACCCGATTCACCGAGCCTCGGCGAGTCTCAGGCCACAGACAACCCAACGAGTGCGCCACATTTCTGTACCCCCTGCACCTGACTCTCTCTCTCTCTCTTTATCACTGTATCGAGACGCGATAGTGAAGCGTTGCGAAGAGAACTTGGTTTTGTGCGTCACAACAATCACACACTGCGTACCCAAGAGGTGCGGGGTGGGGGTGGAAGTGGGGGAGGTATTGATAAAGTGTGTATATCCTCGTGTTCCGAGAATAGGCAACACGCCCCCCTCCTGGAGGGGTGTGTGTGTGTGTGTGTGTTCCGTTTCTTCGTCATATCTATCTCTCTCTCGCTCTCGCTCATGATGTTTTTTTTCATCAAAACTATGCATCTTCTTGTGAACGGTGTCTACCAGGCTCAGGCAGGGCTTCTCTTGGCATGACATGGGGTGTCACCCACGGGCAACGGCAAAGGCTGTTGCCAGTGCAAGCGTGGATCCAGGGGCATGTGTGCGGCAACTCATCGTGAAGACATGCGCTCTGTGTGTCAGGGCTGTGTCATTTGTGGTCTCCTTTTTGGTGGGCCACCTCACTTACTGCACTTTTGAGCGACTCGGCCCTCAGTGTGGCATCGAAATTGTTGGGTGATTCACTGCTCTGCGCTTGAAAGAGAAGTTATCCCGTGCAGATTGAATGTCTTTGCCCGTCGATTCCTCAGAGCGAGCTCGTCTCAGGATCGATGGGTGCGTGTCGATTAGGCACCCTGAAAAAGGCAGAAAATCTGTCTCCGTTCAAAGAAAGCACCATCTGCTGAGCGTTCGTGTGAACCCCACTCGGCAAAACTTTCCCAGCAATCTCCCGTTCTTTTATGTCAATTTTTCCTTTCCCATTTGCAGCACCCCTTGCCCCCTGCACCCCCCCGCCCCCACACCAAAAACAAAACACACACGCAGTGTGTGATCTCCATGTTTTCTCTTATGCTGTTTTTCAAGTTGTTTGCCAATTCACCCACTGTCTCCCACCCCCATCCCCCCCCGAACCCCAGCCCATTCAGAACCCAGCATTTTCTTTATTCGCAACAATCGGCTTTGCCACAACGAACGGTGCTGTTCGTCGAGTGTTGTTGCAGCCACGGTCAATGTCGGTGGAGATGTACTCCAGCTACAACAGGGCTATTCAAGAACACATGCTCGTGCGGTGCATATTTTTTTTAACCCTTTCTGTCCGGGGGGTATTTTTTCGATTTTTGGGAAAATTCGCCTTCCCAAGTAAATTGTCTTCCACTCCACCTTTTTCAACATTTTTTTATCGGGAACTGCGTTTGCGCAGAACGTTGCATTGTTCCGGTTTTTTTCCCGAAAAAAAATTCACATGTGGGCCTCGCCCGAGAAACCAAAAATCGAGGTGCAAAAAATCCAGAAAAAAATTCAGGGCGGTGTGTGGCCGCCCAAAAAATCCGGGTCCTATGGCGTTCTCGAACAGTTCTGCTCCAGCGCAGTTCCCGATAAAAAAAATGTTGAAAAAGGTGGAGCGGAAGACAATTTACTTGGGAAGGCAGTGGTTTGCACAAGGCAAATAAAGGACATCTGGAGGTGGTTGAACGAGCTCGCCCAAACCCACGATGTCACCACCCACCTCCGCTACATCCCGTCACACGTTGGGGTAGCAGGGAACGAACTCGCTGACAAACAGGCGCAAATCGGTGCCTTCCGGCCGCAGGTGGAACCGGTTAGCCTCGCGTCGGCTCGTGTCGTCCTCCGCCGACACATCTACAACGACGCAACGGTGCCCCGCACGGACAGCGTGTACGCGTACCGTTCGGGAATCGGGGAGACGCGACTGCAACGCCCCGACCTCCGCATGGAGGGACTCACCCGCTTAGGGGAAACCACCATCCGCCGACTCCGGGCCGACCACCACCGCCTGGTCTACGACCACGACATCCCGGGCACGGCACAACCACCTTGCCAACCCTGCCTGAAGCATGCGCCGGGCCACCCCCCGCCTGGGGTCTCACTGAAGCACCTCTTCTTCGGCTGCCCCGCGACAGCGTCGGCCCGACACCACCTCACAGCCACAAACGTGCACAACCTGCTGTTGCACAACTGCAAGGAGGCACTGCGCTACCTGGCCGAGGCAGGGGTAACGGAGCACGGCGAGAAGGACTACCTGAACGCGTGAACCAAATAACATCATCAGAGAACAAGGGCTTCGGCCCGACCCCCCAGCACCCCCCCCCCCCCCCATCCCAGCCCCACGTCACTTTCCACAGGCCGCCAGGCGCGTCAGCGTCGGCGACCGCCCGCCCCCAGTCTGAGAGGCATCAGCCGAATCTCGGTGGAGGCGGGCACAAAACAAAAGGGAGAGTCGTCACTGTGCATATCAGCACGGTCCCGCCCTCTGTGCCAGACCAACACACCACCAAAGGAAAAGAGGAAGAGGCGACGTAAGGCAATGCCTCCGTGCGGCCAGGAGAACACGAAATAGCGACCCCCTCAACGGGGAATGCTACGAGCACGGCCAAAAATCGTTCAAAATCGTTCATAAATCAACAGGTGCAAAACCACATGTTCTGAGGGACCTGACTGTGAGCCACCCCAGCGACCCCGTTAGCCCGTTGGGCACCTGGATCGAGGTAGAACACCCTTCCCTGCCCCTCTGGGGCCATGTAGGATGTCCGCCCGATGACTGACGGCATCAAATCTCCATCAGAGAATTCCACCATATTTCACTGATGGGTGGCTGGAGGCCGAAATCGGGTGGTGCATCGGCACAGCCCGTTGGGGCGGATATTCGAGATGCAGAGGTCTGAAAACTGATTTCCCAGATGACATCTGTCGGAAACCTTTCCCTTATCGAAGGAATCGGGCAAAAAGATGCTCGGGAAAGCTCGATACCTCCCACGCAGGTTCAGGAGGCGGTTTCAAGGGCAAAATCACCGAAAATTCCACCTTGTGGTGCAATTTTGTTACAGAGCCAAGTTGGTCAGAGTTTCGCTTTTCCGACCAACTCTTGTTGCACTTGAAAGATTCGTCCACCCCGTTTCCACCATAAAAAGAAATCTTGAAAAATTCGAAATTCAAATAACTTTGCCTGCATAGGGGGTCTTCGCTGGTCGACAAACTTCGACAAACTTCGTCAGTTTTCAGCCAATTCAACAGGAAATGCACCAAAATGCACTGACGATCACCCCGTAGCGAAGACCCCCATAGGCAAAGTGAAAGCCACTGTAGTGGCCATACCTGCCCAAGACCCTCTGATACCCCCCCAGCCCCCCCAGCTCTCGCGCCTGTGATGGGTCGAAATGTGTTCTGTGGGTCTGCATATCGATGTGTTTTTGCGGAGAATAACTCCAGAGCTTTCCACGATCGGGGGAGTCGAGCGAAATGGGGCACAAGAACACCTGATATGGGTTGACTCGTAAATAGGGGTCATGAGGGACTACCCAAACCCGAAAATCTCACCTGAGGGTGCAATTGTCCTCCGGCAGTACGTTGGACGGATCTCCACCTTTCCCATGAACCCTTGCTGCATTTGAAAGGATTGAGCTCCCCCATTTTACCATACAAAAAAATCCTGAAAAATTCGAAGTGCATAATTATTTACATGAATCTGCCCCGTTAACGGGTAACCGGTATTACCGGGTATTACCGGAAACCCGGTAATCGGCCTCCATTACCGGGTATTACCGGGTCAAAAACGGGTATTACCGGGTAAAATTGGGGGTATTACCGGGTCCGGTAATACCCGTTTTCGTATTACCGGGGATTTTCCGTGGGGATTTCCTTGGTACAGGGATGGTTCGTGGGGTGTCGCAGTGAATCAACTGCAGGGTTCTGGCCATCTTCCGTCTGGCAGTCCAAGGGAAGGTGCGCGGGGGGAATGTCAGGTGTTAGGTGACCCCCCTGCGTTATTCTGAAGGCCAGCCTCTGCAGCCCCTCCTGTCCCACCCCTCACAGGGGCGGCCCTGGGAACACTGGGAGTGGGAACGGCTGGGGAACACCCACGTTCAGTACAACCAAGATCTACGAGGCAGGCTTTGCGGCATGGCGGTGGGGGGATGTGTTGGCGTGGCGTGCCCCGATGATTACACAAACAAAGGTCGAGATAATGAGCCCAGGCCCTGATTCCAACACCTGTTCGTTCAACCAAGATCTATGAGGGACACACCCCTGTCTGTGCCTGTGTCCTCCGTGTGTTGCCTCCTCTCCCTCTTCAATGCACTTCATGGCCTGGCCCGCTTCCACGGAGGCAGAGCGTGTCGTCACACAACCGGCCGTCCACGAGGCTAAGTTCTTTGAAACATGCATCATGACTTGTCCCGACTCGAACCAAGCTGATGATTTATCAGAGGGACCAGTAGCCAAGCAAGATGACAAGAAGCAGGCACAACTCGTGCATATATTGAGGGCCTGGTCGAATCCACGTTTTGCTGGGACTTCTCTGGATTGCATCATATCGTAAGGGGTCGCTAAATACCTTGCCGCACCAGCTCGGATCTTAGCTGCAGGTCCGGTACAGAGTGCCAGAGGTGCTCTTGTCAAGGGTGTCGCCAGAGAGGCTTCACATGGACGTCTTGCTGTGGAGCGTATCACAGAGAATTTCTCAAAATGGAAACGTGTCGACACCACAACTCGAGAACCAGCTCTTCCCGTCCACCTGCCCAAACCAGCCGTTGTCTGGGAGTCGTGAGGCCACCACGTGGGTCGACTGCAGGCTGGTTAGCTTCCGCTCATCATACACAGGGCGGATACCCTCAGCGTCCCGAAGGCAGGTGCGATTATCCACCTTGGTTCGGGGGCAGTCCAGCGGCGAGCCCGTGTTGAAGCCACCCCAGCAAATACAAGTCCGCTCACCGTACTGTGACCTGCTGTGGCAGGAACCACAAGCCCGGCCACGCCAAGAAGCACCTCTCGGTACCATAATGCTCGTTGGCTGCTCGCAGATAAGTGTTGCGACAAGCACCCAGCCAGCAGAGCGATGTGACCGAATAACGGAGCTGGCGTGACCAAGCACTCGAGCCTGGGGTAGGAGAAGATGCACGCCTAGGAGGTTTACCTGAACGAAGGACCGATAATTGAAAACGAGGAGCCCTTCGCTCTGTGCCACTGTGTGCCCAACTGTGCCACTTTGCAACCAGTTTGGTGACGCACCGTTTCTGCATTTCTGAGCCAAGGTCCTTAAATGATGGAAGCTATGGGAACAGTGCCTCTCTGTGATGGAACCTTCATTGGTTCAGAATGTGCCTGCCCCAAGACCCTGTTGGCCCAGGCAGTCACTGCCCCAATGGAATGGGGCTCGCAGACTTTGGGAGAGGAAGGTGGCCCTGCGATCACGCCTGTCTCATGTTATGCGTGTGTGTGATCGACTGCCTGATCTGAAGGCACCGCCGGCTCTGGAAGGGCTCAGGTGGTGTGTGGGCACCGTGCAGTAGTCAGCACTGCTGCGACGGAAACTCGAAAAGTCTGCAATGAGCCACACAAACCAGACGTGAACTGCGGAACCCGGCTTTCGATCACCCCATGCGCCATAGAATCCAATGTCGACCACAACACACTGCTAAGGGGAAGGGAATCAACCCAAAAAACAAAGGGAAATCCCCATGGAAAATACCCGGTAGCGCTACCGGGCTATAACCGGGTATTACCGGGTATTACCGGGCAAACGGGTATTACCGGACCCGGTAATACCCGTTTTTCGACCCGGTAATACCCGGTAATACCCGGTAGCCGTTAACGGGGCAGATTCATGTATTTACTTACGTAAGCAAAGTGCAAAGCCACTGTAGTGGCTTCCCGGACAGAAAGGGTTAAAAAATCAAAAAAAAACTCGAAAAAACGGTGCTCTACTTCGCTTGCGAAGTAGAGCGTCGCACGCACTGCCCGATCCGCAGCGTCCAACCAAACCAGCGATGGGGTGCGTGGTTTCTGTTCCATGGCTTTTGGTGGCTCCCGGCTCCAGTTCTTGTCTTTATCCCCAGCTTTGCACAAACAACACCCCGATAAGGTACCCCCCTATCCCCCGCCCACTCACAGTTGTTCGACGCCCTCGTCGCAGCGCGACGGGTTGTGGGGCGAGTGAGCGGGTGTTCCTAGCATCACCGGCACTCTCGTCCCCCATTTCGAGCCATACATATGCGGCGAGTGCCGGGTACCCCATACTACCTTTGTTGCCACCACCACCCCCCCCCCCCTTCCTTATTTTGCTTCTCTCACACCTCGTCTCTCATGCTCATGGCGCAGCCACGACCGACCTGACGGCATGGTCAACCTTGAGTTGCAGTGGCTTATCATAGGCCGAATCACTGCGCCAGAGGCCAATACTTCGGCTGTGCTTGCAAATCTCCCCCAAAAGGACTACCAGTGGTGTGTGAACTTTCCAGACTGACATGGCGGTCTGTTGTTCGTTCAGAAAGAAGACTTGGATTTGCGTTTCCTGCGAGAGTGCACGTGTTGCAGGGTGCAAAATGCTGTCCACGAGTTTTTTTAGTGCGAAACGCGACTGTTCTGTCAAATCAATGGATGGAGTAGTCGAAGAGGGGGCGTGGTAATGTGTCAGATCAGACCCCGTGCGTCATCCGAGCTAAGCATAGCCCGCTGATCGTTATCATCGAGGACACCAGAGAGGGGGTAAGAAGCATCAGCAAGGGTGTCGCCGAATGTTCAGCTGCTGCCGCAATGCATAACTCCATGCGGCACGCGGAAATCACCCTGCACACCACGTTCTCTCTTTCCTTGAAGACAAGCTCTGGATCGATTGGAACTTGTTATTGAATAATATTCACAACACAAACAAAGGCAACGGAACAAAGGCATACAGGGGGCCGTGGTTCAAGGGACGGCAGTCAAGGCAAATCATCGGGGAGTCGCGTGTGTGTGGAAGGGGGAGGCATGATCGCTGTTCAAAAATTGCGTGCGGCCAGGGGAAAAACAGCGACCCCTCTCACCGGGAGCTGCAGATAACGCTATAAAATTGTTCAAATCGTTCGAAACGCCCTCCTCTCTGACCCACACTGCATTGAGTCAGAGGTTCCCCCACGTCAGATGCGGATCTGTTGTGTTGTTTTATTTGCAGGACCACAACCGCTCGTCTCTGGCACCGCCCTGATTACCCAGTGTGTGTGGCAAGATGTATCCACCCATCTGTCTCAATTGATCATCGGGAGCTCGACATTCCCACCCCCCTTCCCCCCGATTCACGTCTCCGCGAGAGTTGCTAGCCGATCCCGCCAGCCCCCCGCTCCGCACTTACTTCTCCTTTTGTGATTTCGTGTTGCACCAACCCCGTTACTTTTGCTGCCGTACCAAACCCCCCCCCCCCTCTGCCTCTTGATTGAAAAAAAATGACAACTCCGTGGTCTGGCCGTGTGACAAGAAGTGCTGCCCACCTTTGCAGCACCGAGAAGGGGCAGATATGTAAGCAAAATGTGCGCGGGGGGGGAGGGGGTGCGGCGAGGGAGTTGGGGGTTGGGTGGGAGTCCTATTCTTTTCACACACACTTCATGGGGAGTGGTGGCGCCTGCTCCTCACCCCTCCCCCCCCCCACGGGCGGAACAAAGTATGGGCGCCATTCAGAACAGCCCATACCCCTGCATGACCTTCGGAACAACAAAAGCGAACAGCCTGGTGGCAGTGGGGTGCCGTTTTCAGAAAAACCGCCCCCGCCCCCCCGCCCCCTTATCTGGAAACTTGTATGGCCACCCCAAGCAAGAACCCCAAGCGATCTGGCAAGGACGACCCGTGAGGAACGATACCCAATCGCGCTCTATGCATGCGTCGGGATTCAGTCAGCAGGCCCGTGGTTAGAAATGACAACAGTCTCTTGAAGCTCTCAGTTTCTTCAAGTTTCCTGAAGTTTCTTCCCCACGGCCTTCCAGATTGTGACGTATTGCGGCGGGGTGCGTGTCACCCCTTATCTCTGGTAAGGAGGGTGGCAGAGGGAGGGGGGGCGGTGGGGTGCGCCCGTTTGGGGGATCTCGGCTCAAGCGTGAACCTCGCAGCTGGGTGTTCGCCAAAGAAAACCAATTCGCGTCATCACGTTTTTCCATGCACACACTGAGCCCCCGAGTTCTATTTCAGGGAGTGGTGTGGGGGCTGGGTCGACCGACAATTATGTGTGTAATGTGTGTGTGTTGTGTGTGTGGTCACCGAGAAGAAAATTATCAAAAAAATGCCAAGATGGAGCGTCCCTCTTGTCCAGCCTCCCCCCTCCGCCCAGCAACGCGCTGGGTAGTGGGTGGCGGCGGTGGGTGAGTGGAGCGGCCGTCCCAAAAAAAATCAGAAATATTCAGGGAAAAAATACCATGAAGAGAGATGACAAAAACTCTCCGGGGGAAAAAAACATCAAAAAAATGACGCGTTTATCTCGCTGTCGCTAAAAGAGAGGCGTTGGGTTACCGCTGACATACGTTACATCAGCGGGGGGTCGGGGGGGGGTGGGTGTAACATCTTGTTGTTATTGTGTTTAACTTTTCTTGTTTGTCTTTTCTTCTGTTGAATTCAATTGAGTGGATCCGGCACATACATCGGCCTACAGCTGGCACCTCTGATGATGATCATGATTGAGCTGTGCCACCCCCCCAACAATCATTCTGAAATAAATTAGCAGGGTCACATTTCTGCACATTCGAGAGGTAACTGACGAACGCCTCACTCCGCCCATCTGCCTGCTTTCACGGGAATAGGCAGCGTTGAACTGTTTGTTCTATCAACGAACGATCCGATGCGAATTGTAATTCTTTCTTGATCGGGGTGTTCTCGCGATCGGCGAACACCCCCTTGCTCTTCTCTGATTTGAACTGTTCAATCGTTTTATATACCCACACCCTACAGTGTTACTATTTACTATAGTTGAATACGCGGGTGATTCCGGTAGTGCCATCCCCCTGTTGCCCCTCAGCTGACGCGCGCACGCGTGTGGAGCGTTATGTAGCCCTCGTCTTCTCGCCAAAAAAAAAGTACAAACAGAAAAGCAAAAAGCAAAAAAGCACAAAAAAAAGCCCTAAAGAATTCTTCGTCGTCTTTCTCGAGTAGTTCCCGAATTTCGAGAATACTTTCTATCGCTAGTGGGGGTGGCGCGTGTGTTTTGCATGGCGCCAACCCCTGCATACGGCAGTCCTCTTCACTTAAGGTGGCTTTGGTTGGCAACGGCTTGGCAGCGAGTGTCTTTTGAGCGGCCACAGGCAGTGTGGAGCGCTCAATTTCAGGCCCCCGTTGTTCCGGCACACGATTGGTGGTGTCACCTGCCAAACGCCACCTCTTCTGCTTCTTGTTAGTGGTGGCTTTGTCGTATTTTTTTTACCCCCAAACATGTGGGTGTGCTCGGGCCTGCTGGTATCTTGGGCTGGGGCCAGGTGTGAACGTGCTGCTCGGCAGTTGTCAGACCATTTATCTGCTGACGGCAGCCCACTTTTTCAAAAAAAAAATATGCGAATTTTCGAGCTTCAGGCTGGTGGGCTGCGCTGCCCTAGGTTTCTTTGGGCAGACGGAGATATTTTGGAAATATTCTTGGGATCACTGACCCTCCCCACCCACCCCCCCCCCCCCCCAAGGCTGGACAAATGCTGCATTTTAAAAATAAAAAACATACACGGTGGACTCCAGCGGCCCTAGCGGGAGTCTGGGAGCGGGAGTCTGAGCGGGTGTCAAAGACTCCCGCTAGCGGGAGTCTGACTCCCCCTAGCGGGAGTCTTTTCACCTATTTTCATCCATTTTTCCCATGATATAGTTACAGTCTACTGGCGTGGGGGGTAAAATCATGGTGGAAGAGGGATGGGGAGGGGCTTGTTTTGCTTCTGTCAGTTTCCCCGGACTCTGGACTACCTACCTATCCTCCTGGTAGCGGCTGCACCTGCGGAGGTGAGCGGTTAGAATTTGAGGTGTCAAAGTGCGGCCATCGCCTGTCGTAGTTGTGTTACACCTTGGGCAAGACAAGCCATCCTGCAGGCCTCATCTTCTTCGTCAGAACTGTCATCCCCCTCCTGCTGTGCGCGTTGGTCAAGCGTGCTCAAAGTCGCCTCGGATGACACGAATGGTGTGAAAGTCGCCCCCAGCGGGATTGGCATTTTGCACAAGCAGAGCGATAATTTGCGGTATCCTTCGGGGAACCGGGACAGGAAGTAGGGCGCGCTGATGGGTTCAACGAAGTCCTGTGTGTTGCAGTGCACAAACCCCTTCTGCAGCTGTGTCAACTGTGTGCAAAGAACATACACAGCCAATCTATGAGCGTGTCGGGTGTGCAGACACGGACACAGAATGACTTCTCTATACCCGAGGATCCCGTCCTGCGACAGGTGCGCAACCTTCCAAGGCATGCCCGATGCGCGCCGCTTCTCTTCTGCCATCGCAAGATCTCTCTCGTAAGTTGCGGAGCTGGCGATTGTAACGGCATCTTTCTTGCGATGTCCGTTCTCTGCTTCTTCAAATTCGTCGTTGTTCTGCAGAGGCACTGCATCTTCTGGAGCCCACCAATGATGGAGACTGTGTACGTAGGCATTGCGCGTTGATCCCTTTTCGGCATGCTCCATCAACCAGTGAAATATATGCCCTGAGATCCGAGCACGCAAGAAGGGAATCCGGGCTGACTCATCCTTGCATCCCCAGAAGTGCCAGGGGATGTCTGCATACCGGAAATGCATGAGGTCTGCAAGGGAGACAAAGAGGTAGCGGAACAAGCCCTTGTAGGTGTGTCCTGTGACAGGCAAGCACGACCTTCCGGAACTGAGCACCTGTCCCATTCTGCGACACATTCAGTGCAAGGTTTGTACAGGTCTTGTCGAATATTTTTTTGTTGTCTCATCCAGTACCCTGATCAGCCGCATGGCGAGCCCCTTGCAGTCATGGAGTGCTGGGGTGACGTAGCGGGCATTGGGAAGCACACCTGCCAAGAGGGAGGGGTAGCCAGCCTCTTTCATCTCAGAGAGAGTCAGGTGCGGGTATCGATGCACCTGTTGATACCAGCGTTCTTCTGGGATGTCGCACAGTGAGCATCGGTGCCCTCGCCCCCCGCATCGCCTCATTGTTGCCCACTGCTGATCTATACTCCCGCTAGCGGGAGTTGGACTCCCCCTAGTTGAGACTCCCGAAAAGGGTTAAACCCGGTAGTGGTACCCTACCCCCGCTGGAGTACACCGTGCAAGGCCGGATCAGCCCACGGGTGGGTTTGAGGAAGAAATCTGGGGGGGCAAATTTTGCTGCGACTTCCGGTTTCACCCGGCCGAACTCCAGCATCTATCCAGACCCACGGTGCCAAGCCGTTCGCCCGTGTCGCGATCATTCGCGGCTTCAGGCTGCCCCCGACGACACGTTTGTATCCTGCACCTTGCCATACTTCGCCTCCACCTTGTATATGACGGAGAGCGCCCTCCTTCCGCATCGTTGCGACTTCCCTGACAGCGAACTTATCCATGTCAGGGAAGACATGGCGATGATTGCGTTGGCCACCTGGGTGCTGTGCTTGTGGAGCTCCTTGCTCAACACCGTTGCTAGGAGCCTTCTAATGGATCCCAGTGTCAGCACACTGCCCCCTTTTTTAACAGGGAAGGCCGTGCAAAAATCATGCACAATGTTCGTCGCCTCCGCAGCCTCGGGACTCTCTGCGCTCTTCTTCTTCTTAATCGACTTTGCCGCCGGCTTCGCTGCCGGCTTCGTTGTCGTCTTCCCCATTTTTGTGAATCAGGTCTGCGAGCTGGGATGGGTGGAAACGTCCGTTTCGTTTGGTGTGGCTGTACTTCAGTGACGAGTGCCACATTGCATAGGTATCATGGGAAAAATGAGTGAAAATAGGTGAAAAGACTCCCGCTAGCGGGAGTATAGACTCCCGCTAGCGGGAGTCTATACTCCCGCTAGCGGGAGTTGGACTCCCCCTAGTTGAGACTCCCGAAAAGGGTTACCCTACCCCCGCTGGAGTCCACCGTGTAAAATAAAATAAAGTGCAATAAAATGCAGTAAAGTGCAGTAAAATGCAGTAAAGTGCAATAAAGTGCAGGAGAGCGTGTTGTAGGGGTGGCTCGGCGTGACGGTGGGCAGGATGCTGACCTGCCGTGCCAGGGGACCCTGATCCGCCCACTCTGGCCAACACAAGGCCACCAAGGCAGTGCCCCCGCCAGGCCCGCCCTGCTGCTGTTCGGCATGCTTGATGCTGCTTCCGAGTGCCGGGGCCAATCAGGCAGCAGGCGCACCCCAGCACCGCAGGCGCAGCAGGGCGGACCAGCACGGCGGTGTGCGGTGGGCAGTCCACCTTCCTCGGACGTTGTACAGCTGAGCTCTGGCGTACGGGTTCTTCACCATCCCGTTCGGGGAGGCTGGACATCAGAGCGGACTGAAAGCACTCAAAGCAGGACTGAAGCCAGGCGGAGGCCGCACCGATCAGGTCCTGCGAACCCACCGACCCAACATAGGCAGGGCACATCCATCCCGGCCTGCATTCTCTGCCGGAGCCTTGGTGCGTCCCTGTGACCTTCAGGAGAACCTCCGTGCAGGAGCGGTACTTTTTGCCATCTTCTGCGGGTTTGCGGCTGTCCGCAAACTTGCAGACGTGGCTGCACCTCTGTAAAGTGGGTGTGACTCCAGCATTTGGCCTGTCCATAGTGGTCTTCCCAGCTGTACGTATGCGAAGCCCAAGGCACCACTAAGGACCATGCACTTTATCCAAAAATCCGGAAAATAAAATACAATAAAATGCAGTAAAATGCAGTAAAATAAAGTGCAGTAAAGTGCAGTAAAAATTTGCTGCCAGCCTTGCCCCCCCCCCCCTCCCCTTTTATTTTATGTTGCCCACACCCACCCACACACACACCCCCCCCCCTTCCCCCACACCCCCGAGTTCTTACACGGTGGGATCTTGTAAATTTTACATGTATAACTACAAGTATATACATGTATTATACATGTATAATACTTGCATGTCAACTATTATACATGTATAATACATGTATATGCCTGAAATATACATGTAAAATACATGTACCGTAAACGGAAATATTGTGGACCGTAATAAAGGTGAACCGTACTATAGGTGGACCGTAAAAAAGATGGAACAAATGGGATTTTTCCGGAACTTGGAACATTTTTACGGTCCACCTATTTTACGGTTGGGATCGTGGACTTGGCGGTTTTTTTTACGAGTTCCTTCGCGACGAAGTCGCGAAGGAACCAAGGAAATCGTACGGCTGAAGCTGCAGGATTAACACCACAGGGCCTCAGCACAGAGTGTGCACTCACCATCGTCCGGGAACTGTTCTCCCACAGTTACTGCAGGGTGTACTACACTAAAGGAGTACGATTTCCCTGAATTTTTCGGGCACTGATTCACGAATTTACATCTGGAGGGAGCCCGGTGGTCTCAGCTTCTGTCTGCGCGCCCTGCCGTACTGTGGCTGCTTTTGTGGGCTCGTGCAGCAGGTTCTACTTTTACTTCTACCGGAATGCTCCTTGCATGGTACTACACTTCTCGAGGTGTGGTGGTGGGTGAGTCTCGAGGTGAGATCGTGCCTTTTCCACACGCAGGGAGGACTTGCTTCTCTTGCTGGTGTTGGTTGCGGTGGTGGAGGGAGGGTCCAAAGCTGGGAGGTCGGGAGGCCTACGTGTGGGTGTCTGCGGCGTGGAGGCCGCAGTCCGCGCCCCGCAACCCACCAGCCCGCGGGCGAAAAACGCATTGTCTTTTCCATATTCAGTCCCAATAAATGGTGGACCGTAAAAAAGATGGAACGTTTGGCCTTTTTTTGGGAACTTGGAACATTTTTACGGTCCACCCTTTTTCCGTTTACGGTATATCAAGTAAAAATACAAGTATAATACTTGCATGTCAACTATTATACTTGTATTTTTACTTGATATACCGTAAACGGAAAAAGGGTGGACCGTAAAAATGTTCCAAGTTCCCAAAAAAAGGCCAAACGTTCCATCTTTTTTACGGTCCACCATTTATTGGGACTGCATATGGAAAAGACAATGCGATTTTCGCCCGCGGGCTGGTGGGTTGCGGGGCGCGGACTGCGGCCTCCACGCCGCAGACTCCCGCACGTAGGCCTCCCGACCTCCCAGCTTTGGACCCTCCCTCCACCACCGCAACCAACACCAGCAAGAGAAGCAAGTCCTCCCTGCGTGTGGAAAGGGCACGATCACCACCACTCACCTCGAGACTCACCCACCACCACACCTCGAGAAGTGTAGTACCATGCAAGGAGCGTTCCGGTAGAAGTAAAAGTAGAACCTGATGCACGAGCCCACAAAAGCAGCCACAGTACGGCAGGGCGCGCAGACAGAAGCTGAGACCACCGGGCTCCCTCCAGATGTAAATTCGTGAATCAGTGCCCGGAAAATTCAGGGAAATCGTACTCCTTTAGTGCAGTACACCCTGCAGTAACTGTGGGAGAACAGTTCCCGGACGATGGTGAGCGCACACTCTGTGCTGAGGCCCTGTGGTGTTAATCCTGCAGCTTCAGTCGTACGATTTCCTTGGTTCCTTCGCGACTTCGTCACGAAGGAACTCGTAAAAAAACCGCCAAGTCCACTATCCCAACCGTAAAATAGGTGGACCGTAAAAATGTTCCAAGTTCCGGAAAAATCCCATTTGTTCCATCTTTTTTACGGTCCACCTATAGTACGGTTCACCTTTATTACGGTCCACAATATTTCCGTTTACGGTACATGTATTTTACATGTATATTTCAGGCATTTACATGTATTTTACATGTATAATACTTGTCATGCAAGTATTATACATGTAAAATACTTGCATGACAAGTAAAATACTTGCATGCAAGTAAAATACATGTATTTTACTTGCATGCAAGTATTTTACTTGTCATGCAAGTATTATACATGTATAATACTTGCATGACAAGTATTATACATGTAAAATACATGTAAATGCCTGAAATATACATGTAAAATACATGTATATCAAGTAAAAATACAAGTATAATAGTTGACATGCAAGTATTATACTTGTATTTTTACTTGATATACATGGGGGCCCTCGCTACCAGTCACTGCTCGTCACAGCTCGTCAGTCAGTGAGGGGAAGTGGGCTGGAGCTCACTTTTTCTCACTCAGTCACACTTGGTAGCGAAGGCCCCCCATGTATTTTACATGTATATTTCAGGCATATACATGTATTATACATGTATAATAGTTGACATGCAAGTATTATACATGTATAATACATGTATATACTTGTAGTTATACATGTAAAATTTACAAGATCCCACCGTGTATCTCTTTTCCCCTTTCGGGGGGGGGGGGGGGTTTCGCCAACGTGCAAAGCTGCGGCAATTTTTCGGCGTTTATCAAATAGGTGAAAATACACCAAAAACGCATCGGCACACTGCACCGCTGGGTCGCGACCTCCCCCCCAGCCCCCCCCCCCCCCCCCCTTCCCCTGCAAATATTGACGTTACTTTACCTGATTTTTTTACCCCCACCCCATTGTTGTTAGCCCCCATTTAAAACTTTACGTTTTAAACGTTTTAAATGTTTTAAATGGGGGCCCTCGCTACGAGTCACTGTGAGTCACGAGTCGTCAGTTTTCAGCCAAACATGGCTGACTTCTCACTTTTTCTCACTCAGTCACACTTGGTAGCGAGGGCCCCCAATGTTTTAAATTAAAACGCGTTTTAAATTACCGCACGGTGGACTCCAGCGGGGGTAGGGTAACCCTTTTCGGGAGTCTCAACTAGGGGGAGTCCAACTCCCGCTAGCGGGAGTCTGACTCCCCCTAGCGGGAGTCTTTTCACCTATTTTCACTCATTTTTCCCATGATACCTATGCAATGTGGCACTCGTCACTGAAGTACAGCCACACCAAACGAAACGGACGTTTCCACCCATCCCAGCTCGCAGACCTGATTCACAAAAATGGGGAAGACGACAACGAAGCCGGCAGCGAAGCCGGCGGCAAAGTCGATTAAGAAGAAGAAGAGCGCAGAGAGTCCCGAGGCTGCGGAGGCGACGAACATTGTGCATGATTTTTGCACGGCCTTCCCTGTTAAAAAAGGGGGCAGTGTGCTGACACTGGGATCCATTAGAAGGCTCCTAGCAACGGTGTTGAGCAAGGAGCTCCACAAGCACAGCACCCAGGTGGCCAACGCAATCATCGCCATGTCTTCCCTGACATGGATAAGTTCGCTGTCAGGGAAGTCGCAACGATGCGGAAGGAGGGCGCTCTCCGTCATATACAAGGTGGAGGCGAAGTATGGCAAGGTGCAGGATACAAACGTGTCGTCGGGGGCAGCCTGAAGCCGCGAATGATCGCGACACGGGCGAACGGCTTGGCACCGTGGGTCTGGATAGATGCTGGAGTTCGGCCGGGTGAAACCGGAAGTCGCAGCAAAATTTGCCCCCCCAGATTTCTTCCTCAAACCCACCCGTGGGCTGATCCGGCCTTGCACGGTGTACTCCAGCGGGGGTAGGGTACCACTACCGGGTTTAACCCTTTTCGGGAGTCTCAACTAGGGGGAGTCCAACTCCCGCTAGCGGGAGTATAGATCAGCAGTGGGCAACAATGAGGCGATGCGGGGGGCGAGGGCACCGATGCTCACTGTGCGACATCCCAGAAGAACGCTGGTATCAACAGGTGCATCGATACCCGCACCTGACTCTCTCTGAGATGAAAGAGGCTGGCTACCCCTCCCTCTTGGCAGGTGTGCTTCCCAATGCCCGCTACGTCACCCCAGCACTCCATGACTGCAAGGGGCTCGCCATGCGGCTGATCAGGGTACTGGATGACAGGGGTGGAGCTTGGGGGTTTTTTCGGGTCAGCTGACCTGATTTTCTGCAGGCCCTCACAAAAAATCAGGTCAGGGGTAAAAAGAAAAAAAAATATAGATTTTCGGGAAACCGGAAAAGTTGGCTCCTCGCCTTGGGGCCTCAAGGTGACCAGGAGGCGTTTCGTGAGCAAAGTGACCCCAGCGACATGAGCACAGGCCTCAAACAGTCACAATAGAGGACAAATGAAGCTGCCCAACCCGTACCGTGCAACAGACGTTTACTACCGTGGCCTCCGGTGGCTGGGGGGCTCCGCCCCCCAGACCCCCCTGTGGCATGTGCCTGTCTTGTACCCAAGCCCTTTACATCAGGGAATCTCAGTATCCTCAGGAGGACGCAGCCAACTCACACAGAATCCGTACGCCCGCAAGTCACAGATGTTCACTACCGTGGCCTCCGGCGGCTGGGAGCTCCGCCTCCCAGACCCCCCCTACGGCATGTGTTTGTCTTGTAACCAAGTCCTTGCGCGTCCGGGGCTGCATATCGGTTCCGGTACCTCGCGGGAGGCTGGGCCCGAGCACTGATCTCTGAGACGAACCGGGGGGGAACCCATAAGAAAAAATTGGCTGACCCGATCTGACCCGATCCAGCCCGCAACCCCATATTTCAAGCTCCACCCCTGCTGGATGAGACAACAAAAAAATATTCGACAAGACCTGTACAAACCTTGCACTGAATGTGTCGCAGCATGGGACAGGTGCTCAGTTCCGGAAGGTCGTGCTTGCCTGTCACAGGACACACCTACAAGGGCTTTCCGCTACCTCTTTGTCTCCCTTGCAGACCTCATGCATTTCCGGTATGCAGACATCCCCTGGCGCTTCTGGGGATGCAAGGATGAGTCAGCCCGGATTCCCTTCTTGCGTGCTCGGATCTCAGGGCATATATTTCACTGGTTGATGGAGCATGCCGAAAAGGGATCAACGCGCAATGCCTACGTACACAGTCTCCATCATTGGTGGGCTCCAGAAGATGCAGTGCCTCTGCAGAACAACGACGAATTTGAAGAAGCAGAGAACGGACATCGCAAGAAAGATGCCGTTACAATCGCCAGCTCCGCAACTTACGAGAGAGATCTTGCGATGGCAGAAGAGAAGCGGCGCGCATCGGGCATGCCTTGGAAGGTTGCGCACCTGTCGCAGGACGGGATCCTCGGGTATAGAGAAGTCATCCTGTGTCCGTGTCTGCACACCCGACACGCTCATAGATTGGCTGTGTATGTTCTTTGCACACAGTTGACACAGCTGCAGAAGGGGTTTGTGCACTGCAACACACAGGACTTCGTTGAACCCATCAGCGCGCCCTACTTCCTGTTCCGGTTCCCCGAAGGACACCGCAAATTATCGCTCTGCTTGTGCAAAATGCCAATCCCGCTGGGGGCGACTTTCACACCATTCGTGTCATCCGAGGCGACTTTGAGCACGCTTGACCAACGCGCACAGCAGGAGGGGGATGACAGTTCTGACGAAGAAGATGAGGCCTGCAGGATGGCTTGTCTTGCCCAAGGTGTAACACAACTACGACAGGCGATGGCCGCACTTTGACACCTCAAATTCTAACCGCTCACCTCCGCAGGTGTAGCCGCTACCAGGAGGATAGGTAGGTAGTCCAGAGTCCGGGGAAACTGACAGAAGCAAAACAAGCCCCTCCCCATCCCTCTTCCACCATGATTTTACCCCCCACGCCAGTAGACTGTAACTATATCATGGGAAAAATGGATGAAAATAGGTGAAAAGACTCCCGCTAGGGGGAGTCAGACTCCCCCTAGCGGGAGTATAGACTCCCGCTAGCGGGAGTCTTTGACACCCGCTCAGACTCCCGCTCCCAGACTCCCGCTAGGGCCGCTGGAGTCCACCGTGCGTATACGTAAATATTATGGAACGTAAATATTATGGAACGGGCCCATTTTTGGCCGGTCCGTTCCATAATATTTACGTTCCAAAATATTTACAGGGCCAGTTGGGGACTCGGTGGTGAGGACGGCTTGCGTCAGGAATCGCGCGAAAAGTGCACGAGTAGGTCCCGTCAGGGACTCTGTACGCCGTCCGATCACCTGGTCCAAGTCCCCGAGTCGCAGAAAGCCCTGTAAATACCGTAAACGGAAATATTGTGGACCGTAATAAAGGTGAACCGTACTATAGGTGGACCGTAAAAAAGATGGAACAAATGGGATTTTTCCGGAACTTGGAACATTTTTACGGTCCACCTATTTTACGGTTGGGATAGTGGACTTGGCGGTTTTTTTTACGAATTCCTTCGACGAAGTCGCGAAGGAACCAAGGAAATCGCACGACTGAAGCTGCAGGATTAACACCACAGGGCCTCAACACAGAGTGTGCGCTCACCATCGTCCGGGAACTGTTCTCCCACAGTTACTGCAGGGTGTACTACACTAAAGGAGTACGATTTCCCTGAATTTTCCGGGCACTGATTCACGAATTTACATCCGGAGGGAGCCCGGTGGTCTCAGCTTCTGTCTGCGCGCCCTGCCGTACTGTGGCTGCTTTTGTGGGCTCGTGCAGCAGGTTCTACTTTTACTTCTACCGGAACGCTCCTTGCATGGTACTACACTTCTCGAGGTGTGGTGGTGGGTGAGTCTCGAGGTGAGTGGTGGTGATCGTGCCCTTTCCACACGCAGGGAGGACTTGCTTCTCTTGCTGGTGTTGGTTGCGGTGGTGGAGGGAGGGTCCAAAGCTGGGAGGTCGGGAGGCCTACGTGCGGGAGTCTGCGGCGTGGAGGCCGCAGTCCGCGCCCCGCAACCCACCAGCCCGCGGGCGAAAATCGCATTGTCTTTTCCATATTCAGTCCCAATAAATGGTGGACCGTAAAAAAGATGGAACGTTTGGCCTTTTTTTGGGAACTTGGAACATTTTTACGGTCCACCCTTTTTCCGTTTACGGTATTATGGAACGAAAAAAATCTGGAACGCCAACCCACCAGCGTTCCATAATATTTACGTTCCATAATATTTACGTTCCAAAATATTTACGTATACGGTAATTTAAAACGGAGTTTAAAACGGGGTTTAAAATCGGCTTTTTTGGTGGCGTTTTCACACCAGAAATGGCAGTTTTCGGACAAAAAGGGGGGTTTTCAGGCTGTTCGTGACCAATTTGGGGTGCGATTCCTCCATTACTGCCCAGAGGGCACATATTAGGTGTAAGTTTAGGTGTAAATTAGGTGTAAACGTACAGCGAGCATGGTAATGCTGCGTTGTAGCTCGAGACCGGTGCGCCAGAGCGTTCCAGGCATCATCCTATGCATTGCCCTCCGCTGGTGGCCTCAGGGCAGCGTGCACCGTCGACAGCTTTTCGATGGTCTGGGGGTTGAGATTCACTCTTCTACCGCCCGAGATCCACCCCATGGAGCTGAAGCGGCGCTCCACCTCAGCCGTCGAAGGACGGATCGCCACGATGGGCCTGGCAATTTCGCTCAGCCCACCGCAGGACCTTCTTCCCTTCAGAACAGCCCACCACTCTTCTGGCGGAACCGCATCTGCAATCTTCCAGTAGTCGGGATTTGTGTAAATCCCGAACCTGGAGGAGAGAAGGAGCAGGTTCGCCGTGATCCCCCCACGCCCCCTCACGTACTCCTCGGCCCTTTCGATGACATCATCAGAGTGCTGGTAGCCCTCGTAGAAGGCCTTCGCGTCACCAGCACCCTTCAGTCCGTACTCCACAGGGCTCAGGACGGTCGCAGCACAGAGCCAATCCAGGCTCTGGTACTGCGCAACCCTCCGCTCAGCCGCCTGCTCTGCCCAGTCGGACATCTTCTTCTTCTCTGCACGAGGAAGCTTCGCCGCACATGCAGCGATCTTTGCCTCGATGGCAACGAAGAAGGGAATGATCATGCACGCACGTGCAGAGTTTCCCTGCAGGAGGTTAATCGCGATGGTGATGAAGGAAACTGCTTCGTACACAACTGCGAAGGTATCCCACTTCTCCAGCAGGGTGGGGAGACCGGGCATCTGGGCTGCGACCCCATCTTTCTCGTTCATCAGGATGAGGGAGGTTTTCGATTCAAACAGGACCTCCCAGCAGGTGTGCGAGCTGGTCCAGCGAGTCAGGGTCGGGCGAGGAGGCATCTTCGAGCGAACCCGGCCATTCTGAATCTGGAAGGCTCCGAACATGCGGCCGAGAGCTTCGACGTTCCGGATGGAGGAAGCGACACCGCTCAACAGGTCCGTCATCCAGGCGAACGGGTTCTTCACCTCCTTCCCCCCGCTCTTCCTCACACCCAGGCTGTCGTTCAGCAGCCGGTTCAGCGTGTGCGCTGCACAAACCAGGTGGAGGCACTGCTGACCGGCAGACGGCCTCTCGGTATTGACCTTGTCGGCAACACGCCTGCATCCCGCTACGACAGTCGAAGCACCATCGCTGACGAGGGCCGCGGTCTTCGTCAAATACGGGAAGCCCATCAGATGGTTGTACAGCTCATCGGCATTGTGACACTCCTCCTCGAGGGGTTTCGAGCTCACAGGGTGGGCCTGTCCACCATCGCCGGCGCCGAGAAGGGAGAACACTTTGTCGCCACGGTTTGTCTTCCACTCATCCATGTACACAACGACGTGGGTGCTCTTGGACAGGGCTTCCTTCATCGGAGCTGTGACTTTCTCATACTCCGCCTCCAGCACCCTCCCAGCGAGCTGATGCCTGCTCGGGACCTTGGTTATGTCGAACGTCGGCCGGAGGCGTTTGATCACCTGCCTCAGGTGGGGGGATTCAACCGTCGTAAACGGGATCGCATGGGCAAAAAACAGGCGACCCAGTTCAGCCTCAAATGTGGTGTACTCCTCATCATTCAGAGTATCCAGCGTTTCGTTCCGTCTGCGCTTTGGCTTTCCCTTTGTATTCTGAGCTGGGTTCTGGGGGACGGGCACCTGGGATGCCGGAAGCGATGACGATGACTGCGGCTGGGCCTGGGACTGCGGGGCCACCTGCGATGATGGTGGCTGCGGCTGCGGCTGGGCCTGGGACTGCGAGGCCACCTGCGATGATGATGACTGCTGGGACTGAGACTGTGACTGCGATGCCTGCGGGACGGCCTGTGCCTGGACCTCCTGCTGTGATGTAGCCGGCACAGGAGCAGTGTCGTCGTCCGAATCGCTCACCTCCTCACCCCTGAGGCGGCGATTCTCACGATCGGCACGCCTCACGATGCCCTGAGGGGCCGCCTCACACCGGGCAAGGTGCCACTTCTGCCGCGTACCTGTTGCGTGGGACAGACTATCTGCGCAGTGATTACACTTTGCAGTGGTCCCCCCACCCACAGCGGCGGTGAAGTGCACACGGGCCCAACAAGCGGGCCTCCCTGCCTTCGGGGGCATTGTCCACCGTGTCACCTGTAGTGGTAGGTTATGCGGGCGTGACAAGCGCTGCACTCAACAACGGGAAAAATCAATTCGCGCGGATGGGTGAGTGGGGGATACGAACCTCACATCTCACCACTTCCATTCTGAGATCCATTCCGAGCCACATGCAACGTGTTGTGGGCTAGAACCATCGTCAATCAGGGAACTGAATGAGCGGGCATCAACCGGACATACTGTATTTGTACTTATGGCTTTACACACAAAAACCAGAATCTGGTTTTTGTGATGACATACTTCTGTTCACACAATGGTGTGAACAGATTATGCATGAAATCAGCCTCAAATGAGCAAAATAACAGGGAATTTGTTCACCCATTTGCGACCCCCAGGGAGCCTCAAAATTGGGTTTTTTTGTCGACAATGGGCTCAGATGTCCCAAAACGACCAATTTCGGTTTCCAGAAAAAAAAATCGAAAAGTCTCCCCCTATATTTTTCAGTATTTTTTATGTTTTAAACCCCGTTTTAAATAATTTAAAACGGCGTTTTAAACTTTAAAACATTTAAAACGTTTAAAATGTTTAAAACTCGGGAGGATTCTTCATATTCCTGGATTTCCCGAATTTCCTGGATTTCCCCCGGCCCCTTAGGCGATTTCAGGGCGGACAGGGCGGACATGCCCGGACCCGGAAATCCGGGTGTCCGGATGTCCGGGTCCAATTTTGACCCCCCCCCCCCCCCGGACATTTCCCGAATTTCCCGCCCGGACATGTCCGCCCGGACATCCGGACATCCAGAAATGTCCGCCCCGGACAGGGCGGACATGTCCGGACCCGGAAATTCGGGAAATCCAATTTTGACCCCGCCCCGGACATGTCCGGCCAGGACCTCAATAGTTTGATTTTTGGTCCAGAAAATAGTTTGAAAATTTTTGAAATCTGGGTGCCCAAATTTTTTGCTCCTAAGGGGGGTCTTCGCTGGTCGACAAACTTCGACAAACTTCGTCAGTTTTCAGCCAATTCAACAGGAAATGCACCAAAATGCACTGACGATCACCCCGTAGCGAAGACCCCCAAGACCGGCGATTTGTAGGGGGACCCTTTCGATTTTTTTTTTGGAGAAGGGTAAATTGAACGTTTTTGGCCAAATGAAGCCACTGCGACCATTCCCGGGCCTCGGAAATCAGATTTTGGCCCCTCAAATGCGGTGCCGGTCCGGACAAAAAACCGAAAAAATCGTGAAAAATGGCCCATTTTCCCCAGCCAAAAATGGGCCAAAAATGCCCCCCGGACACCCCCAGAGACATGTCCTAATCCGGGGTGCCAGTAGTGGGGACCTTTCGAATTTTTTTTCGAGGAGAGGTCAATTGAACGTTTTTGGACATCTGAGGCCACTGCGACCATTCCCAGGCCTCGGAAATGAGATTTTTGGCCCTCAAATGGGGTACCGGTCCCCACGAAATTCCGAAAAATTCATGAAAATCGAAAGGTCCCACGCACCAAATTCTGCCCAAAAATCGTCAAAAATGGACATGTCATATGCAGCAATGGGGCACCAATCACTCCCCAAATTTTGCTCAATGATTCCACGGCTAGCCAGATTTTCTGATCAATTAGTTTGTTTGAGCATGTTCCTGGCCCTTGTTTGGAAAGTAGATGGCCCCTGGCTGGAGAGGACGGTTGTGCTCGACCGGACGGAGAGAGAACCTTCTCCATATCCACCTCCACTCCACAATGCCAGAAGTGGCAGGAAGGCCGGGTGTTACAGGCCTCAACCAGGGTTCCAAGGCTCTCCACTTCCTGGCTGCGTCAGGGATCACCGGGTACAGCGAGCAGGATTCCCTGTCCTGACACCCCAGCATGTACCACCGGAAGAACCCGAAACAGCAGCCCCCCCTCATGGGGGTTGCAAGAGGCACGGAAATCGTTCAAATCGGACCAAGTCCGAAAATTCGGCACTTTCTTGGGTACAAATTGCGGTCCGAAATTTTCCGATTTTTTGAAAAAAGGCGAATTCTGTAAGGGGGACCTTTTCGAATTTTTTTTTCGGGCACTTTTTCCACAAGGAAATGTCCGCCCTGTCCGCTACTGTCCACTACCGATTTCAAGGATCCTCCTCGGTTTCTAACAACACTGCCCCACCCCCCCCTTCACGCTTTAGAAATTGCCTGCTCGGTAGAGTATGGTGGCCGAAACCGTGTCAGTCTCGTGGTGGGCAGAAGGGTGGGGTGGTGGGGTTCGTGCAGAGCTTTCGGGGTTTGCCCTTCGCGCACACCCACACCCTCGCTCCGAGGTGGGGGTGGGTGGGGTGGGCAAATCTGCGTTCTGTGCGTACACACACACCCTCTACCCCCCCTCTCCAATCGCGCTCACAGCCACCGCATCTCCCCGGGATAAGCAAAGAGTAAATGCAACATCATAAAGGCGCTGGTGTGGGAAATCAGGCAAAACTGTCGAAACTCCCACACAACTCGCAGCGCACACATCACCAAATCAGCGGGTGGTTGTGGACCTGTCAGTATGAGTCAGGGCTGAAGCAGAAGGACGATCAGGCCTCGTGTCTCGAGGGAAGTAGATGAGTTTGTGCGCTTCTTCGGTGGCGTGGATCTGCCGAGTGGCTTTGGCCAACTCTGCAGGTGAACCCTCTCCTTGTTGGGTTGCGATCGAGGAAACGTTTAAAAAAGAATTCGGATGGCCCTGGCTGTGGGTATGACGATTTTGGTCCACGCTTTCCCAAACCCCCCCACCCCCCACTCCACGAAAAAAAATATAGACACTCCTAACTGCACCCAAGAATTCGGCAAAAAAGAAAACCCGCCTTTCTGTCGGCAAGATCTCATATATTTCTGACACACCACCACCCTCCTTTTTTCTCTTTATTCTAAGGAGCGAACCGGGTTCTCCGTGCCAGCCTTTTTTCTCTCTCTCTCTCTCTCTCTCTTCCTCCCGGAGCTCCCAGCTGCAGCAACAGCACAAACGTGATCTTGTTTTTTTTGCGTTTTACATCTGCTGTATGCAGCCGGCCAGCCTCCGTCCACCCCACCAACCCCCTGCAGTCTGGCGGCTCTGCTTTGTCTATTTCTCTTTGTCTCTGCATCACCCACACGCCCCCCCCCCCCCCCCTCTCCTTGTGTTCTCGCAACTGGGGGCTGATGCCTTTTGGCCCCCATTCTGGAGACACCCCTTCCGTGTGGGTTTGACTGCTGTCAACTGTTTAGCTTTGCCTGTCAACCCACCACACTCTCTGTGTGCTGGATCCCAAAATGGGCGGCATCCCTCCCGAAGAAACAATCTTTCTGTGTCTCCCTCTCTGCTTCCAGTGAACCAAAATAGGGGTTCCCTCGCAACATCGCGTGTTCCGTGCTGCCCACGCGCAACTTCATACAGCGTGGTCAGTGATTTTTTTTGCAAAGTGTACGCTGCGCAAAACAAACAGTTCGAAGGGGGAAAAAAGCGCTGTTATCAAACACACACACACACAAACAGCGAGAAGCACGCCTGGAAGGCCGCCAGGAAGCGCGCCAAGATAGAAGACCTGCCTCCTGAGCTTGAAGACATGCTCAATGGCCGGCAGCCGCTCGACCTTGCGACTCTGGAGGCGGCACTCATCCAGATGGAGGGGTCGCAGCGGGGGATGTTCGACGCTCTGCACGACGAGAGACTCCGCACGTGGAAGGCCCGGATGCAGAAGGCCTGGACGCAGGAGGCAGGACAGGTGTTCGCATATCTTGCCAACAGGTTTAGCGCCCCTGCGACCTTCATGCGCAGGGAGGACGGGTCCCTCTCCGCCTGCCCACAGGAAGCTGACGAGTTACTGCGCAGCGTTGGGGCCTGGGGGGGGTACTTCCGGAAGTACGCGTCGACGCCGGAGCCGCGGTGGGACACCTTCCGGCAGAGGTACCAGCAGTTTCTGCCGAATGCTGCCCCCATGGAGTGTCCGCCAATCACAGCCGCTGATGTATCAAAGGCGCTGGCGAAGATGTCCGCGTCGACCTCTCCAGGGCTGCAGGGATGGAGGGTGCACGAGCTCCGGCAGCTACCGCGTGACCTGCTGATGCTCTTTGCAGAGGCTCTCAACGCAGTGGAGAAGGAAGGTGCCTGGCCAGAGCACCTGCTGCATGCGATGATCTGCCTGATTCCAAAGCCTGGGAGCTCGGGGGAGCCGCTGTCCCAGCGACCGATCAGCATAACCCCGGTGCTCTACCGTGTCTGGGCGGCGATCCGGGTGAGGCCCGCGCTGAAGTGGCTTGAAAGGATCGCGCCCGACGGGATACACGGCTGCAGGCCGGGGCATGGGGCGGAGGATGTGTACTGGCACCTGGCGGCCCTTATCGAGCAGGCGACCCAGACTGGGAGGCCGCTTTACGGAGTGGCACTGGATTTCAAGAAGTGTTTTGACACAGTGCCCATCGATGTCACCTTCCGCCTTGCCGGGGAGCTGGGGTTCAACCCCGCGGTGCTGGGCACCCTGCGTGCGGCCTACGCGGGCATGCAGCGGCACTTCAGGGTGAGTGGCACCATAGGAGAGGGCTTTCTACCTACGAACGGCATCATGCAAGGCTGCCCAATCAGCGTGGTGCTGATCAACGTGCTCATCTCGGTGTGGGTGCGCATGGCGGACAGTCGCCAGGGTGCACGCGGCCTGTCGTACGTCGACGATGTGTACGCTAACGCCCCCAGCCAGCGGGTGTTGCAGGAGATAGTCGACGACTCCGCGGACTTCTCCTACCACACGGGGATGGTGATATGTGCAGCGGTAAAGTCCCACAGCTACTCCACGGCGGCGGTGACGCCCCCCCAACTTATCTACACCACGAGGGACGGGGAGGCCACGCCGATCCGGCAGGACAACAGCTTCGACTCCCTGGGTGCGATGCTGCATGCGAGGCCCGAGCCGGGGCAGCCTCCGCCGGTGTCGGAACGCATTGAGCACCGAGAGGAGGAGGTGGGCCAGTGCCTGGGGAGGGTGTCCAATTTGCCCTTGCCGATGCAGTGGAGGGGTCAGGCTGCCGCAATGACATCTGGGGCAAAGACCTACTACGGTGCCTCCGTCACGGAATGGCCGGATGACAAGGTGCAGCGGTGGAGGGTACGCTTCACCGCCGCCCTTTGGACGGGCCCTCCCCGCAGAGCGGCGGAGGTGGTGCTGTGCATTCTACACCCGGCGCACCGGCTGGACCCGGCGGTCGTCCCCCGCTATCGGCAGATCCACACTTGGGCAGTACAGGTCAAGAAGTGGAGCCACGCGCGAGACCTGGCAGCAGCCGCGTGGGGTGGGCGGGCCGCGTGGAGGGGCGAGGGCCCCTTTGCGCTCTTTCAGAAGGCCCTCTCGTGGATCGGGTGGCGGTGGATTGCGGCCACGCAGGTCGCTTATGAGGACGAGGCGAGTCGACGCCAGGTATTTGACCCCGCTACGGCCACCGACGCAGGGTGGCGGACCTTCGCGCACGACCTGCGACAGGCCCTCCGGACGAAGGTCCTACAGGGGGTGTGCGCGAGGCGTGCTGACTACGATGGGCTCCAGCACGGCGCCGATGGGGGGGTGACCCGCTGTATCCTGGAGGGCGACTCTGCGGTGACGGCATACCAGCGGGGCCTCCTCAGGTCGGCAATCGCCGGGGCGGTGCCTGTGGTGGGCCGGACGGGAATCGGAAAAGCCTGCCCGTACTGCCAGTCCGGGGAGCGGGAGACGATGCAACACCTGTGGTGGGAGTGCACGGCCTGGGACCACGTCCGGCAGCGACACCCTATCGCATCAACCGACCGCACGGCATGGCCTGCCTGTCTCTCGATCTGCGGCGTAGCTCCGGTGTACCGACATGACCTGCCGGGCGAGGCGCAGGTGCTGCCGCTCGCTCGGGACGCGAGGGTCGCCATCGTGTCGCAGCTGCACCGCTACTTTATTGCAGTGCTGTCGGCGCGCCAGGGTCATGATGGGCTACTCGACCGGAATGCGCGCCACCACCGGACGGTTGAATACCCCTGGGGGTGGCGTACGCCCATCCCTGAGCGGGCCCGCATCCCGTCGTTGGCGCCGTCCAGGGTCAAGGCCACCTGGGGCAAACACCCGCCCGCGCTCTGGGTGGCGCTCTGCCACTGGCTGCGGAGCCTGCGGTGGGCCCCCCACGGGGGCGAGCACACGGTGAGCCTGATCGAGCTGGCGGTAGACTTCGAGCTAACAACGGGCCTATCCCTCCCCCCAGCGGAGACGCGCCGCATCCGGCCCCCGAAGGTGAAGAAGGGGGACGGGGGAAGGGACGCCCGGGAGGTGCTCCCGACACGCCAGGCCCGGGGGGGACTGGCCCTCTACTTCGACGGGGGGGCGAGGGACAACGGCACCCCCTTCGCAGTAGCGGGCGCGGGGGCGGTCCTATACGAGGATGGCCGTAAGGTGGCGGAGGCGGTCCGCCCCCTCCCGGGGGTCCGCTCCAACAACGTGGCGGAGTACGAGGGCGTCAGGGCCGGGCTGGGGCTGCTGCGTGGAGACCTGACGCATGTAGGCGCGGTGACTGTCTGCGGGGATTCACAGGTGGTGCTGGGCCACCTGCGTGGCGACTCTGTCTGCAGCCATCAGGACCTGCGCCCGCTCTATCTCAGCGCAACCAGGTTGATTGAGGAGCTGAAGCCGCGCTGCAGCCTGTCCTTTGTGCATGTGCGGAGAGAGCACAACACGGATGCTGACGCCCTCAGTAACAGGGCCATGGACGAGACCGAGCAGCTGAGAGGAGTGACGCGCGAACAGCTTGTGAGTCAGCTGGACGCCTTCCAACGTAGCGCACTCGGGAAGGCGGCATCCCTCGAGAGGCTCGGAGCCCTGATCAAGCGGGGGTGCGGCAAGCCGTGGCACTTGGGCCATGCGGACAACACGACCGTTCTTACCGCGCTTGGGGGGACGGTGGTGAAAGGGCTGTCGCGGCGCGCGCAGCTCGACCCCGCCACTGAGGAGGTGATGCGAGCGCTGCAGAGGCACACCAACAGCTGGGAAGACGCCCCTGATACGCCATTCCACGCCCCCGGACAGGCGTGGGCGGCAGCTTTTGAGCCCCAGCGGCACTACCCCGCGGGGTGGGACCGCGACGCAGGGCGGTGGGATGCGCAGTGCCGGGAAGCCGAGGCCGTGGCGAGAAGACCACGGGAGAGGAGGGGCGCCGCCCCCCGAACGGCCCCCCCAGGCGCGAAGCGGAACTCTCGGACTCTGACTTGCGACCGGCACAGCAAACCTCGGTGCGCGGCCTGCGTGCAGGGGCGAGTGCCAGCCGAGACCTGCTGCCATGAACTGCAGCACCACAACGACGGCGACGGGCTCTGCGTCACTATGGAGTTCTGCAAGAAGGCCCATAGGATGGGGCGCTGCGGGGACTGTGTAGTTGAATCTAAGTCTCTAACCTACTGCTGCAACACGCATCACGCGAGCTTTGCGGCACGCCCTCCTCCGAGTGGCACTGAACTGGCCCCACACTCTGACCCGAGTGGGGCCTCGGCGGTTACGTAGGGTGGGATGGGGGTGGGCTAGGACCCGTGCAGGGTTAACCCACCTAAAAAGTGACCAACACACACACACACTCAGCCAATCTTGCACTTGCTTGGTCTTCTTCCCTGTTTTCCTCAAAAAAAATAATGTGGCATTTTGGTCTCGCCACCCGGCCCACCGGCCCACTGTTTCATCATCTTGTCCCCCCATCCTGTTAATCACCCCCCGCTCTCCGATGAAACTTTACCTGCCGGTCCGGAAGCACGGTTTTTGTCCCAACACCTCGCCGTGTGGTGCAGGCAGACTTCGTGTGCTCTGGGCTGGCATGGGTTTTGGAGAGAAGGTGTGGATGTGGGGCAAGGTGTTTTACGAAATAGTGTGCCGGAGAACGCGGGCAGCGAGGGGCTTGTCCCAAGACATTTATTTGGGTGTGTGTGTGTGTGTGTGTGTGTGTAGCGCAGGGGTCAGTGGCGTCTGCCTCAGAGTTCGCTCGGGGGCGACTCTTGCACTGGACAAAAATACTGACGTGTGTGTGGGGGAGAGATGTGAGGTGGATCCACCATTGCGTGCGCAGCGCGGTGCCAGGCAGCAACATCTGACAGTGTGTTTGCACGGATTGCATTTGATACAAGCCAAATCGTTAAAGCCAAACGCCTCGTCACAGCCTGTGCCACATGGGGGTGTACCACACACACACTCCACCACCTTCTGCCTGATTCTTCAGGCACGTGAGATCCCTGACTCCATCGATTTGGGTTCAACTCATCCCCCGTCCCGTTCGGTATGACAGCGGAACATTTCCCTGCCTCTCTTGCTTGGCCTTTCAGCCTTTGCTTGCGAAGTTTCAAAATGCTGATGTTTTTCCCCCCTCCAAAGAAGTACCCAGAGTGTCTATCTCAAATCCCAAGGCGCCTCGCACGCGGGTTTTTGTCAAAAAAAATCTCGTGAGGGGAAGTTATTTTTTTCACACACAACAAGAACCTTTGCCACACCACTGAAAAAAGATAGATATCAGCGCTTCGGGGTGATAAAAACACCATCTACCTTGCCTTGTTGCTATGACTGTTCTGACACATTCACACCAACCTTCTCAGGCAAAAACGCGTGAGGTTTGTTCACCCTGGGTTATGGCGCGCACAACACCACTCTTTTCCCGTTCCGCGCCCCCCCGCGGGACGTTTCACCCGGCCGACTCGAGGATGCGGAACAAAACCCAACCGCAATGAATCAGAGCAACTTCTCCCCACCCTCCCCGATTCGGTTGTCAAAAAACCCCCGCCCCCCCCCCCCCCACCCGTCAATATGTTGTTTTCTGTTGCAGGGGGGAGGCAGTAGTCCCTCTTCGCCCCCACCCCCACCCCCATCTCTGCCGTGTGAATATATGCCACATGTGATAAACACCTATGCCCCAGCCCGCCCCCCACCACTCGTGTGAATACGATTTCATGGCCCTCTGTGGCAGGCGATGTCTTACGTGCATTCCTCTGCTAGCGAGGGTGTTCTCTCTCTCTCTCTCTGCACTCTGCCCCTGATGGCGGGAGACGGGGTGGGGGGAGGGGGTGTGTCTTGTTGCAGCACGTCTCTGCCTTGATGGCTTCACGTCAGGGCGGATCGTGGTTGTCGAAAACAAAAGCAAAATTAAAAAGCCTTCGGGGGACTTCGCGTTCGTCAGTGCATTTTTGGTGCATTTGCTGTTGAATCGGCTGGAAAAAAAAACTGACGAAGATTGACGAGGAATAACGACCAGCGAAGACCACCCCTTCGTATGAGATCTCGCGGTGGAGAGAGGGGGGGGGGGTAAAAAAACTGCAAAGCCTACTGCGTGACAGACTTTAAAATATCGGGCTGTCATTCTGCATTGCAAGCCCCTCTCCCACAAAGGATCACAGAACAACACCTGGGTTCTACACATCCCCGCCCCCCCCCCCCTCCCATCCGACCCATACGACTCCAGCTCCCCCTCTACCGAACGAGGACAACTCATGTGTCTTGAATGCCTTCCTGTACCTCATTCTGTGTACCCCACTGGGGTCGTTGTTCGAGTCGCTGCATAACTGCCAGGACTTGCTGCTGCAAAGTTTGGCTAACTTTCTTTCACTTCTTGGCCCTGGTAAACATACCGTGGCGTTAACAACAGATGAACTCGAAAAGCTGGTTGCGACGACCAAACGGGTCATCTACGATAATGTCCCCAAAGATCACCACTACGAAGTACGCAGGCTCTTCTTACACATACTTGACAGGCTTACACGCATACCAAATTGTGCCGCATCTCTTGTTGCCGAATTGGGTGTGCTTTCTGAACTTCCAGCTAAATGTGGGACTTGCAATGCGCCACGGCCGGTGATGTCACTGTACGCGGAAGTGTATACCACAACTCTCAAACAACACGGCTTCCCTGCATGTCTCGACCATGGCTTCTCAGCCTGCCCCGAAGAGAATCCACTGTGCAAACAAGGTCGCTCGGGCGCCTCTTTCACCCCGTATGGTAGTCACATGCTAGTGATCCTCTGCGACAACGAGATCCCTATATCTGTACGGCTGCCCCGCTCGTTCAGCTGGAGACAGTGCACTTATACGCTGGTGTTTCAAGTGGCACTGTACTACGAAGACAGAGAGGGTCCCTTCGGCAGCCATGCACATTCCAGACTCCTGACAGATACCGGCATCTGGAGGTTGGATAACAACACTGTCAGCTTTGATGCTACAGCTATGCTCGAGGAGGGTTGCATATTTCTCTACAAGCGTGTTTCATCCCCTGTTGCTTCACCACCTGTTGTTTCTTCCTCTGTTGTCTCTGAACAAAACCCCGTGCGGGATCAGCCCAACTCTCCCGCACATGCGTGTGTTCAACCACCACAGATGCAACCACCCGTGGACCCACAACAAACATTGGACCCTATGGAACAACACCATCCCCCCTGTGCCCCGGATACAGTTCCCCCCTCGGATCCTTTGGACCCCTTGGCTAGTCCCACGGTGTGCCCCACTCCTTCTCCACTGATAACAATAGAACCATCTGCCACCACACATGTATCCTGTGCCCCGGAAGACAGTACGGACGCGCTGGGCCCGAGTGGTGAGATGGGGCAGGCACCTACAACTCTGTGTGCAGGGTCTGAAGAAGAGATTGAAGGTGCGGTTGAGGATCACACTACTACAAACACTGCTTCCTCTCAGCATCCGGACCTGCTCCCGTCTTCCGTTCAACAACCGGGCTCTGCCCTTCCTTCCAACACACACGAGCACCATGTTACAGCCCCGATGGACGAGGCTTTGCTGCCACCCCCCGCACCTACAGGTGATGGTGCTACTGATACTACGGATACATCTTCGCAGGCAGTTTACTCCTGCCCTAAATGTCACAGCACGGTCACGAAACAGGGAACGCCATTCACACAGGCGGGCGTCGCCATTCACCTTAGTAAGTGTCGGCGCCGTACACCACGTCTCGGCCTTTCTGTTCAACACCCTGCACTTGCACAGACGTTGGACCACGACCTCCCTTTGACATGTATCTCTCAAGAACCCGTGACAATCCTCTCGACGAGTTCATCCCAACATCGGTTCGTGTGCCACATTTGTGGCTCGACCACAAATAGTTCTTGTGTCCCCTTTAAAAGTGAATGGGCCCTGAAGATGCATGTACTCAGCCACACACGTGACGACGTCGTCTCGGTTGATGAAGCTTCATCTGACTCAGAACAGCCTCCGCGCAAAGCTCCGCGCCATTCGGTCAGAAATGCTTAAACTTTCTCTCGCCTCTTACGGTATGCGGGGTCCATACGACCCTCAGGGACTCAGCGCCCTTGCCATGCATAGCTGAAGTTGGGGACCCCCCCCCCCCCCGATTAGTTTCCCCCCCCCCCCCGCCGTTATACGGCAGGATGCCTCTGCTCTTGCCGTGACCCGTGGAGCCGGGCTACGATCCACACCTTTTTATCCTTTTCTTTTCTTTTTCTTTTCTCCTTTTATCTTTTTACGTCAATACTTTTTCTCCCCCCTCCCCCCTACCCCCCCTACTCTCCCACCCCCCCCCCCCCCACCCTGCGTCCTCCACTGGGTCTTCTACCCACCTGACGAAAGGTACTCGATACCGGGCTGCCGGAGTCCAGTGGTTCACGCACTACTGCACAGTCGTGGGTTGGCAGCCGAAACTGCGTAGTAGATATACCCCGCTACGAAACACACCTGCTTTCCCTTCCCCTCCTTCCCTTCCGCCATTTATTCGTACAAAAAAAACAACGATACAGGGGCACAAAGTATATGGTGTCAAGGATAGATCTGCCTTGTACAACATATCTGGTGTAGTGACTACAAAAAGGACTAACATTGCGAGAAGGTGCTGGGAGATTTACTTTTCCATTCCCTCTCGACGATCAAAACCCCCCCTCCCATCCCCTCCCCGGCGTGGAGATGGAAACGGGGGGGGGGGGTGCGGCAGCTGAGATCATATCTATTTTTTGAGTTTGAAATGTTTTTGTCCCCCACCCCCTCTCCCCTTCCGACCTTCCCTGTGTGGGCCTCGCCCATAGTTCTTCCCCCCTGGCACCTGACCCCCTGACTACTACTGGGGGTCTTTGCTGGTCGACAAACTTCGACAAATTTCGTCAGTTTTCAGCCAATTCAACAGGAAATGCACCAAAATGCACTGACGACCACCCCGTAGCGAAGACCCCCACTGTCTGTTTATTGTTTGCAACTATCCTGATGGGAGAAGGGGGGGAGGGGGGTGGGGATGTGGGTGGGCTTGGAGGGGAGGGTGAGGGCCCCTCTGCCATGTATCTGTAAGGCCGGCGCTGACAGTGCCGGCCCTGATTGCTTGGCGGGGGGGGGGGGGGTTCCGGTTCCCTCCCCCGCGCCGCCACCCACCCCTCCCCGCCACCACCCCCCCCCCCCCACCACCACCGCTCCTGTTTTTGCGTACGTTTATCCCTCTTTTCTTTATCACAAGGTATATCTTGTCACACCCCCTACCCCCCGCCCCCCACCCCCATCCCCGTATCCTTCTCTTATCTCGAAGGCTCTCAGTCTGCTGAGGTTTCATGTGGAGGTGAAGAAATCGGCTGGATCGTCCCCCCGCCCCCCCATCCCTTTTGATGCGAGAAGAAGCTCCGTGAGGGTTTCCACTGCACACCACTCCACATGACACACACGGTTCATCTAACCATCTTTCTTTCAGTGCATCGGTCGCACTGTGAAATATGATGTTGTCCTTCACACATGTCACGCATGCCCCTCAAGCTCCAGCCAAGCGCAACCGCCAGACCCCCAAAATCACGCTGTGTTCGGAGTTAGCCGGACCACAGCACGTTGCCAACGAATCTCTTCTCTCTGCCTGCTCCCGACTTCTTGCAACACTCACCCACCCCACCTGGGCACAGATCCGAGCAGGGTTACCCACTTAAAACCACTATCAGTGGGTTCACTACACTCACCCACTCCACTCCTCCCCACTCCACCACCCCGACAGGCCCACACACCTCGTTGAGATTTGATGCGATCTCAACCTCTACACACACACACCCCTTCACATGGCCGCACGGAGCGGGAGCACCACACTGCACCACCCCCTCCTGGGCGGCCCCTCCGACCCCCACCCCACTGAACCCAACGCCTTCCTCGACGGGCTGCCCCGCCCCACGCCACCTGGCAGCCTCCTCTCCCAAGGCTTCGTCCCCCAGGGCCACACCCCTGCAGCGCACCGCCAGGCCAGCCGCCGCCCTGTCCACCCGCTGCTGTGCGATGGCGCGCACGTCCCCCTCCTGTGGGAGACGTCGGACAGCACTGCCAGCAGTCTCCTCAGCCACTCCCACACCCACGCCGCGGTGACGATGACCACACAGGGGGGTGTCCTGCGCGGTGCCAGCGGGCATCACCCCCTGATGGACCCATCACCCCAGGGCCCTGCCGCCAGCAGCGCGCCGGCTGCCGGGGTGCATCCCCTGCTGTGCGCAACGGGTTCGCCCCTGCCGCTGCAGCCTGCAGGCCCTCTTGGCGAGAGGAGGCAGGGCGCCACACCCGCATCGCGGAAGCACCCCAGCGGGTCCCTGCGACGCGGCCACACCAGTGGCGGCAGTGGGGGCAGCGGGGCTGGCGGGCGGCAGGGGTCTGTCCCCGCATCATCCTCCTCATCCGCCGCAGCGGCAGCAGCGACACCCCTGTGGGGCGGGGATGGGTGGGGTGGAGGTGGAGGTGGTGGTGGGGCAGTGCGTCCCTCCATTGCGGAGAGGCTGCACCCGCTGCTGTCGGCGGGGCAGGGGCTGGAGGGGAGTAGTGGCAGTGGTGGTGGTGGTGGTGGTGATGGCAGCAGTGGTGATGGCGGGCCCAGCAGTGGGAGTGTCCGGAGTGTTGCGGAGAACGCGCACTTCGAGATCCAGAAGTTTGGGGGTGTGCACTCGCTGATGGAGCCCGAGTCGGGGTCAGAAGAGAGTAGCAGCAGCAGCAGCAGCGGCAGCAGCGATGGGAACAGCGCATCCGATACAGACAGCAGCGGGGGTGGGCGGGTGCGCTCCACGTCTGGTGTGCTGTCGGAGGCTGGGCGGCGCAACCGCTATCTGCGCGGGGCGGAGCCCCGCACCACAGGGGGGACCAAGCGGGAGGCATTTCTGAAATCGCACGGGGTCCGCCCGCTGTGTCCTGTCGGCGGGGGTGAGGCGCCTGGCACCGGCCATGTGGCCCGGCATTACGCCCAGGGGAACCACGGGGCATATGCCCTCGTGATGGATGCAACGCCTCTGTCGACCGGCGGTGTGGCTTCCCAGGGTGATGCGAAGAAGTCGCCCCCAAAAGGGGTGACCATCGGGAAGCGCAGCTCCGTCAACCTGCATGCGCTCGACAGGGAGCAGCTGGATGGGGGTGCGGCGGCATGCGTGAAGGAGGCGGAGGAGGGGGAGCAGGACTCGCCTGCCGTGTCCTTTGCGACGGACCCCCCGTCCTCCGCGTCGTCGGATCACGCCCGGTCGAGGGACCGGCAGGATCCGAAGTGGAAGCGGCAGGTGCACCAGATCCTGAAGGGGAAGTGGAAGGGAAAGTATCAGGTCATCGCCAACTTCAAGCTGGAGTCGCTTTCGGGGACCTGGCTGAAGTCGGCCATGCTTTTGTTCTACATCTCGATTGCATTCGCGTTTGCCATGAAGATGTACACCGAGAAGGTTACGCAGATAGACAACATATGCAGTGTCGGGGGCACCACTGACTTCGGTGACACTGACGGAACTGGGTGGAACAGCAGCGCGTGTATGGAGTCCTTCTCCCAAGATGAGCCTATTCCAATAGACAACGTGCAGAATGTCGACTATATCCTATGTCCCTCCCGGACCTGTCTGAAGTGGGCAGCGCGTGTGCCCAAGCTGTCTGTGCTGAATAAGATGTATTTCATTGGGTTCACCGTGGAGGCCTACGCACCGAATCACGAGCATTATGAAGCTGACATGTGGTTTGCCGGGTTCTCACACCAGCTGAACGATCAGGGGATCCCCATTGACAACGGCGAGCTGCTCCCCCCAAGTGCCTTCCACATCCGGAATGAGACTTACTCGAACCGGACGGAGGATTGGGAGAAGATGACCCGGAAGTTCACCTGCAAGCAAGGGATGCGGTGTGACTTCGATTTTTTCCCGGAGCCGATCTATGCGACGAGCAATGTGCGGCACCTGCAGCTGCTGCTGCTCAACGCGGATGCGATGGATCCGGTGCTCAACTCCAGCGACACGCAGACGGCACCCGCGGTGGCCATCATCTACACCTACTGGCTGGAGAGCGTGATCGAGCTGTGCGTGAGGTACGGCGGGTTGATCCTCGTGTTCTTCTTCATGGTGGTGTACACCCGCACCCTGGGGTGCAGGAACTTCTGCGGGATGCGGCCCCACTTCCGGCAGCACGGCACGGCCCGGTCGAAGCCGTGGCTGCTGGAGCAGAAGTGGACCCTCATTGTCCTCACCCTCTCGGTGCTGTACCTCAACCCGATGAAGTTGCCCTCGATGTACTACTTCGCAAGGGGGGGCCTCGTGTTGGACGGGCCGGGCTGGACATGGCGCGACCGCGTCTTCTATTTCATCGATGTGAACCTGCCCGCCTACTTCATCAACCTGGTGCGCATGTGGATGCTCATCATCTACGCCTGCTGCTTCAAGAAACCCCCGAAGCTGTCCCTCCAACGCAGACACTTCGGGCGGTCGTGGCCCTACTGGCTGGTTGTGCTGTGGTACATCACATTCCTCCTGCAAGACTGGATCCGCCTGAAGGCGGAATACCGTGCCTACTACGTCATGGAAAGCCCTGACACCGGCGTGTGGCAGGGCAACCTGATTGCCAACAGCGCTGTGTTCACGGTGCTCATCGGGATCTGGATGGTGGCGATGGTGGTCTTCTTCTTAAAGGCATCGCACGACCTGATCCACCGCCACTACTGGAAGACAAAGAGCAGGCAGCTGTCCTTCCGCATGTTTGTCGTGCTGGTTGTGTGGCATGCGATCTACGTCGGCTCCTCTGTCGCCTACTGCTGGTATCAGTTTCAGTTCGGCAGGGCTGTCCTGGAGGACATGGTGTGCCACAACGTGACGACAGGCCACACGGTGGGCGACACCATCACCAACATCGTGTTTGTCCTGATCCTGACCTACTTCCTGTCCCCCGTGGTGTTCAAACCTGGTCACGCCCCCCCAGATGCCCTGGACAGAGAGTGGGTGTCGACGAAGTGGCGCACACCCTGGAAGTCGTTTGTGAACTACCAGTCCAACTCCACGATGTACTTCTTCCTCTGGGAGCGTGAGAGGGAGGTGTTCGACCAGGCGCAGCACGCGGATTCCGGGCTGGGGAATAAGAGCAACTTCCCGAGGCTCAACGCAGCGATGCGGCGCGTGCGCCGCACCGTGCAGCACGGGAGGCAGCGTGTGGAGGACGGGCTGAACACCGCCCGCGCACAGCTGAAGGAAACCCGCCAGACTCTTCAGACCAAAATTGTTGACTCGCAGTGGACCCAGTCCTTCGCAAGGTATGACGAGATAAGAACAAGGGCAGGGGATCACACAGGGCAGGCGGAGCAAGCTCTTCTTTGCTGCCCGCCTCTCCCTGAGGGAAGTGTTTCACAAGCCACATTTCATTCACCTTCAACTTGGCTCTGTCGGGGTGGGGGCAGGCAGCGCCTGTGGGGGGGGATCCGTGGGGATGCGGCCCCCGTTCTGCGGCATGATGACATATTTAGTAACCTGAACAACAAGCGTGCCGCAAAGGGTGTGCCTGGGGTGTGTCTTGCTGCCTTTGGCGCTGCGCCCGGCATCGCTGCGGCGCGCGGTGCGCGTTTGCTGGCGGGGCTGGTGATGCGGCGCGGCTGCAACACCACCCCCTCTGGGGCACACCCTCCAGCGGCTCGCGATGGAGAGATGGCAATTCTGACCGCTGGCGCTGAGTGTGATGTGACACGTTGCCCGGGGGGCGCTCTGTGTGTGAGGGGGGGTGTAATAACTAATCAATCCCGCAAATTCGAATCGGCGAAATTCTCGTCATGTGTTTCAACGCTTGGTAAGGGTTTGCATTGCCGGCCTGCCCACAGCAGGCTGACAGCCCTGCTGTGGGTGGCCATCCCTAGAGGTTACCTTTGGCTGCTGACCATCCACACACACCCCCCCCACCCTGCCCCTGCACACACAGGCGCTCTGAGAAGGACGGGACTCCGAACGACAGCTTCGGGGGCCCCTTCGCGGGGATCGGCGGATACCTGCAGAATATCCTGAGCCACGGCGTGCTGTCCGACAGCCCGCGCCGCACAAAACTGTCGCCGACATTCTCCGATGAAAACAACCGGCAGGGCCTGGGGGTGTCGCTGGTGAGCTCACCGCGCACGTCGATGTCGTCGACACTGGAGGTGCCCCTCTTCAACAATGACAATCCGGGGGCGCCGATCGATGCGTCGTCAAAGCTGTGCACGCGGTCCCCGAGGAGCCGCATCACCTTTGGGTCGATCAGAGAAATGCCTAGCCCTGGGCTGGCCTCGCGGAAGCCGAGGTTTGAGAGGAGAGCCACCGTGACTGATAGTGACAGGGACTGCCTGGAGGAGATTGCGAAGCCTGTGACTTCAATCAGCACATCGGGCACGCCCGACCGCAGCGGGATGAACGGGCAGCTCCTGCTGCAGCACACACAGTCTGCGCTGCCCTTCGCCATCGACACCCACTCCTTCGCGTACCGCAATGTGCATGCCGCGCAGAAGTCTGCGCGTGGCCCGCGCAGCCCTATCCTGAAGAAGCCGCAGGCCCAGCGTGAGGTGGATGACGAGGAGACAGAGTCGATACCCTTCGACAGCTGGTCTGCAGAGTATGACGACGAAGCTTCCACTGCCGCGACTGGGCAGGACAGGAACAGCAACGGCGACCCCGAGATTGAGATCAAACCGCTGTTCAGCCTGGAGCTCTGCACCGACATGCTGCTGCTGAGCTGGGAGGCGTACGGCGAGGAGCCCGGCAGCAACCACGCAGAGGAGTATCAGGGCAAGGCGATGCCGATCGACGTCCGGCGGCACGGCTACGAGCTGCTGGAAGTGGTGCACTCCTGCGTGGATGGGAAGACCGTCACATTCGAGAAGCTGCACCCCTACCACCCGCACCCCCTGTCGTACCGCTACCTGCGGGCCTTCACCTGCTCGAAGTGCGGCACGACGAGCAGCCGGGGTGAGAAGAACCACTCACACCACCAGGGTGGCATGTGCTATGCCTGCGGCGTGTGCTCCCGCTCCGCAAGGGTGTCTGTGTATGCCCTCTGCAGGTCCTGCTTCCGCAACGGCCTCGTGGAAGAGCTGGAGAAGAACCAGGCGGTGGAGGGCGCGGTGACGGACGACGAAACGGACTCCGAACTCTTCAGCTCGGTGAACCGGGCTGCCGACACAGACGGGGAAGAGAGGCGCCGCGCCAGGCGGCGGTCCAAACAGGACAAGAAGGGCCGCCTGGGGTCCATGATACAGGATAAGACTGACCGTGCCCGGGAGGGCCTGAAGGATCTGAAGGACACTGTGAGCGCCAAGGGAGACGCGGTGCGGAGCGAGATGAAGAAGCTGTCGCAGGAGGCACGCGAGCTCCTGTCCTCCCTCCGCTCCCAGGAGGACCTCATCAAGACGGCAGACCTGCAGGCCATGATCTGTAAGAACGCGAAGCAGATTGTCGTCGTCTTCCGCGGGACGCACAACCTGCAGAACGTCAAAACCGACTGCCACATGACACGCGAGGTGATCGAAGACATGATCCACGACAAGGAGTTCGACCTGCTGGACCTCTCCTCCTGGATCTACCGCCTGAAGCGGAAGTCGGGCTTCGGCCTCCCCCGCTGCCACAAGGGCTTTCTCGCCGCCTTCCACAAGATAGGCCCCGAGGTGATGAAGCGCCTCGTCCCCATCCTCGAGTGTTACCCACACCACGAGATCTGCTGCACGGGGCACTCCCTCGGCGGTGCCCTCACGGTCCTCCTCGCCTATTGGGTCCGCAGATACGTCGGGAAGGAGCCTGTGGTCTACACCTTTGGCTCACCCCGGATGGGCAACAGCACCTTCTCCGCGCTGATCGACAGGAACATACCCCATATATTCAGGGTGGTGAATCAGAGCGACGTCATACCGACAATGCCCTGGCGTGTCTTCGGGACGCTTTACAAGCATGTCGGGAGGGAGGTGTGCGTGGATAAGACAGGGAATCTTATTATCGAGCCAACTTTTATCGAGCGTTTTATCGGGCCAACCAAAGCGCGGACGGATCGCGGTGTGCTGGGTGCTTTCCGCATCCTCTGGCCATCCGCCTCGCTGACAGACCATGCGATGGTGAACTACGCAAAGTCCATCTCGAGGATTGCAGAATACTTCAAGGTGACCGACTGCAGGGTGCAGGTCTACCGCTGCAAGAGGACCTCCTATCTACAGCACCGCGTGAGGTGGAATGTCGACGGCAACTGCATCCTCTGCGCGCAGACCCCTTCGGGGCTGTGCGACGTCTCCGGGAATGCCCACCTCGGCACTGAGGTGCTGCGGTGCCCCGGGGATCAACAGTCCAGCGCGGGTGCCAGCAGGGCCGCCACCCAATCGGCATTCCCCCTGAGGGACGACGAGGTTGCGGAGTGCAACGACTCGCAGGTCTTCCTCAGCCCCCGGGGCGGAGTCAGCCGAATCCCCAGCGTGCTGCTGTAGAGAAGTGTAGCCCATGAGATGGGGTGCTTGCCGGTTGGGGTGTGTGTGGGGTTGTGGCGCTGCCGACGACGAGCCATGCGAACCGCACAAAGGGATGGGGAGGGGGTGGGGGTGGGTGGGGATTGAGTCGTGTTGTTCGTTTCTTGGAGAGGGGGGGGGGGGATGGGGGATACCCTTCAGCTCTTGTTGTCTACTGCAGGCACCTTCCTGGGCAACAGGCGGGAAGAGAATGCTGGGAGGGCCTTTATAGTATCGCCTCCTGCTGCCATCTCTGAGAGGTGGGTGTGCTGTGAATGGTGTGGCTTGTGATATGTTGATCCAACTTGTTTTTATTTTTTTTAGTTAGAAAAAGGAAGGCGTTTTGGGCCCCGCCGTCGTTGCACGCCTCTCCCCCTTCCCTTTGCACGATAAAAAGTGAGAAACCCATTCACCCTCGCTCGCTGCCTGATGTCCTTCAAACCCTGTGTCAAAAGATGTGCCAGCCGGGACGCCTATTTTCTGTTGAGTCCCTTACTTTTCTGCACTTCTGAAGGAATGGCCCCTTTGTGGACATCGCCTGTGCCTGGTCACGTCGCCAGGTCGGTGGTCGTCGACAAGAAATCCAAAAATAGATCTCCGGAGGTTTGTCGTGAAAAGCCGACTTCTGCCCCCTTCTTCCTGCCAATACATTGCAATGGAACCCTCGAGGCAAGAAAATGCGGCTGAGAGGTGGTGGGAAGGGAGGGAGGGAGGGGGATAAATCAGTGAGGTTATCTCATTCCACGCGCGTGTTCGATTTCTCAACAGGGGGGGGGGGGGTTTGCGGGTTAGTTGGTCCGTGGGCATTCTCTTAGGGAGGGGGGGGGGCGTTTCCATTTTTCCGGTTTAGTTGCTCCACACAAAACGCAGGTATGGGTGGGGGGGGGAATCGAAAACCGTCGATTTTTTTGTGTTGTTACTGGGGGGGGGGGGCAAATACAAGCATACATGCTAATACAAGCATACATGCGAATACAAGCATATTTTGAAAATCCGGATTTATATAAAAATTTCAGGCTAATAGAAGCATACATGCTTCTATTAGCCTGGTAGAAAATATTGGGTATTTTTGGGGTTTTTGGGGGTTTTCCACCACAAAATTTCAAATTTTTCTACCAGGCTAATACAAGCATATATGCTTGTATTAGCCTGGTCAACAAAAATTGGGTTTTTAGTATGCTTGTATTCGCAGTATAGCCATTTATAATTTTTCCAGAAAGCCCCGCATTATGCGAGCTGGCACGCTTAATACAAGCATATAGGGGGTCTTCGCTCCGGGTCAATTTGGGTCAACTTGGGTCAATTTGGGTCACCCTGGGGCTTTTCACCTTAGGAAAATGGGGGGCTTCGCTCCGGGTCAATCTGGGTCAGCTTGGGTCAGTGACCCGGAGCGAAGCCCCCCCCCTTAGGTGACCAAAAATAGGTGAAAATTTTTGCCTATGTTCCCTTGTGTCAAACTTGGAGTCTGACCCAAAAATCGGAATCTGTGACCCATGGTTTATATGGGCAAACCTGAAAATTTCCGACTTTTTCCTCAATTTTTCCCACTTCCTGGCCATACCTTTCCCGACCCAAAATCAAACAAATGCAGCGGAAAATGGCCAAAAATAGGCCAAAAAACCCCAATTTTTTTCCTATGGGAACGAACATGGGGGTCTTCGCTCCGGGTCAATTTGGGTCAACTTGGGTCAATTTGGGTCACCCTGGGGCTTTTCACCTTAGGAAAATGGGGGGCTTCGCTCCGGGTCAATCTGGGTCAGCTTGGGTCAGTGACCCGGAGCGAAGCCCCCCCCCTTAGGTGACCAAAAATAGGTGAAAATTTTTGCCTATGTTCCCTTGTGTCAAACTTGGAGTCTGACCCAAAAATCGGAATCTGTGACCCATGGTTTATATGGGCAAACCTGAAAATTTCCGACTTTTTCCTCAATTTTTCCCACTTCCTGGCCATACCTTTCCCGACCCAAAATCAAACAAATGCAGCGGAAAATGGCCAAAAATAGGCCAAAAAACCCCAAATTTTTTCCTATGGGAACGAACATGGGGGTCTTCGCTCCGGGTCAACTTGGGTCAATTTGGGTCACCCTGGGGCTTTTCACCTTAGGAAAATGGGGGGCTTCGCTCCGGGTCAATCTGGGTCAGCTTGGGTCAGTGACCCGGAGCGAAGCCCCCCCCCTTAGGTGACCAAAAATAGGTGAAAATTTTTGCCTATGTTCCCTTGTGTCAAACTTGGAGTCTGACCCAAAAAGCGGCCAGATTTTTCTGGGGACTTTTGGTGTCCCCAATTTTTCAATTTTCGAAAAATAAGCTCACTTTGCTAAACTGGACCCAACTCCCCACACTCTTTTTTTCCGACTTTTTCACGGGTTTTTTCCGGTTTTTTTTGGTTTTTTTTGGCGGATGGAGCGAAGACCCCCATATGCTTGTATTTGCCCCCCCCCCCAGTAAGAATTTCCTGGAGGGTGCGTTCCTTTCTTGAGTACGTATGCGCGGTGCCTGTTGAAAGTGATGTGCAGGCTCACCGGGCAGTCATCTTTCTTCAAGCTGTGCTGACAAAAATAAACGCGCTGGGCATTCGACTGCCGAGGCCACTTGTCCTCAGCCCCCCTGCTCCTGGCCACTGCATGGCGCACTTTGCGTACACAACAGAACGAAGAGGCGCCCACGATCTCTATATCGATCCTCCTCTCCCCCTCCAACCAAAGAGGGTGCTTCTGTCGTACCGTGCGACGTGAGTGTAATGACTTGCGAGGGCGTGATGGAGAGTGAGAAAGCGAGAGAGAAGGGGGGGGTGATGTGAATGTTCTTCTCACGGGAACATCACACGTTTAAAGTATACGATAGGGGAGGAGGAGAGAGAAGGGGGGGGCTTGTGTGTCTTGTGAGCTTGTGTACAAAAGGAGGTGTGTCTGGGTGTGGGTTGGTTGTTGTCCAAACAATAGCAGGGCGCCCGAAGCCCTTCTGTGTGTGCCGTTCTGAACACAGAGAGCGGGGGGGGGGGGGGGGGATATATACCCACCCCCCTCCCTCATTCTGTGCGGTGTGCACTATGGACATCTTCCCCCCTCGACGTCGAGAGGCAGCCCTGTGGAAAAACCCCCCCGAGGGATCCACGCATATGTTGCGCACCAGCCCCCGCCATCCCTTCCCCCGAAACAATTTTTGTGTTCCGCATATGCACCGAGAGCGGGCTGCGGTGCTGCCTCCCCGCTGCCTACCCACCCCACACACACACAACGTGCCACCACACCACAGAGGGGTTGAGCCGCCTCTCTCCTGGAGAGACACGATCCCCACCCCCCACCCCCCACCCCTCCTGCACGTCTTCTCCTGCTTTTACACAATGGGCGGCACGAAGAGGCAGGCTACCCTGTCCGAAATGTTCGGGGGATCCTTCAAAAGGCAACGCGCGGCCGGCACACCCAATGCGCCGCACCCTGCACCACCAGCAGCCGCTGCGGCTGCGGCTGGGGCTAGGGCGGAGGACACGCCTCCTTTGGAACCCTGCCCGACCAGAGCCGCTCCGCGGCAGCCTGCTTCCGCTGCTGCGCCAGCCCCGGGTGATGCAAAGGCGAAGCCTGCAGATGCACTGTTCGCCTCCAGCGGGGCTGCCGACTGCGAGATGCTGCGGGAGGTCCTCTTCGACCTCGGCGAGGTGGAGAGGTCGATGTCCCGCCCGAAGCGGGCCCCCCGCAAGCAGGCCTCGAAGGATGCCCCGGTTCAGCTCACTCTCAACCTGGGGCAGAAGAGCACCGTGGCGTGCCCGAAGTGCAGCATGGTGTACACCCCTGGCACGGAGGACGACCGCACGCACAGAGCCTTCTGCAGCACGCAGAGGGGCAAGGTTGTGGGGGGCTGGGGTGTGGTGCGGTGCACCGGGGACATCGCGCAGATCCATGTCGTAAAGCGCCCAAGCGGGGAGGCGTGGTGGGATGACGCGGATGTTGTGGAGCAGCCCTTCATGGGTGCCCTGGTGGTGCGGTGCAGCCCCCACGCGGGGAAGCAGTTCCGGGAGAACCTGGAGGTGGCGATGGGGCACTTCACGCGCAGGGGGGTGTCGTTTGGGGGTGCGACTGTGTTTGTCGCGGTTGATCCGCACGACTCCACCCTGCTCGCTGCGGTGTTCGCCGAGGTGTTCTCCCCGGCTCAGGCGGCGGAGGTGGCGGCCCTCGAGGGCCCCAGCGCGAAGCGCCCTGTCGTGGGGATCACCGCCGCATTCAACGGGGCGTCAGAAGCCTCGGCGGGTTGCGATGGTCTGTCCGATTCGCACCCCCCGGCTGGCCTAATGTGTGATCTCGTCGCAGCTGTGCAGGCGCACACCGTGCACGGATATGCCGTGCCTCTGGGGCAGGTCCGCCTGAGGAGGGACGTCGACCCCGAGTCGCTTTACATCAGCCCGACGGCAATGCTGCCGTACTCCTAGCCCTCGCTTTCCCTTCACTCCCGACAATTCAACCCCCCCGCTTAGATGCATAAAGAAGCGGCGGGAGGGTTGGGGGGTTTGGTGATGGTTGAGGGGGGTGGCGTGCCTTTCTGACATGGCTTCGCCAGGGAGGGGGGGGGCTGCCTGGCTGCCCATCACTATTGTACATGAATTTGATTTGATTTATTCTCCCGTCATTGCTTAGATGGTAAGGGTGGGGGGTGGGGGGGGGAGTAAACCGGGACTGTACCTTTGTATTCTTTCTGATATTTCTGTAACCCCCGCCACCCGCCCACCCCCACCCATTGTATGACTCGGGGGCGACTTGGGGGGCATACCCACGCGCCGTGTTAAAAATCTATTTCTTTGGCAGCAGCAGAGGAGACCGTGCCCAGGACTACACACTGCCTTGTGCCCTTTGATGCGATGCCCGCTGAGCGACATACACGACAGTGGGGTGTCATCAGAGCTCGCGAGGTGGGACCTACACGAAGCAGAAAGATCAACGAACGCGTGTGGTTGCGGGGGGTGGGGCACACACACTTCCGGGTGGCAACAACCCCTCCCTCCGCTGCCCTCTAACGAAGCGAGGCTCATCGAGACTCACCGTGCACCGCCGCAACGGAGGGACGAAAACCCCCCCGCCCCCTCCCCGCCCCCCCTCCACTTCGAAGGGTTCTGCTCAGCCACATCACACCGGCCGTGAGAAGGGGGCTGGGATATTTGCCTTTGCGCTCACTCTCGACAATCAAACGCCCCCCAATCCCCAACCCTGCCCACCGCAAGCAACGCAGGATGTGAGGCGGCGCCCTCGGCACCTGCCGAGCAGCACCCACCACACCACACACCACCCCACGCCTCCGCCCTGCCTGCGATGGGGTGTCCGACATGGGTGCCGGGGCTCAACCCACGCAAGCTGTGGCAGGACATCCGCACGCAGCCACTGCTGCTGGTCGGGACGGTCGTCGTCGCATGGCTTCTCGTCTCCCTCCCATTCATCTTCCAAGGCCTGGTGCTCTACGCAGAGCTGGACCAGTGGTCTGAGGTGCAGAACTGCACGCTCCTCTCCTCGGTCCACGCTGATGAATGCAGGGACGGCCCTGGTGCAGGGGGTGTGGGGTATATCTACACGGCACAGCCCGAGCTGTGCGACAGCGAGGTGACCTCCCGTGCCATCTGTGGGATGGAGACGCTCGCCGGGCGGGACTGGTTTATCAGCGAAGCTGGGCACAGCCCCGGTGTGTCCGTGCCTGACACGGAGGCGATATACGTGCCCTGCCATGTCAGGGGGGAGTGTGCAGAGTTTGAATTCCCTGCAGTGCACCGGTCCAGGCACCGCGGTGCAGATGTGACGTACTACACTGGCATTGTGCTGATCTCCCCGTTGTGCCTCGTCATGCTGTCGGTGCTGCCCTTTGCGGTGCTGGGGTGTTTTGTGGCGCAGGACGCTTCCGGGCACGAGAGCTCGGAGAGCGAAGACGTGCCTGCATCGGGCTACACACAGAACGACCTTGACAGGGCGAAGTGGCGGAGCACGGCCAGGCACTCTATTCACCTGGCTGCAACGCGGAATCGGTCGGGTACCCGCAAACGAGCTGATAGCACTACAGTGAAGATGGCCACAGCCTCGCTGTAGAAGCATGGAGGTGGAGGGTAGATGGGAGCGAGTGGGGTGGGGGGGGGGGTAGAGAGGGGGGGGGAGGGTGGGCTGGTGGTTGCGGCATTGGGTTTGGGCGGCCGATCCGGTTTTGTGCGCGGAGTGGTGGAAACACATGTGGGGGGTTTCTGGTTGAGGGGTACGCCTGGCTGTCGCAACGCCTGTGTTGGAAGGCACCATTGGGTGGGTGTCGGTTGTACCTAGCCCCAGTTTCTCAGACCCGGCGGTGTGTAGTGCAGTGCCGATGGCATGCAGAGCAGGTGCGTTGTGCACTGCTGGAACAAGATTCGCAAACCGCGTTTGTGTGAAGTCCGCCCATCCTGCACCCAAGCCACCACCACCCCCGCCCCCGTTGCTAAGATACATGACTACCACTTCCGACCCCGCCCTCCATTTAGTCTGGATGTGGGTCGCTTGTTCTGTCAGAGGGATGCTAATGCAGTGTTCGTGTTTCTTGGGGGCGTCCTGGTTGCCCAACCGAGAGTCAAAAACCTGCTAGATCTTTAGAGAGATGGGATCATTGCCCTCCGCGAATCCCCCGCCTCACTGCCTGCCACACAACCCCCACCTGGCAGGCCTTTTGCTGCACACTACCCTCATCATACACAACACGATGGCGACTGAGTCGACCCCGCTGACGCACAAGCGCCTGTCGCGCCGCGCCTCCAGCCGCAGGGGTGAGATCTCGTTCGTCGATGACCACATTGACATGGACGGGTCGTTCAAGGCAGGTGTGTTCGGTTTCAACGACGGGCTGTGCGCCAACACGTGTCTGATGATCGGGATCGGCTCTGCCAGCGGGATCACCCCGGGTTCGGTGATTGCCGCCGGTCTGGTCGGGCTGATTGCCGGCGCTGCCAGCATGGGTGCGGGTGAGTGGATCTCGGGCACCCTCGAGAACAGCTACGAGAAGCACGAGATTGAGCGCGAGCGTGACCACCTGCGCCACTACGAGGAGATCGAGGACCGCAACCTCTCCCGCACGCTGCGTGAGGAGTTCGGGTTCTCCCAGGAGACCATCAACCACGTCTTCAAGGACATGCAGACCGGCGACGCCGAAAAGGACTTCGACATGAAGCTGCGCCTCAACGTGAAGCTGGAGATGGGCCTGGATGTGGACGGCGAGCGGAGCAACCCGATCAAGGCCATGACCTTCATGATGGGTGCCTTCTCGCTGGGTGCCATCATCCCCCTCATCCCGTGGCTGCCCTTCTGGTACCCGGGCCCCCTGATGGCGATGTGGCTCTCTGTTGTGTGTGCCCTGCTGGCGACCCTCATCGTCGGGATGCGCCTTGCACAGGAGACGGGCGAGCCCATCTTCTCCACCGCACTGTGCCAGGTGTGGGCGGCCGCCATCGCCATCGTGTCTGTGTGGGGTGTGGGCTACGTCTTCCAGCTGCTGACGGGGAACGCCCCGCCTGCCGCGTGATGTTTGAGTGACTTCTGCTGCTATATTGCAGCCGTGTGATTGTGTGTGTGTTCCGCAATGAATGGAGCAGGAATAGAGTGCAACGAGTTCACACCCCTGAGGCGTCCAAAAGGCTGTCAAGCCGCATCTATGCGACGAGGGGGTACGGGGCACTCTAGGTAACGTCAAATATCGAGAACTCCAGGACTGTGCGTTGTTCCTCCAGACTGTATCGCCCCCCCAGCCCCCATCCACATCGCCTTTTGAGTGCCAGGCTGGCAGGGCCGCTGCCCTGCCTCTTTTCTCTGTCGGTGGGCTGCCCATGGCATTTCCAGGGCTTCAGTAGTTTTTTCACAGCACTCAACACGAGCTGCCACTTGGGGTGGCATCGCAAGTAAAACCCGATTCGAAAACTGACATGCTTCTGGCAGTTCAACCCAACAGAGACTGGAAGTTCTGAAAACCATGGGGGGGCATATTGACCCCACGCTCGACTCGCCCTGGGATAATGCCGTGGCCGGATCCCCAGCAAGGCCACTGAACCCACACCTCCATTGCACAACAGATATCTTGTCACCCCACACTACACAACACGATGGCGACTGAGTCGACCCCGCTGACGCACAAGCGCCTGTCGCGCCGCGCCTCCAGCCGCAGGGGTGAGATCTCGTTCGTCGATGACCACATTGACATGGACGGGTCGTTCAAGGCAGGTGTGTTCGGGTTCAACGACGGGCTGTGCGCCAACACGTGTCTGATGATCGGGATCGGCTCTGCCAGCGGGATCACCCCGGGTTCGGTGATTGCCGCCGGTCTGGTCGGGCTGATTGCCGGCGCTGCCAGCATGGGTGCGGGTGAGTGGATCTCGGGCACCCTCGAGAACAGCTACGAGAAGCACGAGATTGAGCGCGAGCATGACCACCTGCGCCACTACGAGGAGATCGAGGACCGCAACCTCTCCCGCACGCTGCGTGAGGAGTTCGGGTTCTCCCAGGAGACCATCAACCACGTCTTCAAGGACATGCAGACCGGCGACACCGAAAAGGACTTCGACATGAAGCTGCGCCTCAACGTGAAGCTGGAGATGGGCCTGGATGTGGACGGCGAGCGGAGCAACCCGATCAAGGCCATGACCTTCATGATGGGCGCCTTCTCGCTGGGTGCCATCATCCCCCTCATCCCGTGGCTGCCCTTCTGGTACCCGGGCCCCCTGATGGCGATGTGGCTCTCTGTTGTGTGCGCCCTGCTGGCGACCCTCATCGTCGGGATGCGCCTCGCACAGGAGACGGGCGAGCCCATCTTCTCCACCGCACTGCGCCAGGTGTGGGCGGCCGCCATCGCCATCGTGTCTGTGTGGGGTGTGGGCTACGTCTTCCAGCTGCTGACGGGGAACGCCCCGCCTGCCGCATGATGACACAGCCTTGCGCGAGCCGCAGCCCCCCCCCCCCACCCCCACCCTTCCATGACAAAGTTCGCATGAAGTGTGCCAAGCCACTCCAACTCCAGGATTCCTTTATCATTCCGAGTATTCACCGACCCCCGCCTCCCATTCCCCTTTCCTACATGACTCATTGTTTTGTACGAGTCCGCCCGCACAGAAACCCACGGCCCCCACTTTTGAAGCACGTTGGCGAAACTGCATTTCCTTCCTGCTCGCGACAAGTGGTTCCTGGTGGAGGTGAGGCACATGGCCATCTCGGCGCGAATGTATTCCCCCGCGGGGATCTCCGTTAACAGCAAACGCCGCAGCCATACGGCTCGGCGCACTGCGCAAGAGGGGGTCTCTGTGTATGAATACATCCGTGCCGTCGGATGGCAGCTGTGCTCAAAGGCAATGGGGAGGGTATTAACGCCCTTTGATTGTGGGGGTCTTCGCTGGTCGACAAACTTCGACAAACTTCGTCAGTTTTCAGCCAATTCAACAGGAAATGCACCAAAATGCACTGACGATCACCCCGTAGCGAAGACCCCCTGTGGTGAGGCGTAGGGTGCTGTGTTGACCACAAGAAGGGGCTCCTGTCATTATCGAGAAGATATCGGGTGGCAGCGCTTTGTGTGGGCAACAACGGCGTCCCCCCCCTCAACAAGGGCTCCGCGGGGCATAATGGTTGCTTTTTTTTGCTGCGGGTTGCTTTTGTTTTTACGCACGCGACTTTCGCGCGGAAAGTGTCATTCAGCTCTGCCAAACGTGATCTACACACCACCCCCTTCATCAGGCAAGTGGGTTTGTAAGTGTGTGTGGAGGCGTCAACGCATCAAACGAAGTATCAAGTAGTAGAGGAAGATCGGCAGAGTTGAAGTGACACTTTTGCTCTTTTTGGCGCACAAAAAATGAAACAGCAGCCCCATCTTTTGTTCGAAGCTTCTCCAAACCGCCATAGTATTTATTGCAACTGAGCTCATTCTCTGCGTCGCCCACTTGTCCCCCTGCCCCCTGCCCCCTTTTTTTTGGAGAAGGTGCCCGGTGCGCCTTTCTCCACCTCTGCAACGAGATTCCGCGTGTGATGAAGGATTCGGTCGTTGACCTTCTGTGTGACCCTAGTGTTGACACTTTGCAACAAAAATAATCAACGGTCTTCTTTTGGCAGAGTGCCGTTCCCCGTTCCGTTGTGCCTTCCGGATGAGGTGTGGAGGTGTAGGTGGGAACCTAGGGAAAAGCGTGGTCGTGTGCGGGGCAGCGATCTTTCCACCCAACAACGCTGCCAATCCTGCACTCAGCAGGTGCCTCTCCCCCCGCCCGTCCACACCCCAGCCCGTGGTGTGGGGGTGGACGGCGGGGCATGGGGGCGGCTTGTGTTTGTCCCCACCCCCACTCATGGCCACCTTTGCCACTTGCCACATCCCTAGCTGCAATGCAATGTGTGTTGTGCGTAGGACTGCCTTCGGTTGAGGGTGCCCGAGTGGAGGCAGCCCGCGGCTGTTGACTTCACTCGGTGGTCAAGAGAATTAGGAACGATCGATTTTCGCCCTCGCTCTCTGCCGCTGACAAGAATACATCACGGCGAAGCCAAGCGCACGGTAATATCGCCTGCATCTTTCAAGAAGAAAATACATCGTCCGTCCGAACAGCAACGTGATTTGTTCGACATCCACGGCTGATCCACCCCCCCACCCCACCCCAAGGCATTTGCCCTCTGATGCAATCCATGTCCCGCTTGATCTTCTTCAGGTGCCTCTTCATCGTCTTGCGATACCTCTTTGCGCGGATCTCCCCCAGCTTCCAGAGTAGGCCCCAGGGACGGTGGAGTACTGTCGAGACTGCAGCCGGCGCGATACTCTCGCACACATTATCCAAGGCCTCCTTGGCTTCTTCGAGGACTTCCTGCCTCCGTGATCACCACCCCCACTGGTCTGCACGCTACCACCCCCCGCCCCCCCATTGTGCATTGATCTGCCTTGTACAACATATCTAGTGTAGTGACTACGAAAAAGGACTAACACTGCAGGAAGGTGCTGGGTGATTTACTTTTGCATTCACTCTCGACGATCAAACCCCCGCCCTCCTACCTCCACCACCTACACCACCACCACCAGGTCAGGCCGACACACCCAGGTGTGAGTGCAAGCTCTCTGTTCTTGGCACTGCCCTGACTGCCCCTGTGTCCTGCCTGCCGGCAGTGGGACTTTTTTTGTTGGGTTGTAAAGCGTTGTCTCGAGAGGCGGGCAGTGGTGTGGCGTCTGTGCGTGCTTTGTCGTAAACACGCGTGCCCTTCTGCTGCCAATGAAGCTCACCTCGGTCGCGCTCATCGTGGCGGCGGTGCTGCTCGCTGCGCTGCCCGCAGATGCTGTGGAGATGCCGGAACCGACTGTGACAAAGCGCTTCACCAGCACACGCCCTGTCAAGCGGAACCGCAAACCGCAGTACGACGTCAACTTGTTCTACAACTGCACCAAGAACGGTCGGGGCGGAGCCTCTGACGCGCCCCACACGCCGGATAGCGATGCCAGCGCCTGGAAGTCCAGCGCACTGGCATGGGTTTCATCCTTCTTCCCGGCCATCGCTTCGCAGGACACGCGATGAACGACATGCAGGGATCGGGTGTCTGTGTGGTGGTTGAAAAGGAGAGAGAGGGAGGGGGGGAGAGAGACGCGTAAGGAGAGGCCATTCCCAGCTGTGCTGCCAAGCTGAAAAGTTGGCCCACTGGGAGGGGGGGGGGGGGGGGCGGGTTTTGACCCGACACCACCCTGCCTCCTCCCCCATGCCGTATTGCACCGCGGGTGCCTGCGACACAGCGGATGACGCGAGAGTACCTCTTGTGGCGGTTTGTTTACAGGGAAGGGGGGCGTGTGTCTGTGAGGCGTGCTGATCGATAAAACGAATCTAACATAATTGGGGGCGGGGGGCGGGAAGGTGTGCGTCAGTGCAGCTGTTGTACACAAGCCTTTATGAGGGCTGTGTGCTGCTGGCGCACCGGAGGGTGGGGTGTGTGTGTGTGTGTCTGTTGAAACCAGTGGGTTCGCTCGGAGTCACTACCCACTCAACAAAAAAGCGTAACAGTGTGTATGTATCTGGTGTTCAGTTTAAAAGCGTTGTTCGGCCTGAACTGGCCCCCCCACACCCCCACCCAGTGACGTATGAGTGCCACATGAAGGGAGGGGGCGCCTGGGTGGGGTGTCCTCGCGCTCGACGAATGCACACTCTTCTCTCTTTCTGGTTTGCGGGGGGGGGGGGGTTATTTGATGATCACCCGGGCACATATATTACAGCACACCCCAGCTGTGCTATTGCACTCGGGGTGGCTCTCGTAGCAGGACGCCGGCTGGGGTTGGTTGATTTTCCGGCAAACCGTTGTGGTTGGGTGATCTTCGCGAGCCATTCTCGCAGTCTTGCTTGTGCCGATATTGGGAAAGCCCAGCCCAAGCATGTTTCACACGGGGGGTAGTTGTGCGAAAAAGCCGCCCAAAACAAAGCAATCATTATCTGCCCGGAACGGATCCCGCCAGACAGTCATGTTTACACGTCAGCCTTCGGTGGTCAAGACAAGAAATCATCTCTGCCTGTTGTGCGATGGTACGGAGGGTGCGGGTCAGAAGAAGGGGGCTCTGAGAAGAAACAGCAGGAGCCTGCGGCCCCGCAGCGTGGGTGTTTATGCGCCGCAAAATACAACATGGCAGGTTGTGATGGCAGTGTCTGAGTTTGGTCCGGTGCATGCCCTGATCAGTGGCTCGGAGGGGCGGTTGTTGCGTCAATCAGTTTGGTGGCAAGAACAGCCCGCATTTCGCGAAAAAGGAATCGTGGACACCCTGTGCACATTCACGAACAGGCACCGTTCCACAAAGAATGCGACTCCAAGTATTTTTTTTTCTCCCAGCCACATTCAGTCGGCGCAGCACACTGGTGACACATGCAAGATCAATCGCGTGGCGTGGTTGTGTGAACCGCTTGGCTGTGCTGCAGCACAGATTGCCAACCAGAAAACAACGGACTCATGTCACCGGCACAACACAACCAGTGCTCGCAGCAAGGAAAAAACCGGAAGATTTCCTCAAAAAAAAACCAAGGTCCTGGGTAAGACGTTAAACTGCCTGGGGGGGCCGTCCCCGGACCATGACGGGTGCCTGCACCAGGAGTCTAGCACGGCCGTGGTCCAGGGCATGACCGAAAACTGCTTGGGTACCGAGGCTCCCCAGACCAGGAAGGGTGGAGACACCTGGAGTCTAAATAGTCACACCACGTCAGGCCAGACCTTCGCATTGCACTCCGCGAAGACTGCCACACAGCCGCGGGGCAGGTGTGCAGCCTGTGGAAAACCTCGTACAGAAAAGGGTCGGCGACCGCCCGCCCCCAGTCTGAGAGGCATCAGCCGAATCTCGGTGGAGGCGGGCACAAAACAAAAGGGAGAGTCGTCACTGTGCATATCAGCACGGTCCCGCCCTCTGTGCCAGACCAACACACCACCAAAGGAAAAGAGGAAGAGGCGACGTAAGGCAATGCCTCCGTGCGGCCAGGAGAACACGAAATAGCGACCCCCTCAACGGGGAATGCTACGAGCACGGCCAAAAATCGTTCAAATCGTTCAAAAAAAGATCCTGAAAAATGGGGGTTGAGGATTTCCTCCGGAGGAAAAGGGGGTTTTCCTCCAGGCTGCAGTTCACAGCCCTGAGCCTGGAGGGATGGAGGGGGGGTAGTGAAATCGAATTTGAAGGGAGCACAAGAATGATCACCCTTCACTCGCTATGCAGGTCGTGTCTGAAATCCAGTGTTTTTTCCGGCCTGTGTGGGGGATGAGCATATGTCCTCCTGACACCCATCCTTTTCCCGTTTTTTTGCAGCCAACAGCCAGACGTTCACTACCGTGGCCTCCGGCGGCTGGGGGGCTCCGCCCCCCAGACCCCCCTGTGGCATGTGCCTGGTCTTAGAGCACGGTCTGTGGAGTATGTCTCGTACTCAAGTCCTTCGAATCCCATCAGGTCGGGGGATCCAACCACTCCAGTCGCCTCAGGGAGAGGATGCAGGCAACTCACACAGAATCTGTACGCCCACACGAACAGATGTTCGCTACCGTGGCCTCCGGCGGCTGGGGGGCTCACGCCCCCCAGACCCCCGATGTAGCGTGTGCCCGTCTGTCCATCTCCCCCGGATACAGTGCAGCGTAGGAGGTCAGCACCACATCCATGAAGCGCTTCTTCGAAGCCTGGCTGACATCGGACAGGAGGTCGGACTTCCCCACCTGGGAGGTACACACGCCGCGTTGGCGACATGCGTGACACGCGACACGATACCTGAAACGTGAGTGTGCCTTGCTAACACGGGCATTTCAACGGTCTGCCGGCGACCGTCCCCCAAACCAGTAAACCAGCAGTTTTGGAAAATCGGAGAGGTCACCCTACTACCCTGCACGTGGGCCCTTTGAGGGGGAAAAAAACGGCCCTAAATCTGGATTCTGGTTTTCCTCCGGCACCCGGAGGATCCTGCGAGCACTGAACACAACAACAAAAAAAAGCAAAATCGACGAGGTCGCAGCGTCAGGGCGTTCTGGGCTGGCTGGTGGTGGTTGGGACAAGACCGACGAGACTAGAAGCGGCACTGGTAGAAGGGTTTTGAGGCCCCCCGCCCCCAGGTTCCCCCTGCCCACCTGGACGGACCCAAGTGCCTCACACCGGATCTCTCCCCACCCGGTGGTCCACCTGACGGATACGCGCAAAAAAAAAAAAAAAAAAAAAGCAAGCAAACCACAGGCGTGTATCTATTTCACGGAATGAAAATAGGAATTTGGGGGAAAAATATTTTTTTGCACTATTTTTTTGCACTTTTTTCCTTTGGATTTTATAGTGACCCTACTTGGTATTGGCCGAAAATTTTTATGTTCCCGGTCTTGGATGTGCTCAAACAGTCAAAAGAACACATTTTCCGGATGCAAAAAAAATTTGCACCTGGGGGTGGAGAGGGGGGTCGGAGGGCGGTGGTGTGAGAGGCTTGCTCTCGAGCTCAAATCAACAGATGTTCACTACCGTGGCCTCCGGCGGCTGGGGGGCGGAACCCCCCAGACCCCCCCATGCGACATGTGCTATCTGTCAGTTGTGTTGTACTTGAGCGTATGCGACTATGGAGCCAGGCCAACAGACGTTCGCTACCGTGGCCTCCGGCGGCTGGGGGGCTCCGCCCCCCAGACCCCCCTGTGGCTTGTGCCTGGTCTTGGAGCCAAGCTTGCGCGTACGGGGCTGGGCCGAGCCTAATCTCTCAGAGACGAACACCTTGCGAATGCGATCGGGTTTGCGGGCTTGCGGCTATGACATCTCGAAAGGGTCGTCGGGGCCCGTGATATGTTTCGGGTTCACTTGGTGGGCATCCGTGGCGAGGAACCACGTGTATGTGTGCGAGGAAGCAAGGAGATACCACACCGGAGCCACACAGCACCAGGTCGACCTGGATCTGGTCGAGCTCAGGGGGAAGGAAGCACAGTCACCAAAGTGAGTCACCACCGCCGGCCTCAACCACCAAACTGCAACGCAGAGGTTCCGCTATTCTCACAAGGAAGGCGCCCTGGGATGTACAGTGATTTGTGTGCAGCATCAAGAGGCACTGACCGCCTTGAACAGAGAGGTAGTGTACAGGTGGCGAGCAGTGGGAGGGCGTGCTGTGTCCTTCCACTTCCCCATCTACCTCCATTCGTTCACCGTTGTTGATAGCGATTTTTTCGCCATTTTTTCGAATCGTATGCATCGGTGAGGCCGAGTGAATCAAAATAGCGCAAAACTCACACCAAAATCTGTGTCTGAGGCACAGAAATCGTGCAAAAAAGCACCCAAAAAAAAGTGCAAAAAAACCAAAATAGGATTTCGAAAATCGGCCAAAATACCCCCAAAATAGAGCCACACCTGGCAAACCATTATGAACAAAACATCTTTCTGGGAACACTGCGGGGCACCTGTGCTGTATGCCCCACCCACCCCGTTTTTGCCTCCCGGGCTGCCTCGGGCAACAGCACAACCCCTCCCTCGAGTGCATCCTGTGTTCTCTCCCTCCACCCGAACAACTCATATAGACCGACCCACACTCCCCGGAGGGCCTGTCGCAGTGGGGATCCTCCGCCCGTCAGGGGTACCTGGAGGGGCGGGCCTTACGCCGGCTGTCGCCCACGCCCCCAACGTGCATTTGTCTGTTCCTTTTTGGGTGTGTCCGATCCTTGCAAAGTGTTTACTTACACGGTGGACTCCAGCGGCCCTAGCGGGAGTCTGGGAGCGGGAGTCTGAGCGGGTGTCAAAGACTCCCGCTAGCGGGAGTCTGACTCCCCCTAGCGGGAGTCTTTTCACCTATTTTCATCCATTTTTCCCATGATATAGTTACAGTCTACTGGCGTGGGGGGTAAAATCATGGTGGAAGAGGGATGGGGAGGGGCTTGTTTTGCTTCTGTCAGTTTCCCCGGACTCTGGACTACCTACCTATCCTCCTGGTAGCGGCTGCACCTGCGGAGGTGAGCGGTTAGAATTTGAGGTGTCAAAGTGCGGCCATCGCCTGTCGTAGTTGTGTTACACCTTGGGCAAGACAAGCCATCCTGCAGGCCTCATCTTCTTCGTCAGAACTGTCATCCCCCTCCTGCTGTGCGCGTTGGTCAAGCGTGCTCAAAGTCGCCTCGGATGACACGAATGGTGTGAAAGTCGCCCCCAGCGGGATTGGCATTTTGCACAAGCAGAGCGATAATTTGCGGTGTCCTTCGGGGAACCGGAACAGGAAGTAGGGCGCGCTGATGGGTTCAACGAAGTCCTGTGTGTTGCAGTGCACAAACCCCTTCTGCAGCTGTGTCAACTGTGTGCAAAGAACATACACAGCCAATCTATGAGCGTGTCGGGTGTGCAGACACGGACACAGAATGACTTCTCTATACCCGAGGATCCCGTCCTGCGACAGGTGCGCAACCTTCCAAGGCATGCCCGATGCGCGCCGCTTCTCTTCTGCCATCGCAAGATCTCTCTCGTAAGTTGCGGAGCTGGCGATTGTAACGGCATCTTTCTTGCGATGTCCGTTCTCTGCTTCTTCAAATTCGTCGTTGTTCTGCAGAGGCACTGCATCTTCTGGAGCCCACCAATGATGGAGACTGTGTACGTAGGCATTGCGCGTTGATCCCTTTTCGGCATGCTCCATCAACCAGTGAAATATATGCCCTGAGATCCGAGCACGCAAGAAGGGAATCCGGGCTGACTCATCCTTGCATCCCCAGAAGTGCCAGGGGATGTCTGCATACCGGAAATGCATGAGGTCTGCAAGGGAGACAAAGAGGTAGCGGAACAAGCCCTTGTAGGTGTGTCCTGTGACAGGCAAGCACGACCTTCCGGAACTGAGCACCTGTCCCATTCTGCGACACATTCAGTGCAAGGTTTGTACAGGTCTTGTCGAATATTTTTTTGTTGTCTCATCCAGTACCCTGATCAGCCGCATGGCGAGCCCCTTGCAGTCATGGAGTGCTGGGGTGACGTAGCGGGCATTGGGAAGCACACCTGCCAAGAGGGAGGGGTAGCCAGCCTCTTTCATCTCAGAGAGAGTCAGGTGCGGGTATCGATCGCTTCGATAGTGCCGGCAAGAAGGTCAAGACGGCAAGCAGCATCCCCAACGAGCTTGAGCTGTTGGAGGTGGTCCCCGGGGAGATCGCTAGCGCGCAGCCGACCACGGTGACGTACCGGCTGACAGCCTCGTCTAGTGCTGCGAAGGGGCCCGATCAGCAGTCCGCAAAGTACGAGACGCAAGCCGCTCGGTTCCATGGCAGTCGCGTGCTGAAGTGGGTCGTGACAGGGACGACATTTCTGGCAGGTTGGGCCAGCTCCTGCGCGGGCTCAGGGAGGAAGGCACTCCCGTGGATGCCCCTTCCTGGCTAGGGCTGGCTCGTGTGCTTCGCCCTCTGGACTGTATCCAGCAGCTTGCTCGTCGCTACCCATCCGGTCGGGCGTGGTGGTAGACTGTGACACGCAATGACCGTCGTTGCGAGGCACTGCAGCACAGCAGCAACAGCAGGCGGACATCCGGTGAGGGCACGTGACGCACCTTCCTTCAGGTGTGCCCAGTACTCCCCTGCCACCTTTGCACTCCTTTTTGGCATTGTCTCGTCTCCGAGACTCCTGGTGGGTGATGCTATGTCTCGGGACAATATGAAGGCAAAGACAACTATTCCTGTAATATTCCCATTCTGGGGTGGTGGGGAAGGGGTCGCCCCCCCCCTCTCCCTCTGGGGTTTTTCCCTTCAAAAACCGCATTCTCGCATTGTTTGAGTGCATCCGGACCTCATACTTTTTCTCTCGCCAAAAATAGTGGGAAAAAAACCCCATTACTCCTTGGACCACTGAAGGAAAAAGGTGGGTAAATTTATTTTCCCCCCTCTTGATAACTTTTGAGTAAATTTTTTCGGGATCCTGGATCCCTCAATAGTCAATAGTATTTAGCCTACCGGCTGGGGAAGGCCGTGCAAAAATCATGCACAATGTTCGTCGCCTCCGCAGCCTCGGGACTCTCTGCGCTCTTCTTCTTCTTAATCGACTTTGCCGCCGGCTTCGCTGCCGGCTTCGTTGTCGTCTTCCCCATTTTTGTGAATCAGGTCTGCGAGCTGGGATGGGTGGAAACGTCCGTTTCGTTTGGTGTGGCTGTACTTCAGTGACGAGTGCCACATTGCATAGGTATCATGGGAAAAATGAGTGAAAATAGGTGAAAAGACTCCCGCTAGCGGGAGTCTATACTCCCGCTAGCGGGAGTTGGACTCCCCCTAGTTGAGACTCCCGAAAAGGGTTACCCTACCCCCGCTGGAGTCCACCGTGTACGCCATCTTCTTCTGAATTCTGTCAGCAACAATGCTCGTTTTTTTTGTGATATTTTCCGCACACTTCAATGTGGGTGGAAAGTTTCTCGCGCTTTGTTCGTGCCCTTGTGCTCCTCACTCACGACACCATCATCAGCAGGAGTGTGAGTGTGGAAGCGTCAACGCAAAAAGGAACCGTAGCAAAAAGTGCCGATCAAAGCGCAGAGACACTTTTCTCTCCTTGATGTGTCTTTTGTGGCTAAGAGCCCCGTAGAAACAAAAATGTAGAACCTGCGCAGTCACCGGGCCTCTTTAAAAAGAAGTGTTCCTCTCCCCTGTGGGTGTTGCCTCCGCTATGGTGCCCAAAACGCTGCGTTTTTAGGTGCATTTCCCTCCTCATCTTAATAGGGGAAAACCCGCTGACATTTTGCCGAATAGTGGTGCCATACCGCCCTCTCTCCCCCCCCCTGTCAAACAATACTCAGAAGCGCGGGTCGTGGTTTCCAGCAAATAATCTGCAGCGCATCGCCCGAATCGTTCAAAGAAAGCACAACAGATGTATCCCAGAGTTGCCCAGCAAGCAAGCCTCTGGTCAAACTTTGTTGGTTTGGGTGGGGGGGGGGAGAGGGGAGTGTTCTAAAGACGTGCTCTCCTTTCCCCCTCGCCCCCTGTCTCCGGTGGCCCAGCTCCTGCCCATACAGAGGAGGCTCTAGGGGGACTCTTGGGGCGTCTGTCGTTCAGTGCGCATAGAGGTGGGATACGGGGGAAGGTTGTGGTGGTGTTTGTGCAGTTTTCCCAACAAAACCCCCCCCCCCCCCCCCGCCTCTGCTTCTTTCATTTCATCGCTGGCTGGGGGTGTTGTGTGGCATGTGGGGATGAACACAAAACTGTACGGCATCGCTGTGACGTCGCTGCCAGTGTGGGGCGGGTGGCAAACCAGCAATACCCTGATTTTTTTTGCCAAAATATTCAGTGGGAACGGACGGCGCAGGCAGTGTGCTGAGAGAGAGCAGACCACCACCATGAATTCACAGCAACGCCCTTCGCAGGGGACATGACACACCTCGCACCACCGTCGCTCGTGCGCACAAACACAGCATCGTGACTCTTTCCACAGCAGGATTCCCTTCAGTTGTCAAAAAAGACTGCGGGGGGGTCAGCCTCGGGCAACAAAAGACACAATCCGACCCACAGCAAATACTGCGGGAGTTGATTTTTTTGTTTGCCCGCCGTTTGGCTTTGGCGCACAAACAAAGAGCCCCTTATCTTTTTTGTGAGGATCGAAACGCAGCACAGCACGGAAGGCACCCGGTTTGCCCGCCGTCAGAAGCATGCCATACATCTCCGGGTTTGTTTTGCCCCGCCCACCCACCCCCCCGCCCCCCATTGCGAATTGCCCGCCCCTCCTCCCCTCCTTTCGCAGGCAACGTTCTGTCAACCACCAGAAAGATATAAAGAAAGCAAATTCCGCAGCCTGCCTTTCTGGCACCAAAGGCATGGTTGCATAGCGGCCGTTTTAAAAAATCCCTTGTATTTTGTGGACTTGCAAAAACGGCCGCTGATTTTCAGCATTTTAAAAAACGGCCGTTTTTTTTACCTGGGAATTTTGTATGGGGCGTGGGTCAGCAGGCGAGATCCCACCGCCAGGAGTGCCTCCCCACTGCAAGGGATACCCTGCAGCAAGCATTGTGAGTGCGCCTTCAAGTATGATGCGAAGAGTTCAGACTTTGTGGACCACTTTGACGGACCGCGCCATATCAAGAAGAAGAAGAACGCAGCGTTGAAAGTGCAGAGCCAGGGAAACAGCTGGCGCTGTCGGAGTGCGATACCCTCAGTGGCAGGCTTGCAACTTCGGATCGGGGTGCGTTGTTCACCGGATCACCGGCTGGCATGGTGCATGATGCTGTCAAGAAGTGTGTCCCGAGGAGGGGCTGAACATGGTTGCGGCCGATCTAGGCACGTGTGTCGTGGATGACCGTGCAGGCAGAGGTGGGTGTCGCTCACTGGCATCAGGGCTCTTCCGACAGAGCTTTCCCTTGATCTCGGCGACAGCACCCCGGATGAGAAGGACACCGCCTTCGCTGATTTATTCCCGAAGGCACGGGCGATCATCCCGGGCAATATGCAGCACCAGCTGGATGGGTTCACGACCGCACTGGCGCTGAAGGATGTGCTGTGCCACATCTCTGACGCAGCTGAGAGGGAGAAGCAGGCGAGCAAGACGGCACCACCGGCCGTGCGATCCCGCTTCTCTCCGACACACACTACCTGCACCGCTTGAGTGGATCTGCACCTTGCACCACGTCCCCGGGCATTTATACAATCTTCCGGGCCCGCTGCAGGAGCGGCCCTGCTACGTGTGCGTCGCTTCTGCGGTTGGCAGAGATGCCCACGAAATCGCTGGGCTGGAGTCCCACCTGCAGGCCGCCGTCCGCCTGACGGCACCCCTCGCATCGCTGCTCCAGAAGTACTGCGATGCGCAGCTGGGTGTGCCAACGGCGTGCCCCTGTCGACGCAGTGTACACCGACATTGAGAATGTCATCGAGAAAGTGTCTGACGTGGGGAAGTACGACCCCCCCGTGCCCCTGGCAGGGGAGCTGGCCTGGGCTGGCGACCGCATGCGCAGAAGGTGGGACGGCACGGAATCAGGGAAGTCCTTCTGGTTTGCGGTCCGCCGTCTGTGCCCGAGCGCGTACGGCCGCATGAGTCGTAGGGGTGTCAGAACTCCGGTGCCACCTCCCCTCTGTTTCGGGGAGGTCACGAGCAGGGCCTGGGTGATCTACGACTAGGCCACCACGTTCCGAGGGTGTGCTGGATTTCTGGGACAACCCGGGGGCGAACCGGGCTGCTACACTCCTCTCTGCTCTCGGGTGTCTGCTGCTTGTCGAGCGACAGGCAGGGCGGAAGCCATTTTTCTTTGTACAGTCGACAGAGAATTGCAGTGCCCAATGTCATGTGCAGGCATCAGGGAGTTGTCAAGTGTGTTTCCTCAGCTCGGTACGGTAAGCAGGAGGCGAATCTCCAAAGGAAAATAGGAGGGGGAAAAAAACGGCCGTTTTTTCGCCAACAAAACATGAAAACGGCCGTTTTTATATTTCGGTAGCGGGAACTGAGGTAGTGAATTCTCAGAAAATCCACTCCCTCCATGACGGCCGTTATGACACTATGCAAAGGGTGTTGTCTGGTTTGTCGTTGGATGAATTTCTGCCTCCGTCCGAATGCCAGCCATTTTCCCCCCCGCCAGGAGGTGTTAGTTTGCCAAGTCTGTCGAAAGTCTGTTGAGTCGTCGAAGTTTCTAATATTTCGGCTGCAACTTCCTTTGGCGCACTGCTGCCATTGAGGGGGGGGGGGATATAAGAACGAGTATATTATTTTTTTTCGCTGGCGGCGGTTGGCGGGTGGGTGGAGCTGGAATCTTTTCCTCCCTTCCGCCTCAGCCCCTTTGGCTGGAGTGCCGCACCGCCCACATGGCGCTCCCACCCTCCCCTCGCACACATCAGCTAAAGGACTGATGTTGCTTGCTGTCTTTGTCACGTGAACCTCACAAGCTTTATGATAGGCCGGGAAGTGAACCAGACCTGCGTGTTCTGTGCACAGTGGAGGTTGTGTCTGCCTGGGAACTGGCCCCCCCCCCCCCCCCCCGCCAGGCCCCTAAGGTCCTCGCTCCTTTCCTGATGAGATGGCGAGCGGAGGAAGGCTCGAAATGGCGACACAACAACCCGTATTGCAACAACGTGATGAATGAAAGAGCAACAGCCGTCGCACGGAGCAGGGCAGGCAAAGGCTGCTCTCCCACGCGTGTAGTACTGTTCATGATGGAGGTTTCTTCACACTGCTCGGCAGTTTTCGGCGACCTTCCTTCTCAAAGTGGGAGGAAAATCACGACAAACGAAACGCAACTCGTCGGAAAACCCGTAGCGGAAGACCCGTATTGCGGAACAACCATTTCTTCATTCCACCCCCCTCCTCCCTTCTCCTGCCACACCGACTTCCAACAAGGAGCTTTGCCAGGCGGAACTGCGACGATGGGTGGGTAGGGGGGTGAAGCGCGAGGGCCGCAGATCTTTTTGTGCCCTGCCAGTTCACACACAAAGAGGTGCCGCACAGTTCCGCAGGCATTTTGTTTCTGCCGCGTTTTCTTTTCCTTGCGAACAGTGAAAAAAATGCGCTCTCGCTATATCCATGAAATGATCACACATTGCAGTTGTACTTTGCCTCTTTTTCGAAAAGAGGCCGGATGAAACATGAATTAAGACGTAGGGAAGAAGAATGGGTGCTATAGGGGGTATGGAAATTTAGTCATTCTTAGTCACTTTTAGGCGATTTACGCGCGGTTTTTCGGCTGGGGAAAAGAGAGTAAGATTTTCGAAAAAAATCGATTTTTTCGCAAAAAATCGCATTGTGTCGTAGTCGCGCGTAGTCACCCGTAGTCGCCAGGTCGAGGTTCCCAGATTCCATACCCCCCGGGGTACTGAATTACCGATTTTTCGACATGTCGAAAAAAAAAATTTTGGCCGAAAAAAAATTTTTTTTTTCGGCCGACTAAACCGAAAATCGGGCCCTCTGGGGTGCCACACCGATATTTTTCGGATTTTTTTCGGATTTTTTTTCGATTTTTTTCGGTTGGGGTGGCCACCAGTCCAGGCTGCTGCCCCAGGGTGGCCGGATTTTCGACATGTCGAAAAAAATTTTTTTTTGGCCGGGGGCCCTCGTGGGGGGAATCCACCAAGTACACCAATGTCCCGGGGGGGATTGACAGGACATCCCCTGCCGGTCGGTTGTCCTGGTAAGCGTGGGCCATAGCAACCCGGAACCACAGTGCGTCGTGGGACGTTGGGGGTCCTCGCGCCGAGTCACTGTGAGTCACGAGTCGTCAGTTTTCAGCCAAACATGGCTGACTTCTCACTTTTTATCACTCGGCGAGGGCCCCCGTTGTGGGCCTCCCTGTTGAGGCGGCGCAGCTTCTCCCGTAGACGACGGATACCATCCTGCTTCGCGGCCTGCTGTACTCGCGTCGTAGCCGTCCCCCGTGCCTCCTTCCTGCTCCGTGCCTCCGTGAGCGCGGGGTGGGCCTACCACGCCGCTCAGCTCGCTTCTGACCAGGCGCACCATCGCCTCGGGGATCAGCCCCTCCGACGTTGTCCCTTAATACACTTCGCCTCCCCGTGCAGCGGGAACCGTCTCCTGCACCGATGTCCCACATTGGCCTTGGTGTCCGCACCCCCGCCATCGCCTTCACCAGCTTCTCCATGAAGCTGACCGCGAGGGGGGTGAAGGTAGCGCGTCGATGACCTCCGGGCCGTCCTCCAGCGCCCCTCTACGGGCGGATTTGGAGGGTGGCCCGGAGTCGGCGGTGTTGGACATCGGTGCGGGTGGATCGGCTCTGTACTCCGAGTCGCGGACCCACTCTAGACGAAGAGGGTGTCGCGGCCGTGTGGGGAACCAAAAACCTGGTGAAGGTTAGTGCCGAACGCCATGACAGCCTCGCCCGCCTGGAACACGTTGCGCCGTGACTGATTGCCTTGACCCACCCACCAAGGGGCCCCTGCACGTGCCTCCGGTACTGCGCCCCTGCTGGCCTCCTGTGTCCGACCGCCACGAGCTGCACTTGTGGTGTCGGCCAGCCGTACCACTGGCTCTTCGGACCACACACCTGCATGCGTGGGACCAGGGGGTTCCCTCCCCAGGGACGTCCGAGTCTCGTCGTTCGCAGTAGCACGTGGGATTTTCTCTGAAATTTGCACCAAATCGCCATGTTGTGAGTCAACCCTTCGATCTGAGCCACACCGAGATCGTCTTTTTCGAGAATCGGGGTCCAAATACGCTCCCCAGGCTAGGGACCCCCCAACTCCCCACACTCTTTTTTTGGGCGTTTTTCCGCTCATTTTTTCTCACTTTTTCTCACTCGGTAGCGAGGGCCCCCAAAAAAAAATTTTTTTTCGGCCGACTAAACCGAAAATCGGGCCCTCTGGGGTGCCACACCGATATTTTTTGCTATAACCTGCTCAGGTCACGGTAAAAAAGACTGTTGGCAGCGCACGTATGGACACCCATACACGTACAGGTGCGCACAAACAAAAAGATCCGCTTGTGCAACACATTTTCCCCCCAAAACACACACACTCGCACTCACACGATGGCCGCCCCAAGGACTGCCGAGCGCTTCAGGGTGCGCGACATCGATGTAGACAACCTGATGCCCCTCCAATTGGTGAACGGGTACGAGCCGGTGGCACCTAAGGAAGGGTGCGCGTTCCCCGAATGCACCACCGCCCATGATGGGCCGGTTGCAGGGAACTGTGCGGTGTGTGGCCTCGGGGAGTACACCAGCTGTATGGAACAGCTCCTCCCGGAAGGAACGCTGCGGGCGTTCCAGGTGGCCAGGGAGGACGGGAGGCGTGTGTGCCCCGTCTGCTCTTGGATCCATGAGGGGTCCAAGAGCGAGCCCCGCCCGGAGGCGGGGCTCCTCCCACCAGTGACTGTGCACCCTGATGGTGCCGGCCACAATACTGAGGGATGGGGAAACCTGGAGTTCCTGGATGACATGGACTCGCAGAGGCTGAAGGAAGTGATCCTCCTCATGGTGAGGAAGGTGACCAACCTGGAGGCTGAGCTGCGCCGGGACAGGGCTAGCCGTGATGTGGGTGCCATTGACATCCAGCGGGTTGTCACGTGGACGTCTGCGGTGCAGAGCGAGGCCGGCCGGATGATGCTGCGCTCCAAGTGTGCGGTGTCGTTCAACGAGTCGGGCCTGCAGAATGGCGACCCCAACGCTTTCCATGTGCGGGAAGGCCTTACGGCATTCGACAACCTGGATTTGGGATTCAGGATGTGCCGGGACGGGGCGGCCCCAGACAGCACGGCCATGGAGCTGTTGCATAAAAATGTAGTGACCCTCCAAGCCATCAAACTGGGTTCGCTCGGTTTGGGGGCGAGGAGACACTACGAGGACAAGGCCAAGCGCATGGCTTGGACCAAGTTCTCTGCGGAATGGCAGGTTCGAATTGAAGGAGACGCACGGGCAGTCGCAGCGAGCGACCTGAAGGCAAAGGAGGCAAAGGAGGCGAAGCCTGCACCCCCGCCGCCCCACCATCAACACCGCAGCAACCCCTACCCGCAGAGGCGCCCCATCCAGCTGTTCAACAACAGGGGCCCTCGGCAGGCGGGAAAGTGACAGCCGCCTGTGCCTCCCTCCTTGTCCCTCCCTCCCCTCCCCTCAACCCCTCCCCCCACCCCCCCAACTCCATCCCCCCGCCCCGTGCATGACTCCAACCCTGGCAAACCCTCCCCCCCCTCCCCCTGTGTACGAGCAGTGGCGGCCGGTCTTCGACCGTATCAAGTCGCGAAAGAAAGAAGGGATCGAACCGGACGCGATCGAGGATCTGAAGGACCTGACGTTGAAGAGGATACGCAGCGCATACGCCTCCCCTCAGTCTTTCCTCTCGGTGCTGAAGAGGGCGGATGCCTTTCGGAGCACCCTTCAGGCCCACGATCCCACCATTGGCAACGACATGGCGTATCTGATGTGGGTGGAATGGAAGATGCAACAGGGCCACTTCCAGGCCTCGTCA